>CAXKVI010000005.1:26945662-27426936 GCA_964058755.1 Campiglossa producta | reverse complement strand
AAGCATTGCAATGCTTCCAAAAGGAGCGAAAAGCTTTTCAGGAGTGCTAATTGGGGCGGGGACTCAGTATGGTAATCCAATAAGGGAGTGTGTATTAAGGAGCACACTCGGTGGGTGAGCGCACCACGCCGAAAGTCCTAACGGAGCACCTTACGGATGGTATGAACGCACAGGTTTGCTCTAGGTGTCTCAACTCCAAAAAAAGAGGAACAATTCCAATAACTTCTCAATTCCATTTATATTTATTTAATTTATTCAAATTTATTTATTACAAAAGTTGTCAACAAAATCTGACGAAAAATTACGAATGTCAGTTCGTAAAGAAACGCAGGGTTGATCAAAAGTTGAATGTTGAGTTGATCAAAAGTCGGCTGGCTACCAACTTTGTTGCATGCAATTTTGCAAGACCCGTTTACACCATTCAATTTTCAGAAATTGAATGAAAAATCGATCAATGTAAACGCCGCTTTAGTTATAACTAGTTGATTGGTTAGTCCTCATGGGTTAGTTATAACTAGTTAATGGGTTTGTTAAACCTACTTTATGAGTTAGTTATAGCTTCATGATGGGTTAGTTGTAACTACTTTATGGGTTAGTTTAACCTATTTTCTTTTTTGTTTAATTAACACAACAGTAGGGGTTTCTCGGTTCTAGAAAAAGCGCCGCTGGGGAAAATCTTTTATTTAATAAACGCAACAGTTTCTCATCATCATACATCATTAATTATAATTATAGGTTAGTTATAAATACTTTATGTTTTCGTTATAGCTAATTTAGAGGTTAGTTATAACTACGTATGGGTTAATTATTACTACTTTACGAGTTAGTTATAACTACTTGATTGGTTAGTTATAACTACTTCATGGGTTAGTTATAACTACCTGATAGCGCTTTTGGTTGTAAATCGCGTGATTTTTATTCCAAATTTTCTTTATTTTTATGGTAATAAATGGAAATTGTTTTCTAATAATTTACTGACTGTTAGTTATAACCACTTCATCGGTTATTGTTATCCGAAAGTGGTGATACTCTCATAATAAACACCTCTTAACTACTTAATGCGTTAGTCATAACTAGTTTATGGGTTAATGAAACCCAAAAGTGCAGCTTATATTTTATAAACCTTTGGGTTAGTTTTATAACTACTTTATCGTTTTCTGGTACATAATTGTTTGTTAGTTACCACTTCTTCCATGTTAGACACTATTCTGTAGAAGTTTAAGAGATATAAATTACCTGACTCGGTTTGAGTCATTTTAAATGAATAATTTTTAACAATAACACTTGTTAAATACTGCATAAAACTTTTAAAGCGAGTAAGCAAAAGTCCCGTTAGTTTCAACAGCTCTAACTAATGAAAATAGCCAGTGGCGCTAGTCTCAGAGGGTATGTAACAAATAATAACTAAATGCATACAGTTAGCAAGAAGTTCGAATTGTATTATCAGTTACAGGCATTGTGTATCAATACCAAGTGTGAACTCTTCTTTTGACAACACACATTAAAATGTCGGTTTGTTTACATCCTGCACATATTAAAATGTCGCCAGCAAAAAAGCAATGGCGTTGTTTTAACATCCTGCACACATCAACATGGCGGTCTCCTATCTTTTACCTAATGGTAGAAAGAGATGGGAAGATGGAAAGAAGTGAGACAAAAAAGGAAATTAAAAACAGGTGACTAAACTTTGAAGTTTTCACGACTATGTATATGATATCACACTTGTTATTAACCACAATCTCAAACAGGTGTTAAACTCATTTTGGAATTTTGACGTCTATGCAGAAGAGTTTACACTTGGTATTGATACACAATGGTTGCAGGTATTAACACAAAGGGGATTTTCCATAAATGCTTGTATAATTTTTATAATATTACCTAAAGTTATAAGAAGTCATAAAAATACGGTGATAATTCGGTTTTGTACAATAAACATTTTTTGAAGATCTGGCAATGCCTTTTTGATCGTACTCGATAAACATATGAACGAGGAATAATTAGTTCAAGTTGAGCTCTCGCTACGAGGCTCTTTAGTTTTGTGTGTAAAATAAATAAAAATTGTAAGTGTGAAATAAAAAGTGTTATAAAACAAAATATACTCAAGAAAAATGTGAAATTGTGTATAAACAAAATAAGTACATGTGTAATTGAATAAACATATGCACATATTTTGTTTATTCATGTATTCACTTCAGCAGTTGCAACTCGCTGTAACTGCAAGTAATATAAAGGCATTGTTGTTGCCTAGTGACTCCGGTGATGGTGGTTTTTTTAAGATAATATTTTTCGGGATTTATGCTATTTACTCGCCTTTGAAATAAAAAATAAGCAGTGCGGGTGATAAAAGAAACCATGTTCTTAAATTTAAAAAGAATTTTATGTGTGTAATTTTAGGGAAATCTAGTTAAATGAGTAATTTTGTATTAGTGAAATTGCAACTTTAAGTGCAATTTTCTTAAAAAATATAAGCCGCCGACCTGTCCGGTTCTTGTTTTTGTGGTCTATGGGACCCCCTCTACCCCTCCACAAAAAATGAAAGAAATCGTGACCATTGTGTATCAATACCAAGTGTGAACTCTTCTTTTGACAACACACATTAAAATGTCGGTTTGTTTACATCCTGCACATATTAAAATGTCGCCAGCACCGAATAACCGAAAAGCAATGGCGTTGTTTAACATCCTGCACACATCAACATGGCGGTCTCCTATCTTTTACCTAATGGTAGAAAGAGATGGGAAGAAGTGAGACAAAAAAGGAAATTAAAAACAGGTGACTAAACTCACTTTGAAGTTTTCACGACTATGTCTATGATATCACACTTGTTATTAACCACAATCTCAAACAGGTGTTAAACTCATTTTGGAATTTTGACGTCTATGCAGAAGAGTTTACACTTGGTATTGATACACAATGATCGTGACCGTACATTATTGGAAAGTCAACCCGAAGAGTTTACACTTTGTATTGATACATAATGGTTGGGGCAATCTGGGATGAAGCCGCTGCTGATAAAAGAACAGACCAAAATGGTGGTTGGTAGTTCTGTTGAAATTTCATACAAAGAAGCAACCCTATATAAAATGAGAAAGTCGCCATGTTTTTGTGTATGCTGTATAATAAAATATTTGTCTTCCGGAAAAAGTGAAAAGCTTTTTATCAAGTAATATTTGCGTACATATTACTATTGTTTTATTAATAAATTGTCTTTTGTTTGCAGTTTGGTTCGGTATTCATATCTAAATAATATCTGGAGTTAAGAAGTCTTATCTAAGCACTTTCTCGTTAATTATCTTGGCCATTAAAGTACGCTAATCTTTGTAAGTTACAGGTAAGGTTTGATCGATTGTCTTCAGAATTTGTAATAAATGTTAGTAAAAATCATGTGCGATTTCCAGAAATCTCGTAAAAAACGTCCAAAACGTTTAATTGAATAATAAAATAATATAACTAAAACATACATTAGTTTGGCTTAAAATTATTGAAAAAGTTATCGGTGCATAGTTGCGTATAAGTGAAAAGTCGAGAACAGTCAAGTCGTGAAAATCGTTAGTAGCAAAAGTGCAGTGAAAAAATGTCGGTATTTCGTGCGTTTTTTCTCTTTGATAAACATAAATTAATTTTCCTGAATGTTATGACTGAAAAAAGGGCGATATTCAATATGTGGCAAAAAGAAGGCAATATTTTGCATGGTGGTAAAGGTAAGAACTAAATGAAAATCTATGGGATTTCCATTTATTTGCTTTAAGCAAATTTATTGTCTGTTCCCTTTTAGATTTAATTTTTGGTATTTTTATGTTTAAATAGTGATTAATTGTTTAAGAGGCTATCGAGTTCTGAAACAAGTAGCTTTAACTGAAAAACTTGGTGGAGAATTCTGATGTATTTTCGCATGAATTAACGGTCAAATAAAAGGAAAAAATAAAGAATAGCTCCAATTCTCTGATAAAAAAAAGTCATAAAGGGTCAAAGTTAATTTAAAGCATTTTTTAAAATAAAAATGTGAAAATTTTTAAAATTTGTCCTGCATTGGATGGGTTAGTTTCTTCTAGGATATGTACCCTTAATATCTGAAAAAAAAATTGAGTGGCTACTTAAAACAGTGAAGACGTCAGAGCCAGCTAAAATTTACAAAAAAGGATAACAATTACCTATTTTCAGTATTAGGTTTTCAATACTTTTAAACAAACTAGAGAAATCTCAATCCCGCAGACCCCCGCATAAGGGATCTCCACGCGGAAATTCGTAGGTTGGTCGATAAACATAAACTGGCCAAATGGAAACAACACCTAGAGCCATGCAACCTGTTGTTGTTGTTGTTGTAACGAAGCGTAGCCCTGCCCAGCGTGTACTTTTCCTTAACCTAAATTGTCATCAATTTCTTCTAACGGGAGTCCTAGGAAACTTGCAGTTTCAACAGGGTTGGACCAGATGGAGATGGGTGTTAGAAGAGTGGGCTCCGAAGAGCAGATAAATAAATGGTTGGTATTATGGGGTGACGAGCCGCATGCCGGACATTCATTCGGCACGTCAAGGTCTAGTCTGGATAAGTAGGAGTTTAACCTGCTACAGTATCCAGAGCGTAATTGAGCCAGAGTGACCCTTGTCTCTCGAGGAAGATGACGCTCCTCAGCCGCGACGCGAGGTGGTTTGGCGTGCAAAACGGCGTTCAGTGGACAGAGCGAGACATAAGACGCAACGGACGTGTCATGGATGTGCTTCAGGGCCTGCGTATGTACCTTTGGATCAAACGGCGAAAGTGTGAGGTGCCGGATCTCATCAAAATGCTCACGTAGATGTGCCCTTACGGTCCTAGGAGGTGGCTCATACTCAAGCAGTAGTCTGTTGGGGTGTTGTGGTTTGCAACAGTTCAACAGGTACTGCTTGTTTAGCATTTCATTGTGCTCCAAAACTGGGAGCATTTCCACCTCATGATGTAAATGATGTTTTGGAGACATAAGGACGCATCCCGTGGCGGTTCTGAGTGCGGTATTTTGGCAGGCCTGCAGTCTTTTCCAATGAACCTCAGCAAGCCCCGGCGACCATATCGGCGACGCGTAATTCAGGATCAGCCGACCAATTGCTTTATAGGTTGCCAGCAACGTTTCTTTGTCTTTACCCCAAGTGCTGCCGGCTAGCGACTTGAGAATTTTGTTGCGGCTTTGTAGCTTAGAGACAATTGCGGTTGAATGAGCAGCGAATTTGTGCATGGGGTCGAAAGTTACCCCTAAGATTTTGGGGTGAGAGACAGTAGGTAATTTTTGATCGCCTACGTAGATTTCTAACTCCATGCCAACTTGCGCCGTCCAGGTCGTGAATAGTGTCGCCGAGGACTTCGTTGGCGACAATGTCAGGCTCCGGGCAGTGAAAAACTCAACAAGAGAGGGGAGATAACCATTGATCCTGGAGCATAGCTCATCAACGGAAGTGCCAGAAGCCAGGATCGTACAATCGTCTGCGTAAGAGACAATCGAGACTCCATCTGGTGGGGAAGGAAGCCTCGAAATATAAAGATTAAACAGAAGCGGGGAAAGGACACCACCCTGCGGTACCCCTTGTTTAATCTTTCTCGGTTTTGATTTTTTGTTTCTGAAAACTACAGACGATTGACGACCACTCAGATAATTGGCGGACCAACGCTTAAGACAGGGGGGGAGCGATGAATCTTCCAAATCGGATACCAGTTGTCCATGATTTACTGTGTCAAAAGCTTGAGACAGGTCAAGAGCAACTAGAACCGTCCTGTGATGAGGGCTTTTCTGGTTGAGTCCGTCAGTTATCTGAGTGTTAATGGCATTTAGAGCAGATGTTGTGCTCCGTATTTTTCTAAAGCCATGTTGGTGCTCGGCTAACCTCAACTTTGATGTGTAAAGAGGAAGTAATACCGCCTCCAATGTCTTCACTACTGGCGAGAGGAGCGATATCGGACGATAAGACTCCCCTACGTTAGCTGGCTTGCCAGGCTTTAGTAGTGGGACCACGACTGCCTGTTTCCATTTTTCAGGTATGACAGAAGTGGCCAGGGACAAATTGAAGACGGTAGTGAGGTATTTTACTCCCTCTTCGCCGATGTGTTTTAAATGCACCATGGCTATGTCGTCAGGGCCCATAGCTTTAGAGTTTTTGGCTTTCCTGATGGCCACTCGAACCTCTGTAGCGGTGATGGAAACGGGGGCATTGTTTTTGTGTTTATGCGCACACCTGAAGATCCTACGTCTGTCCCTGTCCTGTGCAGGGTGTGGTACAAACTGTCGGCAAAAGGCCGTTGCACTTTTCTTCGGGTCACTAAACGTCTTATCACCGAAGGTGATGTCTACGTTTTTTGGTGGGCCCGTCGAATTTGACAGGGATTTGACTGTGGACCATAATTTTCCAACACCGGTAGAGAGGTTACAAGACCTCAGATGCTCCTCCCATTTGGCATGTTTGTGTTCATCTACCAACCGTCTGATTTCCGCGTTGAGACCACTGATCTGTGGGTCTGCGGGATCGATGCTACGTATATGGTCACGTTCATTGGCCAGGGCTGCAGCTTCAGTTGGGAAGTTTGGCCGTATATTCTGTATTCTCCCAGCTGGTATAAAAAGGGCTGCAGCTCTATTTATGACCTTACGTATTTCCTTTTCACCTTGGCGTACGTCAGTCGGTATGGGAAGAGCACCAAAGGAGCTCTCAGTAAACTCAGTAAAGCCAACCCAGTCAGCCCTCCTGAAGTTTACGTAGGATCTCTTCTCAGAGGTGGTGAAATCCGGGGCACGATCAACGGACAGGATGATTGGCAGGTGATCTGATGCCAAAGCCACCATTGGGCGCCAGTTTATGCAGTTTATTAGACCTGGACTAACAATTGTTATGTCCGGGGAGCTACTGCAATTTACTGCCATCCTCGTGGGGGCGTCCGTGTTCACCGCGCAGAATGTGGAAGCGTCAATTTGCTCGGCTATTTCCCGTCCTCTGCCGTCAGCAGAATGGCGTGAATGCCACATGTCATGGTGTGCATTAAAATCGCCCATAATGACACGGTTATCGCCCCGTAGGAAATCGCTTAAATCAGGGCGATAACTTCTGGGACAACAGGTGACGGGAGGTATGTAGATGTTTATCAGCTCGAGATCAACACCTCCAGCTGAAATGACAATACCCTGTCGCTCTAAGGGTATGTCCTCTTGGTCGGTGTTGAATGCAAATTCCCTATACCGCACGGTTTGGTGGATGATGAACGCAAGACCACCCCCACCGTCCGTACGATCATGCCGGAGAATGTGGTAGCCACCACTCGCTCTGAGATCCGAGTGGGTGCCAAGTTTAGTCTCCTGGATTGCAGCAATTTTGATGGAGTTTTGCTGCATAAACTTGGTGATCTCCACAATCTTGCCAGTTATACCATTGCAGTTTAATTGCATTATTTTGAGGCGGGAGTTGTAGCTCAGCAGTGCTCACAACATCTATAGATGTGCTACGTAGGGAGTAGCTATGAGCTGCTGTGTGAGGTGTTAGCGCGCTAGGGCGCGAGCTACAACTGGGAACACACAATGTTTGCTGAGCAATAGATATATTGCGAAGGGGAGGCGATAGCGCTACGCCGGAGCGTCGCGAGCCACGGGACGTTCTAAGACGTGAACAGCAAGGCGCCACGAAGGTTTTAAAAAAACTAAGAGGCCGGTGTGTTTTTGGATCTAGTCCGGAGCAACTAGACTTGTGTAGCCAACCTTTACAAGATGTGCATTGCACCGAATGCGAACATCTGGTATAAATTTTCTTCCGGCACACGCAGCAGAACCATTCTGTTGGACCAGGGTTTAGCTCAACGCCAGACCGGAACAACAGAATAGGGAGCAGCCCTGCTGCAAGGAACTGCTCCAGGGATGACAATTTAAGGGGGAGGAATCGTGACACGTTAGACAGGGTCACTTCGGGTGTACTGCTCTTGGCCAGGCTGTAATAAAAAAATACAGCCTGGGTCGTTTCGGTACGAAGGGTACTGCGCAAGCACATGTACCTTTCTCGCAGAACCGGCAGTACGTAGAAACGAACCATGCAACCTCTCTGATGGTGTTGGCAAATTATGGACTACGGTAAATGCCCTATCCAATCCAACGAAACACAAGGATAAAGTAGATATTACTTTCGGCGACAGGGTGAAGAAGGACCCTAGGGGATGTGCGAACTCCTTCTGTAGACAAATTGTACTACATTCCCCGCCCGATAGAGCTAAACGTAGGACCAGCGACAGGCGCGTAAATACAAAAACCAAACACGCCCATGTTGTTGTTGTTGTTGTTGTTGTTGTTGATGTTGTTGTTGTTAACAGCAAAACACTCCCCGAAGGTTTTGGGGAGTGATGCCGAAGTTGACAGTCCTTGGCCGGATATGACCCCGGTACGCTGCGGTACTCCCTTGTGGTACTGCCCGACTGTCGTGGTAGCCATTTGGTATGACCAGTGGAACCTTCTAGGTCATGTCATCCCTCCATCCGTGAGGAAGGAGAAGATGGGTAATGAGAGGTGAGAGGCATCATATGCGTAGATCAACCATCAAGTAGCACGTCAATTATCTATGTGCATAATAGTCGCCTCCTACGACCGGTATGCCTACCTCGGGCATATTCTAAACCCCTAACCCGCAGGGTTAACACGCCCATTGTCATCACTACCTCGGAGCCATCAGACAGGCTAAGCCCTCAAAATCCATCGGCCCCGACGGCATTGCCATGAAGATGCTGAAACATCTAGATCAGGAGGGACACAAATACTTAGCGCCTCTATTCAGTCTTTCACTGAACACTTTCGTCATTCCTGAAATATGGAAAAAGGCGAGAGTGGTTCCACTATTAAAACCAAGAAAGCCGCAAACATAGGCGATTCATATCGCCCTATATAACTTTTGTCGCCGGTAGTGAAGACGCTAGAGTCCATTTTGCTCCCGTATTATACTGCAAATCTGCACCTGGCTAGTCATCAACATGGCTTCCGTAAGATACATAGCACAACCGCAGGTCCGTCAAGCTGCACCCCCCACGACGGATTTCACATTTGAAAGTCCAGGAATTATGTGCTATTTATGTGCTAATTAGTTCCCAAAAAAAATTGTTGTGCTAAGAACTTTTTTAAAACCTCGAAAGTGGAAGAAGGAGTAGCATTAGAAAAAAACTTTGAATGTGGGAATTAAGTGCTATTTATGCGCTCCAAGATAAGCTGTTCGGTGTCCCAAAAACAGAGGCTGTGGGTAGGGGGTCAAAATCCCCGAACGCCGGATTTCAAATTCGATATGCCAGGAATTATGTGCTATTTATGTGCTAGTTAGTTCCAAAAAAAAAAAATGTTGTGCTCAATTCTTAAGTACTTTTTTTTTTACTTTTTTTGAAATTCCAAAGTTGGGGGACCAGCTAAACCGCACACTAATAAACGGTAGCTGTAGAAAAAAGTTTTATATGTGGGAGTTATGTGCTATTTATGAGTATGAGCGCATAAGCAGGAAAACGTGCCTCCTGCCAAAACAAGAACACTACACTAGACCGCTCCCTAAAACTTCCAAGTCCACACTACCATGTTTTCGGAGTACCGTGGATTGGTTTCTTGATTTTTTTCATGTTGCGCACACTTTTCACGCCAGGATAGATAAGGTCTACTTTGGTTGCATCCGAAAAAAGTACAAAATCTCAAAATCCTACACCTTTGAGTATGTGGATTCTGGAGAATGACAAATGTGCTTTAATGTTCTTGTTTGACAGGAGCGGTGTTTTCCAGCTTATGCGCCCATACCTTTTATTTTTATTTAGGAGTCTTCGTATAAGTTTTCTTTACACAGTTGAGCATAATTCCGAAATTATTTCAACCACTTTCAATGGTAAGGACTTAGAAGGATGCTCTTTCTTCCGAACATTTTATCCCCTTGGGGAAAAGTTTTACAAGGGGGATCTTTACGTTTTTTGTTATGCTTTGACAAATTCGGATCGGAACTCACATCTCTGATGGCATTGTACACCATTTTTCTCGAAAACATAGCTAAATTCTTCAAATTTTGCCCTTGATTGGTCCCTGATTAAAAAAGGTTCTTTTTTGTCAAAACGACCAGTATTTTCTTTCAGAAAATTTAACAAAATTATCAGAGAAGAGGTTATTTATTAAATATTAACCAAAAAACTATCTATTAACTTTTTCAACCAATCGCAAGTAATAGCAAAACAAACGTAAGTGCGCTAAATCGATGTCCTATGCGCTTTAGACGGATGTAAAGCAAAACTTTCCCTCGTGAAGGGTGGATACCTTGCCGCGGTACGAGGGCTTAAGTCGATAGCCACAGGGCTACGCTGCCCTTGTGATCATAGCTCCGTACGGCACTTCATCACGACAGCATCCTATCCTCTCTGGCGCGACGACAAAGATCTTCCCCCTCCCAATCCAGCGTGTTATGCGAAACCGTGCCCATTGGACGTTTGCAGCCGGGAGGCAAATCGTGGCTGTATTTGAACGGAGCCTCTCTGATACCGGGTCGCCTCAGAGAGTAAGCATGGCCTTACCGCGGTACGGGGCTCTGCCGCGGCGGACGACACATTTTCCCCTACTCTTCCCTTGACCCTAAGCTGGCCGTGTCCGGCGATGGGTCGTACGAACAAGATGAACTCAAATAACCCAAATAAAAACGATAAACCTAAAAAACAAACAACGCCAAATTTCACTCCTCAGCAAAGGAGAGCTATGGAGAAACAGGCGATGAAGCAACAACAACGCCGGAGGACAACCTCCGTTCCACAATCAAGGGGGGGATCGACAGCGATGGCAACTACGAGTCGGTCAACCAACCCTCTATCGACTAAGATTGACTTGATGGGAGCTAGCACCAGTGCGGTTGCCAACGCAACTAAGCGGACAACGGCAGATGCTAAACTCCCATCAACCGCTGATATGAAAACCAGTATCTTTACGTCTGTGGCAGCGGTCTCACGACCTGGCCTCGGAGTTTCGAAGGAGAAGGAAGCTGCAACTGAGATTTCGGCAAGGAGAGCGACCGCGATGGCAACTACGGGTCCGCACTCCCAGGAGACATCTCCCCGCCGCTTCACATACCACGAGAAAAGATTGGCTGCAAAGATCCTGAAGAGGTATGAAGGGGTACCGCAGGAATCGCTGTCGCCGAATTCCAGTAAATCGGTAGAGCTAGCGAAAGCTGTGATACCGGATTTCCAAAATTCTTACATGCCAAAGAGGTTAAAAGTTAACCCTTTCAAGCGTCAGAGATCGGACCTGGTGTTAAATCCCCCTCCCAAGCGGCATCAGAATACCCCTGGAGCGGGCAAACTAAGCTTTGCTGAGGTAACCAAGGACAGGATTCTTATAGGCGTCCTTGACCGAGGCAATGACCGTCTGCCCATCCCTAAGGACCGGTGGCGTTACGTGCGAAATGAACTCGGCAACATTCTTCTCAATGTTGCTCCAGAGTTTCCGGGTAGTTCGGCGCGAGTAACGGATGCGGGTTGGCACCAGGGTCAGATTAAATTACTCGCATGCGAGGATGCAAAAACCGTAGCACTGTACAAGGCAGCAGCTGCTAAGCTGGGTGAAGTCTACAAGGGCGCAAAGATAGAGGTCGTCGACTGGAAGGACATTCCAGCTCGTCCAAGGGCAAGGGCGTGGATTCCGGCCATCCCTGACGAACCCGAGAGAATTCTCGGGATGCTACGGCTAATGAATCCGTCCCTGCCAACGCATGACTGGAGTGTCAATCTGGTCGGGGATGCGGTAGGGCCCGACAGACAAGTGGTGTTCACCATGAATAAAGAGTCAATCGAGCCCCTCAAAAGGTGCAATGGCCTAGTACACTACAGCGTAGGCCAGATCGTTATCCACGTATATCGTGGGGATGCTCAGCGCGCTGCCTTCTCGGCTGCTCCGGGGGAACCGGAAAACGAATTACCAGAAGAGGAAGCGGAGGATTCCGATGCGGAAAGCATGTTATCCGCCACGTCCCTTGGCGATAGTGCTGTGAACAACTCGGAGATGGAGGACAGCCTACAGGACGAGGAAGCCCTCGACGTCACGGTGGTAGCAGCCAATGCTGAGCGATTAACATCTAACGCTGCAGACAGCAAGACTCCTGCAACGCCATATCGGGCAGTTAATCGGAACAACTCGTCGTTGATAGGCAACCTCCGGGATGGGGCAAACCTCGACGATATGGGGACGGCAGGGAAGTCTGTGCGCTCTCATGTTGGTGGTGCTTCAGATTAATCTGCACAAATCTAAAGTAGCTTCGGCTGCTTTAAGCAGTCGTCTTTCTAAAGGCGACGTGGATGTGGTCCTTACCCTGCGGGTTAGGGGTTTAGAATATGCCCGAGGTAGGCATACCGGTGGAAGAGGCGACTAATATGCACATAGGTAATTGACGTGCTAACTCGATGGTTGATCTACGGATATCATGCCTCTCACCTCTCATTACCCATCTTCTCCTTCCTCATGGATGGAGGGATGCCATGACCTAGAAGGTTCCACTGGTCATACCAAATCGCTACCACGACAGTCGGGCAGTACCGCAAGGGAGCACCGCAGCGTACCGGGGTCATATCCGGCCAAGGACTGTCAACTTCGGCATCACTCCCCAAAACCTTCGGGGAGTGTTTTGTTGTTAACAACAACAACAACAACATGTGGTCCTCATCCAAGAACCCTGGGTCAATAGCTCGAGAATCTGCGGATTGGGGACTAAGGGCTTCAAGCTCATTCGAGCCAGCGAGGAGAGCAAAGTCAGAACGTGTATTTTGGTCAAGTCTAAGTTGAACTCCTTTCTCCTACCTAACTACACCAATGGTGATATTACCGCTATCAGTCTAACGGTCGACAGCACCCGCCTGACGGTGGTGTCGGTCTATATGCCCTACGACGCCGAAGAACCCCCACCACAAACGGAGGTGAAAGACCTGGTGTCAAATTTCTGCACGGGTAATCTTATTATTGGAGCGGACGCTAATGCTCACCATGTCCAATGGGGGAGCTCCGACATCAATGCCAGGGGCGAGTCTCTGTTTGATTACCTCTTAACAACCAACCTGGTGATTTGCAACGTGGGTAATGAGCCTACTTTTATCACTAAGACCCGCAGGGAGGTCATAGACCTCACTATCTGTAGTGAAGGCGCTTATGAGTGGGTCAGAAAATGGCGGGTTCTGGAAGAACATTCTTTCTCCGACCACCGTTACATAGAAATGGTTTTAGACTTTATTGTAGAACAACCAATCATGAAGCGCAATCCACGTAACACTGATTGGCAGTTACACAATGAAATATTAGACAGAGACCTACCAGTACTGCCCTCACAAGCCCCCTCATCAGTAGAGGAGCTGGAGGATCTTGTTACTACATTTACATCGGCGCTCTCAAATGCTCTAGGACAGGCTTGTCCAGTGCCAAAACCACGCGGTAAACACAGGCCACATTGGTGGTCCTACGATTTGGACTCGCTCCGAATATCATGCCGGAAACAATTTAACAAGGCCAAGAGCTTCGGCTCTGAGCCTCATTGGCACGAATATAAAGCTAAACTAAGGGCCTACAAAAAAGCTCTGAGACAGGCGAAGAGAACCTCGTGGAGAAATTTCTGCACTGGCGTCGAAAAGTCGACGACACAGCGAGACTTAGACGAGTCCTCTCGAAAAGTCAAACAACCATCAGCTATTTGCGAAAACCTGACGGATCATGGACCAGCACGGAAGAGGAAACCCTTGAGCTGCTCTTGAATACACATTTTCCGGGGAATCTGCATGATGCACCACTAGCACCTGCAACAAACCTGGCAGTAAATATACCCATCACTGAGGAAAGAGTAAGGTGGGCAGTTAAGAGCTTTGAACCGTATAAGGCTGCCGGGCCGGACGGGATTATCCCCGCGCAGCTTATAAACACGTTGGAGACATCAGCTAAATGGCTGGTATTTCTCTTCACAGCCTGCCTGGCTCTCAACCACATTCCGGGCTCCTGGAGAAGCGCCACGGTAGTGTTTATCCCTAAGGCTGGGAAGGCATCCCACTACGAGCCAAAAGACTACAGACCGATCAGTCTCTCGTCCTTTGTACTAAAAACCTTTGAGAGGATACTAAGCGACTACCTCTTAACGACTATTGATAGCAACCTTATCTCTAGCTATCAGCATGCATACTCCAAGGGTAAATCAACAGAAACCGCTCTGCACAGCCTAGTGTCTGTCATTGAGAAATCGCTGTGTGAAAAGGACTACTGTCTCGTGGCCCTCCTAGACATTGAGGGGGCTTTCAACAATATAAGCCCGGAGGCTATCAACTCCGCTCTAACTAATCTGGGAGTAGATAGACCTCTAACTGGTTTAATTGACCAACTTTTAATGGGAAGGAAAATAGCTTCTTCACTTGGTACGGTTGAGTTATCACGCTATGTCACAAGGGGAACACCCCAGGGTGGTGTTCTTTCCCCGCTTTTATGGAACCTCACAGTCAACTCGTTGCTACGTGACACAAGCTGGGGGGGCGGGAAGATAGTGGCATACGCAGACGATTTAGCTATTGCATTCAGAGGCAAGTCCCCACAAACTCTGTGTGACCTGATGCAAGTAGCACTGCGAGAAGTTTCGACGTGGTCCTCTCGCTGCGGACTTAGTATCAACCCAGGGAAGGTGGGACTTGTCCTCTTCACCAACCGGTACAAAATACCGCCACTAAGCCTACCAGAACTAGATGGCACGCGCCTGGGCTTGTCGGATAAGGCCAAGTTTCTAGGCATAGTTCTGGACAGGAAATTGAATTGGAAGGAGAATGTTCTTCAGCGCCAGAAGAAAGCTTGCATCGCTCTTTACACCTGCAAAAGAGCCATTGGCAAAAAATGGGGGCTCAGCCCTAGAGTATGCAGTTGGATCTACACGGCCATCATTCGCCCAATCATGCTTTATGGAGTCGTCGTATGGTGGCCTGCGCTGAGCAAGGCAACATACCTGAATCTGTTGCGGAAAGTCCATAGATCCAATATGATCTGTATAAGCGGTGCGCTAAGGACAACGCCCAACGAAGCCCTCCAGGTCATTCTGGGCATTTTGCCACTTGATCTGGAAGGGTTTCGGTCAGCGGCGGCATCAGCTCTCCGCCTAAGAGAAACCTCCAGTTGGGCTGCGGGTACTATTGGACACTCCAGTATTCTGGAATCTTACAGCTTTCTCCCTCTAAGCACAGATCGTTGTGCGACTACTACAGTCGGGGATAGCTGTTTCAAAATAAACATTCCCAGCAGAGAAGACTGGGAGAGGACGGATTGGTGTCCCGAAACAAATGGTGGCACTTCCATATACACCGACGGCTCGAAGTTGGACGGCAGAGTTGGAGGAGGCGTTTATTCAAGGGATTTGGACCTTGAGCTCTCCTTCAGACTACCTGATCATTGTAGCGTCTTCCAGGCGGAAGTCTCGGCAATCCTGGACGCCGCGGCCTGGTTAAGCAAACGTGTTATCGGAGAAGATATCGCTATTTTCAGCGATAGCCAAGCGGCCATCAAATCCCTTGGCTCATACACGTTCAACTCTGAACTGACGCTCAGCTGTCGTCGATCTCTTCAGGAGATGGCCCAACAGAACCGCGTAAACCTCATATGGGTCCCGGGACATAGGGACATTGAGGGAAACTGTAAGGCAGACGAGCTTGCCAGGCAGGGCACGACCAAGCAGGTTCTTCAGGATAAAGAGCGCTTAGGTATGCCGTTTGCCACATGCAAACTAATGCTGAAGGAGCACACACTCCGTCAAGCCAACTAAAGATGGCTGCAATCCCCAGGGTGTCGCATATCGAAACAAACCTGGCCAAAATGGGATCTTAAAAGGTCTAGACGCATTTATGCCCTAACTAGGAGGGAAATCTGCATATTGATAGGGGTATTAACCGGTCACTGCCTCATTGGTAGGCATGCAGAAAGGCTAGGTGTGCCCTACCGACGATGCTGCAGGAGTTGCAAAGATGATGAGGAGGAGGAAACAGTGGAGCACCTCATCTGCAACTGTCCGTTCCTGGATAGCCTAAGCCAGATCGCGGAACTGGACATAAAGGACTTGATGGGCTTCATAAAGTCATCTAAGTGGTTCGAGGAGGAGTAACGGTGTCGGTTTAGGAGTGTCAGTCCCGGGATTCTGCTATGTGGAAAATCCCAACAACTCAGGGATTTTCCATATGGCTGGGTCCCGGGACTGACTTTCCTTGTGTTGGTGGTATCTCAACGGGCCTTTCAAAACTGGCCTAAGTGTGCCTCTGCGGCAGCCACTTGAACCTAACCTAACCTAAAGCAAAACTTGGCAAAAACAAATATCAAAGAATTATAACGGAAATTATTTTGTCATTTGAAGAGAGCAATACAATGCTATTGTTGAGTCTCAAATTTTTTTGTGCAATTCGTATTATCTTGAAAGTTACTGTGCTATTTTTCAGTACAATGGAAAGCGCGAAAATCTCTGCTGTATGTGCTATTTATGTGCTAATTAGTTCCAAAAAAAAAATGTTTGTGCTCAATTTTAAGTACTTTTTTAAAACTTCGAAAGTGGGGGGTGCAGCTTGACTTCAAGAACAGAATTCGGTTTGGACAGTGCGAGTGTCTTCGGCTTCCGCTGCGACAAACTTTGCGGAATCCTCGAGCACATAACTAGCACTTAATTCCCACATTCAAAGTTTTTTTCTAAAGCTACTCCTTCTTAGGGGGGTGGGGGGTGTAGCTTGTCGTCTCACATTTTTGGGGATATCTCCTAAAAAAGCTGAGATATTGAAATTTATCACACTGATTATGAAAGCACTCGTTTGCACCTTTCGTCTCACATTTTTGGGGATATCTCCGAAACCAGCTGAGATATTGAAGTTTATCACACTGATTATGAAAGTTTTTATGTGCTTGACTAGAACTACAACTTAAGGTATGTCCCGTAAAAAGTAAATGCTCACTGCCACACGGGGTGATAGGTCGCATACAAAAAAAAACTGTGAAACTTCAACGCGATTTCCGGGGGTTCCAACCCAACTTTAGACCTATAGTTTCTTCAGCAAAATTGCTTAAAATGACCCCTAGAACAGATTCCGCGATCGCGATTTTTCACTTTTAAATCGACCCAATCTAGTGTACATACACCGCAGTATGCTGGATTACGACCCCAGGATTTACCCGCTAGCTTTTTGCACACCATTATAGCCCTGGTGGCCTTTGATGTTGTATCCTCAACGTGTTTCTTCCAAAGTAACTTAGAGTCGAACGTGTCTTCCAAGTACTTTACCTCGGAAACTACCTCCAGGGATACCCCATTTAAAGTTATTGTTCTCATACCCGTTAGGGATCTTCTTTTGGTAAAAGGAATGATGGCAGTCTTATTGGAGTGTGGATTTAACCGCACACCCGCACACCATTCTTTCGTTAGGCGCAAGGCTCTCTGGATGATATCACAGAGAGTGCTCTCAAACTTGCCTCTTGCAATGATCACTATATCGTCAGCGTACCTTGTGAAGTGTTGTCGAAAGTCCCCTCTATGTCGAGGAAGGCGCACACTTCCACCTCTCCACACTCGAACGCACTCGTTATCTCCGTGGTCATTTGATACAGGGCTGTGTCTGTTGACCTGCCTGATTGCCAGCGGCCGATCGCGAGCGTTTGTTTGACAATCAATTCCATTTGATAAAATAAGATTTTTTTTGAGAATGTAGATGAAATATCTTTAAGTTTTTCCCTGATAGCTTAAAGCAAAAAACTAATAGTTCCTAGTTTTATAACAAAATTTAGATATACCTAAAATGTTTCTTAAGTGCTTTCGCTCTTTCTTCCTCAGTGCTCTTACTCGCCATTCGGGAGTTTCAGAGCCATTCAAGTTTCCCCCTGCTCCTTAGCCTTTGCCTTATGAAGCCTAGCAGCCTCTGGAGTGGAAGAAATTGTCTCACAGAAACTCCTGAAGCTATTCCTTTTGGCGTTTCTGATTGCTTTGTGAAACTCTGTTAGTCGTGTCGTGTATTCCTCCCAGTGGTCGGTGCGCCTTGCCCGATTAAAGAGCTTCCGCACGTTGCATCTCATTGATGACAGCTCACTCGACCACCATGGGGTTCTATAATTCTTCCTCGTGGATTCACGACAACTAGCGTTAAAGGCGTCAATCCCTACGTGATAGATGCTGTTAACCCTCTCCTCTAGTTCCACCTCGTTGTTTGCCTGTTCCTGCCATCGATGCAGGAAAGGTTAAGCTCTAGTATGCTATTGAATTTCCCCAATCAGTTTTCCTAGGGTTTTTCTTAGGCTGGTTTGTTCCCACCCCAGTCCCTACAACAAACTGGATAATGCGATGGTCCGAGAGTGAAGGTTCAGATTACACCCTCCATCTCGGGACCAGAGCATCGGCCAGATTGTTCCCTATGGTAATATCTAGCACTTCTTCTCTGACCCTAGTGACAAATGTGGGTGAGTTACTTATAATGTATTCTTATAGGCACTCACCTCTTTGATTTGTGTCAGTACTTCCCCAGTGTTAGTTATGCGCATTGGCATCACAGCCGACGATCAGCGGAAGTCGTGCCCTCCTGCAATAGCTTGCCAGACTTGACAAATCGTCTGGCGGGAAAACGTTGCTGTCGCCCGCGAAATAAGCTGCTGCAAACACGATGCTTCTCGTCTCGCCCTCATCTACCACCGTCGTTTGCACAGCTACCAAGTTCCGGTTCATAAACTCTGTAATGCAGAAGTAATCAATGGAGTTTTTTAACGTTTCTACGTACTGCCGGTTCTGCGAGAAAGGTACATGTGCTTGCGCAGTATCCTTCGTACCGAAACGACCCAGGCTGTATTTTTTTTATTACAGCCTGGCCAAGAGCAGTACACCCGAAGTGACCCTGTCTAACGTGTCACGATTCCTCCCCCTAAAATTGTCATCCCTGGAGCAGTTCCTTGCAGCAGGGCTGCTCCCTATTCTGTTGTTCCGGTCTGGCGTTGAGCTAAACCCTGGTCCAACAGAATGGTTCTGCTGCGTGTGCCGGAAGAAAATTTATACCAGATGTTCGCATTCGGTGCAATGCACATCTTGTAAAGGTTGGCTACACAAGTCTAGTTGCTCCGGACTAGATCCAAAAACACACCGGCCTCTTAGTTTTTTTAAAACCTTCGTGGCGCCTTGCTGTTCACGTCTTAGAACGTCCCGTGGCTCGCGACGCTCCGGCGTAGCGCTATCGCCTCCCCTTCGCAATATATCTATTGCTCAGCAAACATTGTGTGTTCCCAGTTGTAGCTCGCGCCCTAGCGCGCTAACACCTCACACAGCAGCTCATAGCTACTCCCTACGTAGCACATCTATAGATGTTGTGAGCACTGCTGAGCTACAACTCCCGCCCCAAAATATTCTCCTCCCCTCTACTTCTTCCGGTACCGGCACAAGTGTGAATCAAGGCCATCAGCTCCTGGTCCCTCACACTATGTGCACTGTTTGTCGGCACAGAATATATGCGTCCAGAGTGCCATCGGTCAAGTGCAATATCTGCCTTGGCCAATGTCACCTGCGCATATGCTCAGGGCTCGCAAACAGAAATCTATGGACTGATGCGTATGTTGCGCCGTGTTGTCGAGCTGTGCAGCCCACATTGCCGACAAATTCTACCTCGTTTCCCAACGAGCGGAATTTGTCGCCTTCAGGACTGCGACGACGATCACGGACTAGCATATTACCTCCACGGCGAGCGCACCAGTCCCTGACTCCCAGAGTGACCATTGCCTCTCCCCCGCATTTCAAAATAATGCAATTAAACTGCAATGGTATAACTGGCAAGATTGTGGAGATCACCAGGTTTATGCAGCAAAACTCCATCAAAATTGCTGCAATCCAGGAGACTAAACTTGGCACCCACTCGGATCTCAGAGCGAGTGGTGGCTACCACATTCTCCGGCATGATCGTACGGACGGTGGGGGTGGTCTTGCGTTCATCATCCACCAAACCGTGCGGTATAGGGAATTTGCATTCAACACCGACCAAGAGGACATACCCTTAGAGCGACAGGGTATTGTCATTTCAGCTGGAGGTGTTGATCTCGAGCTGATAAACATCTACATACCTCCCGTCACCTGTTGTCCTAGAAGTTATCGCCCTGATTTAAGCGATTTCCTACGGGGCGATAACCGTGTCATTATGGGCGATTTTAATGCACACCATGACATGTGGCATTCACGCCATTCTGCTGACGGCAGAGGACGGGAAATAGCCGAGCAAATTGACGCTTCCACATTCTGCGCGGTGAACACGGACGCCCCCACGAGGATGGCAGTAAATTGCAGTAGCTCCCCGGACATAACAATTGTTAGTCCGGGTCTAATAAACTGCATAAACTGGCGCCCAATGGTGGCTTTGGCATCAGATCACCTGCCAATCATCCTGTCCGTTGATCGTGCCCCGGATTTCACCACCTCTGAGAAGAGATCCTACGTAAACTTCAGGAGGGCTGACTGGGTTGGCTTTACTGAGTTTACTGAGAGCTCCTTTGGTGCTCTTCCCATACCGACTGACGTACGCCAAGGTGAAAAGGAAATACGTAAGGTCATAAATAGAGCTGCAGCCCTTTTTATACCAGCTGGGAGAATACAAAATATACGGCCAAACTTCCCAACTGAAGCTGCAGCCCTGGCCAATGAACGTGACCATATACGTAGCATCGATCCCGCAGACCCACAGATCAGTGGTCTCAACGCGGAAATCAGACGGTTGGTAGATGAACACAAACATGCCAAATGGGAGGAGCATCTGAGGTCTTGTAACCTCTCTACCGGTGTTGGAAAATTATGGTCCACAGTCAAATCCCTGTCAAATTCGACGGGCCCACCAAAAAACGTAGACATTACCTTTGGTGATAAGACGTTTAGTGACCCGAAGAAAAGTGCAACGGCCTTTTGCCGACAGTTTGTACCACACCCTGCACAGGACAGGGACAGACGTAGGATCTTCAGGTGTGCGCATAAACACAAAAACAATGCCCCCGTTTCCATCACCGCTACAGAGGTTCGAGTGGCCATCAGGAAAGCCAAAAACTCTAAAGCTATGGGCCCTGACGACATAGCCATGGTGCATTTAAAACACATCGGCGAAGAGGGAGTAAAATACCTCACTACCGTCTTCAATTTGTCCCTGGCCACTTCTGTCATACCTGAAAAATGGAAACAGGCAGTCGTGGTCCCACTACTAAAGCCTGGCAAGCCAGCTAACGTAGGGGAGTCTTATCGTCCGATATCGCTCCTCTCGCCAGTAGTGAAGACATTGGAGGCGGTATTACTTCCTCTTTACACATCAAAGTTGAGGTTAGCCGAGCACCAACATGGCTTTAGAAAAATACGGAGCACAACATCTGCTCTAAATGCCATTAACACTCAGATAACTGACGGACTCAACCAGAAAAGCCCTCATCACAGGACGATTCTAGTTGCTCTTGACCTGTCTCAAGCTTTTGACACAGTAAATCATGGACAACTGGTATCCGATTTGGAAGATTCATCGCTCCCCCCCTGTCTTAAGCGTTGGTCCGCCAATTATCTGAGTGGTCGTCAATCGTCTGTAGTTTTCAGAAACAAAAAATCAAAACCGAGAAAGATTAAACAAGGGGTACCGCAGGGTGGTGTCCTTTCCCCGCTTCTGTTTAATCTTTATATTTCGAGGCTTCCTTCCCCACCAGATGGAGTCTCGATTGTCTCTTACGCAGACGATTGTACGATCCTGGCTTCTGGCACTTCCGTTGATGAGCTATGCTCCAGGATCAATGGTTATCTCCCCTCTCTTCTTGAGTTTTTCACTGCCCGGAGCCTGACATTGTCGCCAACGAAGTCCTAGGCGACACTATTCACGACCTGGACGGCGCAAGTTGGCATGGAGTTAGAAATCTACGTAGGCGATCAAAAATTACCTACTGTCTCTCACCCCAAAATCTTAGGGGTAACTTTCGACCTCATGCACAAATTCGCTGCTCATTCAACCGCAATTGTCTCTAAGCTACAAAGCCGCAACAAAATTCTCAAGTCGCTAGCCGGCAGCACTTGGGGTAAAGACAAAGAAACGTTGCTGGCAACCTATAAAGCAATTGGTCGGCCGATCCTGAATTACGCGTCGCCGATATGGTCGCCGGGGCTTGCTGAGGTTCATTGGAAAAGACTGCAGGCCTGCCAAAATACCGCACTCAGAACCGCCACGGGATGCGTCCTTATGTCTCCAAAACATCATTTACATCATGAGGTGGAAATGCTCCCAGTTTTGGAGCACAATGTAATGCTAAACAAGCAGTACCTGTTGAACTGTTGCAAACCACAACATCCCAACAGACTACTGCTTGAGTATGAGCCACCTCCTAGGACCGTAAGGGCACATCTACGTGAGCATTTTGATGAGATCCGGCACCTCACACTTTCGCCGTTTGATCCAAAGGTACATACGCAGGCCCTGAAGCACATCCATGACACGTCCGTTGCGTCTTATGTCTCGCTCTGTCCACTGAACGCCGTTTTGCACGCCAAACCACCTCGCGTCGCGGCTGAGGAGCGTCATCTTCCTCGAGAGACAATGGTCACTCTGGCTCAATTACGCTCTGGATACTGTAGCAGGTTAAACTCCTACTTATCCAGACTAGACCTTGACGTGCCGAATGAATGTCCGGCATGCGGCTCGTCACCCCATAATACCAACAATTTATTTATCTGCTCTTCGGAGCCCACTCTTCTAACACCCATCTCCCTCTGGTCCAACCCTGTTGAAACTGCAAGTTTCCTAGGACTCCCGTTAGAAGAAATTGATGACAATTTAGGTTAAGGAAAAGTACACGCTGGGCAGGGCTACACTTCGTTACAACAACAACAACAATGGAGTTTTTTAACATTACACATGCTCTCGGTCTCTCCTGGGAGAGGTCCCAAATTACCTTATTTTTTCCTCGTAGTCCTCTGACCTTCCCATTTACTACCCCCGGTTCTTGCATGAGCGCAATGCCCAGATCCTCTGCTTTAACATGATGGAGGTTTATCTGGGCGACCGTGGTTCCTGTTGGGCTGGCAATTATTGCTGCTCCATCGGCTTGTCCACCTCGGACATCCGATCATCCTCTTCCACTCCTTCTTCTAACTGTAGGTTGTGGAGGGCGATCCATCCAGCAGCTCCAGGGTGCTTTCTCCCGCTGCGACTTCGCCCGAACCGGTGGTTTGATTGTCGCCGGTTGGGGGTTCTGGTGCCTCCGCCCCCGCAGATTTCTCTACAGTACTGCCCGCACTCCCGGATTCAGTGGTGCCTGACTCCCTTTGCTTCCAGGGTTTTACCGGTACGTAGCTGTACAGGTAAAAGACCCTAAAGCCCGCTCGCCTGATGACTCAGTAAGAGCCCCCATCCATCGCAACGTTCATGCGATGCCCCCCTCCTCAATGTTGGTCTGCTAATGCGCCATCTTTCGGTGTTGAGATCCGCATTCTGTGCTCTTAGGTGCTTTAGCACAAACATGGGGACCGCGTGTGTGGGAGGTAAGAAACGCACTAAGGTCAGGGCGATAACTTCTGGGACAGCAGGTGACGGGAGGGATGTACATATATATTAATTAGCTCGAGATCAACACCTCCAGCCTGTACAACTATACCCTGACACTCTAAGGGTGAGTCTCTTTGGTCGGTGTTGATAACAAATTCCCTATACGTCACTGTTTGGTGGACATAGAACGCGAGACCGCCCACCGTCCGTGCGGTCGTGCTGGAGAACGTGGTAGCCCCCACTCGCTCGGAGATCCGAGTGAGAACCAAGTTTCGTCTATGAGTTGATAATTGTGGTGTTGGCGCACTAGGACGCGAGCTAAAGCCGAAAACACACATGTTTTGGTGAGCAATATATGTATTGCGAGTCGTGGAGACTGAATTTGTAATCGTGACGCTTTGGCACAGCAAAATGGAAAATTTTTGTACACCATATGAAATTTGTTCACCTCATTTTACCCTGAGACGAGAAAAGTTACCGATTAACACATGACCCTTAGGGTCAGTTTCTTCGTAAAAAAAATTCATTAAAAACCAATTTTCAACCGATTTCAAAATTCTCAACGGTTTTGGGTAGAGAATTCTTGACACTTTCGAAATATAAATAGTGTTTTATTTATTTGAAAAAGGTAAGATACTTATGTATTTTAAGCCAGAAGATGAAATTTATGGAAATTTCATCCGGTTTTCCGGTTTTGACGTCATTTTTTTGGAACTAATTGACAATGAATGATATTTTTTGGTAATGTATCATCGAGAGGCAACTACTACTTAATTATGCCAATTTTTTTTTTGGAAAGGACTTCAAATTTTCAAGATATGCAGCATAAACCAAAATCTAATATTTTGGTCTCAAGCGCCATACAGGAATACTGTGTGTAATTACGCCGGTCGATTTCGAAATCGCCCAAGTGACAAGGAAAATCGTATTTTAGGGATTAAAATAAGATACTTTGCCAAAGGAAGCATACCTCTAAAACCAATTCTGATGTCCCGACTTTTTACTCTTGACTTTGACCGCCAAAGTTTGAAAAATCCTATGTTGACCCATTTAGAGTGTCCCAATCGTGTCCAAATCTATGACCGACCCAAACTAACTTTGAAGGGGCGACCCACCCATGCCAGTGGCACACCCCCTAAAATCCCACCTGGGGGGTTCCCCATACACACATTTAACAAATTAACCATTTTTGGTACTTTTCATGAAAAATTAAGTGTAATTAAGTGTTTTTTTTAAGTCATTAAGAGTAAAGTGAGCTCCAGAGGGAAAAAAGATAGTTATTTAGCTGATTTTTTTCAGGGTTCGGAAACATTCACTCTCCTTCACTCACTTCGTGAATAAGAACGCATAAAAAATCCACACCGTTCACGTTCATGAATGCATTCCCCCACATACTGAAATAGTGTGAGGAGCCGTTGTGCATGAAACAGAGCGAGCTGACACACACAATACACAAGAGCTTATGAGCATACACACACGCAAAGATTTCAACCCTTTAGAGTTCGGAATGTAAAGCAGTCACAACGTTTGAATGAGTAAAAAAAATTCACAGTGATTCGGGAATCATAGCAAATCATAGTGAGTTACTTGGAAACAGAAAAAAAAGCGAAAGTTTGCCATTGTAAGATTTAATTTATTTTTTATATTAATTCATATTTTTGTCATATTTTACCTATAAATATCAATACACCTAAACATATATATTTTTAAATTAAGTATTTTTTTTTTATAGATTTTTCATATTTATGTGCAAAAACATAATTTTTTACAGGTGCGTCAAGCTGGACCCCCCCCACGACGGATTTTAAATTTGAATAGCCAGGAATTATGTGCTATTTATGTGCTAATTTGTTCCCAAAAAAAAAATTTTGTGCTCAATTTTTAAGTACTTTTTTTAAAACCCCAAAAGTGGGGGGTCCAGCTGGACGTCCAGCTAGCCCCCCCCCCCCTAAGAAGGAGTGGCATTAGAAAAAATCTTTAAATGTGGGAATTAAACGCTATTTATGTGCTCGAAGAAAAACAATAATGTGTAAGAAAAAACAGAGGGGGTGGCGAGGGGGGGAGGGGGGTTATATCGCCGGTCGACGGGCTGGAATTTTATTAAGCCAGGAATTATGTGCCATTTATGTGCTCGAAGATTTCAAAAAGATTTTTTTTGTTGTTTAAGTTTTAAGTACTTTTTTTAAAACTTCAAAAGTGGGGGGTCCAGTTGGATGTCCAGCTAAAACCCACCCTAATAAATGGTAGCTGTAGGGAAAAAATGTATATGTGGGAATTAAGTGCTATTTATGTGCTCGAGGATTCTGCACAATTTTTTTTTGTTGCTCACATTTTAAATATTTTTTTTCAAATTTTAAAATTTGGGTACCAGCTAAAACCCACCCTAATAAATGGTAGCTGTAGGGAAAAAATGTATATGTGGGAATTAAGTGCTATTTATGTGCTCGAGGATTCTGCACAATTTTTTTTTGTTGCTCATATTTTAAATATTTTTTTTCGAATTTTAAAATTTGGGTACCAGCTAAAACCCACCCTAATAAATGGTAGCTGTAGGGAAAAAATGTATATGTTGGAATTATGTGCTATTTATGTGCTCGAAGATTTCAAAAAGATTTTTTTTGTTGTTTAAGTTTTAAGTACCAGTACCTCTAAGAAGGAGTAGCTTTAGGAAAAAACTTTAAATGTGGGAATTAAGTGCTATTTATGTGCTCGAGGATTCTGCAGTAAAGATCAACTCACTCATACAACGAGTTTGAGTAAAATACTAATCGGGTCTCATTAGTAAGAACAGCAATGAGCCCGCTCAACTCATACCACTCACACAAGAAACGACCCACACTCGTTTTGAATAGTGTGCCAACCCAACAAACACCTATAACAAAAAACTCAAAAGTTAGCAAAAACTTATCTTCTGTTTGATTCTCAAAATTCTTTATATGTTTATTCTCAACTTTTTCTCAAACATTTTTTACGTAAAATAATTATTTGTTGACCTATATTCAATCGACACATTTCAACAGATAAAGCTAAAAGATGTTCCAAAGTTAATATGCATACAAAGCGGCAATTATAAATTGCAAGGCTTTGTGAGCTTCAAATCGGCAATCCCTCACACAAGAGGTACCCAAATTTTAAAATTCGAAAAAAAAATATTTAAAATGTGAGCAACAAAAAAAAATTTTGCGGAATCCTCGAGCACATAAATAGCACTTAATTCCCACATTTAAAGTTTTTTCCTAAAGCTACTCCTTCTTAGGGGGGGGGGTCTAGCTGGACGTCCAGCTGGACCCCCCACTTTTGGGGTTTTAAAAAAAGTACTTAAAAATTGAACAACAAAAAAAATCTTTCTGAAATCTTCGAGCACATAAATAGCACTTAATTCCCACATATACATTTTTTCCCTACAGCTACCATTTATTAGGGTGGGTTTTAGCTGGTACACAAATTTTAAAATTCGAAAAAAAATATTTAAAATGTGAGCAACAAAAAAAATTTTGCGGAATCCTCGAGCACATAAATAGCACTTAATTCCCACATTTAAAGTTTTTTCCTAAAGCTACTCCTTCTTAGGGGGGAAGTTTTAAAAAAGTACTTAAAACTTAAACAACAAAAAAAATCTTTTTGAAATCTTCGAGCACATAAATAGCACATAATTACCACATATACATTTTTTCCCTACAGCTACCATTTATTAGGGTGGGTTTTAGCTGGACATCCAACTGGACCCCCCCCTTTTGAAGTTTTAAAAAAAGTACTTAAAACTTAAACAACAAAAAAAATCTTTCTGAAATCCTCGAGCACATAAATAGCACTTAATTCCCACATATACATTTTTTCCCTACAGCTACCATTTATTAGGGTGGGTTTTAGCTGGTACCCAAATTTTAAAATTCGAAAAAAAATATTTAAAATGTGAGCAACAAAAAAAATTTTGCGGAATCCTCGAGCACATAAATAGCACTTAATTCCCACATTTAAAGTTTTTTCCTAAAGCTACTCCTTCTTAGGGGGGGGGTCTAGCTGGACGTCCAGCTGGACCCCCACTTTTGAAGTTTTAAAAAAAGTACTTAAAACTTAAACAACAAAAAAAATCTTTTTGAAATCTTCGAGCACATAAATAGCACATAATTCCTGGCTTAATAAAATTCCAGCCCGGCGACCGGCGATATATTTGGAACATCGTTGTCTCTGGAAAAGTAAAGTCGCTGATAGCAGCATTGCTTCCAAAATGACATAAATTTCATCTTCAGTAACCATTAGCTGTATGTTGTTCTGTCCAGCGTAAATATTGGTTTGCTCCACAATATGGTGAATCAAATTCTGGTTGGAAAACAATTTAAAAAAATCTAAGGGAGTTTGACGCTTCTTCTGATGGTGGTTGCTGTGTAAATTCAGTGCAAGAAAAATCTGGAGCTTGTTTCTTCCACAAGTGAACTCTTCTCTTCTTGGCTGGCTGTGAACGTTTATTACTTATTTTATTTACTGGAAAGCGGTACATCGTCCTCTCTATCGCTACTCGACGAGGATTCGTCGAAAGGCTGTCCCTGATTTGATTCCTTATTTGCTTTAACACGGCGGAGTTCGCATTTTGTAAGCAATAATCTACGTCCCAAATGGTTCAAGTCGGCATCATGCTCATCTGATCGGTCAGTGTCCTCATCTGTGGCTTGCCCTTTCCGTTCGATTGGTGGCTCAACATAAATTAAGTTTCCATTGTCAGCATTTTCATCCTCGTGCTCCAAAACGCTCAAAATTTCATCTACTGTCAATCTGGAAAATGCAAAAAAAAACCAAACAGCTTAGAGTCTGCCATGCATAGCGTACGATATATCGGACGCCATAACAAAGAGCTACCGCAAATGCTTCCTAATAAAGTAAACTTCGCAATTTTTTTTGTTATGTTTAGTAACACATCTACACACTAATAAACACTTGTTATTAAATTTGTTCGCTGAAAATATACCAAAAAATATTAACAAAATAACTTACCCTCTACGCGAAACACTTTGCTTACAAGCGGCCATGTTGAAAAATATCAAATAACGGAATAATTTTACGATAGATCGATAAATAAAGGGTTGCCATTGTTGAAGGAATAATATTCTTTCGATTACACCACATAAAGCCCCATTCACATTAAACTTGATACCTACAAATTCCCTTTAACTGACGTCCGATATATCGGACGTTATGCTGTAATGGGTTAATTTAATCCTTTATATAGTATGCATATATACATATGTATTTGTATCACATTTTGTACTCACATGCATTTATTTATTATCTATTTAAATCAAGGTCTGAAACCGATTAAAATAACGTTCCGGTTACGGTTTCGGTTTTGCAACGTGTTTCGGTTTCGGTTCCGGTTTCGTTCTTCAACATTTATTTCGGTTTCGGTTACGGTTTCGTTCCGGTTTCGGTTACAAAATAAAAACACAAACAAAATAAATTTTACTACTAAAATAGTCAAGTACCTATGTAGCTTCGAAATAGATCTGAATTTTCATAACTTTTTCCTGCGGCCATGATGGGATTTCTATAATATAATAATAAATTTTATTAACGCTATTATCCATGGATGAAATTTCTGCAAAACAAATTCCTAAAATTAACTCTACTTTTTTATTAGAAAAATATTAAATGAAATGTATAAATCGCCAAAAAATTAATATGAGTGGTGTTTCTGAGTCAAGCCTGAACATTTCTTTTTCGTATCTCGTAAATTTTTTTCGATCGCTTCATTCAACTATAGTCAAATTTCATCTTTCAGAATTTTTATACTAAGGTTAAAACGCGTCTTTTGTAACCTTGCTCGACACTCCTCCCTGAAAGTTTTCAGAGTAAATACCTGTTTGTGCCCACTTAAAGTGATACACTAAAAAAATTCAAAACCGTTTGGTACCGGTTCCGGCTTTTGAAACGGTTTCGGTTTCGTTCTTTTTCAGATCAAAATAACGGTTACGGTTTCGGTTTCGGTTTTGAAAAATTAATCGGTTTTAATCGGTTACGGTTTCGGTTTCGGTTACAGTCCTTGATTTAAATAAATACATAAATGTATATAAAGTTGAGTAAAGTTGTTAGTACTTCATTTGCAAAAAAATTTGCGAAAAGATGGAAAAGGTTCGACCATAATCTAATTTGAAGTATTCGGGTTTAAGCCCTTCTAAAGTTCCCTACTAAAACCCATCTCAAAAAGGGAAGAAAAATTATCTCAATATAGCTAACTTTAATTTGGCAAAATATTTTCTTGAAGCTGGCTCTAGGTCCGGTGCATTAAAACACGTTTGTTTTTATTTAATTTGCGATATATTTCAATCTCCAACGGAGATCGTCATCAGGGACTACAACAATAAGTAAAAGTTTTTATTTAACACAAATTTTATCACAGTGTATCTATATATATATACAATTATTAATTTTAATATGCAAACATACATACATCAGATGTTGGAGCAACAGCGTCTAATCAGTTTGGAATGCTGTTGTTGCTCGATTGCAAACTTTAATGTCGGATCGGTGTCCTGCTATTCTTGTTTTTAATTTATTTTTCGTTGTGCCCACATATTCCTTTGTACATATGTTATCGCCATCTCCTGCCCATGGTATCTTGTAAACTAAATTATTTTTCTCCATCTTTTCTAATTTGCTTTTCATATTATTGAAAAACATTTGGTTTGTGTGAGCCGGTTTTTGCGCGATTCCACATCTTTCTTTGTCATATATATTCGAACATTGTAACCTTTCGGAAAAGCCAGGTATATATACAATAGATTTGTATGTAATAGGTTTTTTTGCCGTCGATTGTAGATTTTTTATCCTGTTTATGTGTATTTATTAACCTACGTATTACACCGGACGGAAAATCATTAATTTTTAGGATTTGTTCTATGCGTTTTTTATTTTTCGAGTGAAACATTGTGTCACTCGTATCAAATACTCTCGCGATGAAGTTTTTAGCAGTATTGAAAATCATATTTTTCGGATGCTTGGATAAATAATTTAAAATACATACGTCCTGAGGATGTAGGCTTTTGATACCAATCGAGTTTGATTTGGTTGTTACTTCTACATACCATGGAGTCCAAAAATGGTAGTTGGCCATTGTTTTCCAACTCCATTGTAAATTGTATGTCTCTGTGGTATGAGTTAAGCAAGCCTAAGGTTTCTTCAAGTTTATATTCTTTTACTAAAGCAAATACATCGTTTACGTATTTACTAAGTAGTCTCGTGTTTTCTGCTACTTTTCCCAAAATGTCTTCCATTACCATGTCGGCGACAACCGGTGATGCTGGAGATCCCATCGGAAGACCCTTTAACTGCGTATATACATATTTGTTCCTCGTACTTAAAATATCTATTTTCACATATACAGAACGTCACTATTTCCATAAAAAGATTTTTCGGTATATCGGTGTGTTGTTTAATCTCATCCCATTTCTCACGTATTATTTTAATAGCCAAGTCTGTTGGAATGCTTGTAAATAGTGATATAACATCAAACGATACAAGACGCTCATCATCACATAAATAGGAGTCATTAAGACAAATCCCAACGCTAAGATTGCAAACCAAAAACAATCAATTCATCGAAAAATTAAATAAATTGGGTTTTATAACAAAAACGCAAAAATATAAAATGACCACACAAACAGCCCTCTCACCCCGAATATATGGTTTACCAAAAGTTCACAAGGAAAACATGCCCTTAAGACCCATTTGTTCCATGATCAATGCTCTGTCCTATAATCTATGTAAGTACTTGACTCATATTTTAAAAAACCTTACGACGAAATCTGTGTTCAATGTAAAAAGAGCAATAGAATTCAAGGAAAAAGTCAATGACACCTATTTATGTGATGACGAACGTCTTGTATCGTTTGATGTTATATCACTATTTCCAAGCATTCCAACAGGCTTGGCTATTAAAATAATACGTGAGAAATGGGATGAGATTAAACAACACACCGATATACCGAAAAATCTTTTTATGGAAATAGTGACGTTCTGTATATGTGAGAATAGATATTTTAAGTACGAGGAACAAATACATATATACGCAGTTGGAAAACAATGCCCAACTACCATTTTTGGACTCCATGGTATGTAGAAGTAACAACCAATTCAAACTCGATTGGTATCAAAAGCCTACATCCTCAGGACGTATTTTAAATTATTTATCCAAGCATCCGAAAAATATAATTTTCAATACTGCTAAAAACTTCATCGCGAGAGTATTTGATACGAGTGACACAATGTTTCGCTCGAAAAATGAAAAACGCATAGAACAAATCCTAAAAATGAATGATTTTCCGTCCAGTGTAATACGTAGGTTAATAAATACCCATAAACAGGATAAAAAATCTACAATCGACGGCAAAAAACCTATTACATACAAATCTATTGTATATATACCTGGCTTTTCCGAAAGGTTACAATGTTCGAATATATATGACAAAGAAAGAGTTGGAATCGCGCACAAACCGGCTCACACAAACCAAATGTTTTTCAATAATATGAAAAGCAAATTAGAAAAGATGGAGAAAAATAATTTAGTGTACAAGATACCATGTGCAGGAGATGGCGATAACATATGTACAAAGGAATATGTGGGCACAACGAAAAATAAATTAAAAACAAGAATAGCAGGACACCGATCCGACATTAAATGTTTGCAATCGAGCAACAACCATAAAACAGCACTCGCGGCCCACTGTGCTGAGAGCGGACATAAACCAGACTTTGACGCGGTGAGCATACTACAACAAGAACAACATTACAACAAACGTTGTACTTTGGAGATGCTCCACATAATTGACACGAACGAAAACAAAAGACTAAATTAAAAGAAAGATTCCGCAGCAATAGCGCATATTTACAGACATCTGCTTGACTCGCGAAAATCAGTTCAAAACAGCATTCGAAACTGATTAGACGCTGTTGCTCCAACATCTGATGTATGTATGTTTGCATATTAAAATTACCCACCCGACCAACGCTCACGAAAATGTTTTAGTTTTCGAAGCTTTAGCAATAATTTTCCTGACAAATGTATCGAGAATGGGTTCCGCAAAACTATCGTAAAAGTATTACATGTCGCCCAGTTTGTGGCAGCAGAGCTCACTTTCTCGATATCCGTTTGCGATCAGTTTACGACACTTTATAGCTGTTGAAAACGGATCTTAACCGAATAAATTTTCGATGCGTTTTGCTATCGAGAAAGTACCTAAAACAGTATCGAAAACGGTTCGAGAATGCTTACGCTAACGCCACCTCGTTTCACATTCAAAATTAATTAATTAATATATATTTTTTGATAATTTCATTCATTTTATTTAATTTACTTCAGGGTATACATAATTTATATAATTTAAATCACAAACATATTGCAAATAGATAGAACTACATAGTTAATTAATGTACATAGGACAAATGCGTTTAAAATAATATTAAAATATGTATGTGGTCGGCAAGCAGAGAGTGCTGAATATGCGACGGCACCGACCGTTTGGATTGAGGATCTTGATGGAAAGTCACCCTGGAGTATTTAGATTCCCGATATAGCCATACAGGAAGAAATCCTGAAAACGGTTTAAGAAGAAAAAAAAATGGTTAGATTGAGTGAAATTTGAATATCCGAAAGCTATAAAACACTTACTTTGATTTCCAAACAAGTCCTTTCCATTTCCCCACTTATTTATACAGTTCCAAGGAAGACCAGAGAGCTTCTGGTATTTCAGTGTTAATAATTGATATAAAAACAAACGTGTTTTAATGCACCGGACCTAGAGCCGGCTTAAAGAAAATATTTTGCTAAATTTAAAGGTCGCTAAAATAAAAAAAGATAAAAAATTGTTAACTTTAATTTGTCTAGAAAAATTTGACTTTTAGTTTTCTAAAAGTCATGCAGAAGTAAACAGTACTGACTACCTGTAGGCCATCGCCATCTAAAAATAGTCAGTCTGCTTCATACAAAGTAGTTAATAGTTTTCAAACAATACTGGGTGCGAAGTAGTCAACCTAGAATGCAATTGTGGTTAGCCAAATTCCCGACTGGGTAGGGTCAACTAAAAATCAATTGGTTGCTTTATGCATGACTTTGTGGTTAACTAGAAGTCAGGTAAGAAAAAATTAAGACAAATTCAAAGAAATGTTTTCCAGCTGGTTGATTTCTGCATAACTTTGAGGCATAATAAAAATAAATTGATTGGTATCTGCATGACTTTAAGGTTCACTAAAAGTCAGGTTCGAAAAATGGAAACATAGTCAAGGAAATCATTTTCAGCTGTTTGGTTTCTGCATGACCTTAGGGCTAGCTATAAACCCATTTGTATAAATTGACTTAAAGTTATTTTTTGTAAGACAGGCTACAAAAGTCCCGACTGGGATGTCTCTGCCGGTGTAAATATATGCATTCCTAATTTTATTGCAGTGTTGCTTAAGGGGTTTTCCATAGCTAATGGCCTTCAGAAATGTACCAAAATAACATGTTTATCCATAAATGGAAAAAAATATTTTAAATACACGATTATCATGGGAAAACACACATACGTGGTAAAACAATTCAGGCAATTTAAACTAAGCATAAATTACCTGCTTTTTTTAGGGTTAACCACTACCCACAGTAAACCACTTTCCACAGCAAACACAATGCGGGTAGTTAGTAACATCTTTTAAGACTGGTTAATAGTGGACAATTTATTACAAAGGAAAAACAGTGCAGAAAATTATAAACCATTAAGGACTAAACAATTGATTGCATATCACAAACTGAGCATAACGGAACGAAATCCAGTTGTTCTCATTGAAATATTTATACAGATTTGACAGTAATGCAAAACTAATACCTATTTGAATAAAACGCGAGTTTTCATTTATGCAGTTAAATTTTATGCAATATGTTTTAATTATTGTAGTTCAACAAATCATCCTGTTATATAAACAAAATCTGAGAAAAAGATGAGAATAGATTTTTTCAAACGTTTGAGTTTTTGGTGCTCGTTGTTTGCTGAGTAGTAGGTATACGCGTGTACTTACCTACATATATGTATCTTCTATTCTATTAATACGCTAACAAATTTTTCATACAAACAATTGCCAAGCTAAAACCCATACTAAATATGCATAAATTTTTATGAAATGCATATGGATTTGTTGGTATGCCTCCAAGGCAGTGCACAATAATCTAATATATAACCAATACTGCTTCATTTATCTGTAATAAGCGAATGAAAATTTCTCATGCCGCTTGAATTGGTTATCTGACAATCAATTTGTACATAAACCGATAGCCCAGTGGGAAGCGTCAGGGGGTAGTGGTCGAGCGGTTGATGGTTCGAGCACAGCTACAGCTATCGGGCAGCATTTTTTTTCAGGGCTCCCAAATAACAGTTACTTTTATTTATTTATTTCTGCTGTCATCAAAGAAAGAATCGGCGCACCTGCGCCCTGGCACCCAAGTCACCTTTGATGGCTAAAAGTTTGAAACGGTGAGAGACTTCGTCTATTTGGGAACCAGCATTAACACCGAAAATAATATCAGTCTAGAAATCCAACGGAGAATCACTCTTGCCAACAACTGTTACTTTGGACTAAGTAAGCAATTGAGAAGTAAAGTCCTCTCTCGACAAACAAAGATCACGCTCTATAAGTCTCTCATCATACCTGTCCTGATGTATGGCTCAGATTCATGGACAATGTCAAGAGAAGATGAGATGGCCCTTGGAGTATTTGAGAGAAAAGTTCTCCGGAAGATTTATGGTCCTTCCCGTGCTGCCAACGGCGAGTATAGAAGGAAATTTAACGATGAGCTATACGAGCTCTACGCAGATCTGACCATAGTCCAGCGAATTAAAGCCCAAAGACTCCGCTGGCTGGGCCATGTTATGCGAATGGACAGAGAAGCTCCAGCACAGAAGGTTTTCCTATCGTCGCCTGAATTCGGCAGCAGAGGAAGGGGGAGGCCTCGACTGAGATGGAAACAACAAGTGGAAGATGACTTGAACTCCCTTGGGGTTTCCAATTAGCGTCAGGTATCACTAAAAAGGAATGACTGCCGTGCGTTGATACGAAACGGCCAAAATCGCCTAAGCGGTTAAGCGTCAATAAATGACGCAAGCCAAGATTACTTATAGCGTTTTCTTTTCTGCACGAAAATGTCGCCCTCGCCGCATGCCCGCTAAAAGCCATGTTCTGTTGTAAAATGGGCATTACCTTCATAGAGGGCATCATTATCTTTTCTCAACACCCTCCCCTATAAAATTGCAAAAAGGCAACATTTCTTGCCCTCGTTGTCGTAGACGGTGCGATTATTTGCCCTGATAAATGGCAATAACAAACAAAAACAGTATACTATCTGTCACTTTCTAACACATGTATATCAGCCACGATAAAGCAGCACCGATTTTGACATTTTATGTGGCGGCAGTGTTTTCTTCTTCTGAAAACATGCAGGGTGACACTGAAAATTTAAGTGTGCAGCAATTTCACTGGGCGAAGTTAAAACTGTAAAAATGTTCCTCAACGAAATGGCAACATTTTCGCGGAGAAAAGAAAACGCTATTAAAATAGCCTTTAACCGCCTACACTGAAAAAAAAATCTACAAGAAACGGCCGTCAAATTAACAGTAAATCCTGCCATTTTTCGTCCAACAGTGGGTAATAGCAATTTTGAAAGTGACCCCCTATCATTCTTCGAATATACTATCATATTGACATGAATTACTGTAAATTTGAAAGTGGGCACTATCATATTGACATGAATTACTGTAAATTTGAAAGTGGACTCATATCATTAATTGATATTTTTCAAAAATCACATGTTTTACTGCCAATTTTACAGTAAATACTGCAATATTTACAGTATTACCATATCGCTTTGAAAGTGGTTTTGATATGTTACTTCCAATGTGCACTTTCAACCTTTTTATTTCAGTGTAGGTGATTTTGGCCGTCCAACATGTTTCGCCGGCTCTTTGTTGAGCCAACTGGCGTCAATTGGAGACACTGCGTGTTCTCAGATCTGCCTCCACTTGGTCCTGCCATCTGAGTGATGGCCTCCCTCTTCCTCTACTTCCACCGGCGGGTGCCGATAAGAATACCTTCTGGGCCGGAGCGTCTGCGTTCATTCGCACCACGTATAAGAGCCAGCGAAGCCGCTGGGTCTTAATTTGCTGAACTATGTCGACGTCTGCGTAAAGCTCATACAGCTCATCGTTATATCTTCTTCGGTACTCGCCGTCGCCAACTTTTAAGCGTCCATAAATCTTTCGAAGAATTTTTCCCTCGAATACTTCCAAAGCCGCCTCGTCAGATGCTGCCAGTGTCCATGCTTCTGCTTCCATATAGCAGGACGGGTACGATAAGTGACTTATAGAGTGTTGTTTTTGTTACTTCTCAATTGCCTACTCAGCCCAAAGTAGCATTTGTTTGCAAGAGTTATCCTTCGATGGATTTCCAGGCTTACATCGTTGTTGGTATTAATGCTGCTTCCCAGGTGTGCAAAGTTCCTTACTATCTCGAAATTATTGCTGCTAACAGTGGCGTGGTTGCCAAGACGCAAATGCGCTGACTCGTTGCTTGACGCCAGCAGGTACTTCGTTTTACCTTCGTTCATCACCAAACCCATTTTTTCCGCTTCTTTTTCTAATTTGGAGTACGCAGAAGTTACGGCGCGGTTGTTAAAGGCCAATGATGTCGGTGTCGTCGGCATACGCCAACAGTTGTACGCTATTGTAATATATTGTTCCAGCGCGATTAAGTTCTGCAGCTTGCATTATTTTCTCCAACATCGAATTAAAGAAATCACACGATAGGGGTCGCCCTGCCTGAAACGCAGTGTTGCCGCTGAAAAACTTCAAAAAGGTCGGGCGTTGCTTCTGCTGGCTAGCATTTTAAGATCTTCGATTTCACGCTTTTCTGCTTCCCTTTTCTTCGCCGGGAAAAGCCGTCTCGCTTCCCTCTTCATCTCACGGTAGTGTTCACACACGCTCCTCGTTGCATTCGCTTTAAACGTTGCCTTATACGGGCTAGCTTAACCTTAAGCCAGCCCAACCATGAAAAAATTTTTAGCCCAATCAAAAAGTAAAAACGCAGTTATTTTCTACTTATTTAATGCTAATTTAGTATGCTTTACATTAATTTATTACACTTGGTATTTTAAAATTACCGAGCGTTTTAAAGTTAACCTAGTCCAACCATCAAAAAAAATTTCAGCCCAATCAAAAAAGGAACACGCAGTTGTTTTCTACTTATTTAATGCTAATTTAGTACGCTTTACATTAATTCATTACACTTGGTATTTTAAAATTACCGAGGGTTTTAAAGTTAACCTAGTCCAACCATCAAAAAAATTTCAGCCCAATCAAAAAAGGAGCTCGCAGTTGTTTTCTACTTATTTAATGCTAATTTAGTACGCTTTACTTTAATTTATTACACTTTTTTTTTAAATTACCCTTAAGGTTAAGCTAGCCCAACCCTGGGTAATTTTAAAAAAACCAAGTGTAATTTTCAGCCCAATCAAAAAAGGAAAACGCAGTTGTTTTCTCCTTATTTAATGCCTTATTTAATGCTAATGGTTTTTTAAAAATTACCCAGGGTTGGGCTAGCTTAAGGTTAAGCTAGCCCAACCATCAAAAAAATTTCAGCCCAATCAAAAAAGGAAAACGCAGTTGTTTTCTCCTTATTTAATGCTAATTTAGTACGATTTACTTTAATTTATTAGGTACACTTAGTTTTTTTAAAATTAAAAAAAAATCAAAAAAATTTCAGCCCAATCAAAAAAGGAAAACGCAGTTGTTTTCTCCTTATTTAATGCTAATTTAGTACGCTTTACTTTAATTTATTACACTTGGTTTTTTTTTAAATTACCGAGGGTTTTAAAGTTAACCTAGCCCAACCATCAACAAAATTTAAGCCCAATCAAAAAAGGAAAGCCTACTAAATTGCCCAATATTTAATGCTAATTTAATACGCTTTCATTTAATTTATTACACTTGATGATGGTTTTGATGGTTGAGCTAGCTTAACCTTAAGCTAGCCCAACCCTGGGTAATTTAAAAAAAACCAAGTGTAATAAATTAAAGTAAAGCGTACTAAATTAGCATTAAATAAGTAGAAAACAACTGCGTGCTCCTTTTTGATTGGGCTCAAATTTTTTTTGATGGTTGGACTAGGTTAACTTTAAAACCCTCGGTAATTTTAAAATACCAAGTGTAATAAATTAATGTAAAGCGTACTAAATTAGCATTAAATAAGTAGAAAACAACTGCGTGTTCCTTTTTTGATTGGGCTGAAATTTTTTTGATGGTTGGACTAGGTTAACTTTAAAACCCTCGGTAATTTTAAAATACCAAGTGTAATAAATTAATGAAAGCGTACTAAATTAGCATTAAATAAGTAGAAAATAACTGCGTTTTTACTTTTTGATTGGGCTAAAATTTTTTTCATGGTTGGGCTGGCTTAAGGTTAAGCTAGCCCAATCCTCGGTAATTTTAAAACCCGAAGTGTAATAAATTAAATGAAAGCGGACTTTATTGGCTTAGTAATGACTAATACTATGAATATTTTTTTGAATATCTACAATACTCAGATATCGACCTTTTACAATTCTATTAAAAGTAGAGATGTTGAAAGTTACAAAAAATCGCCAAAAATACAGTTTTTCCTAGATCTTGGTAATATTACGCTTAAAGTGTTTGCAATTATACACACTAATTTTCGAAAAAATAAACAGTTCTGATTTTCACAACTTCGCATGAAAAAAAACATTTTTAAAATCAATTTTTTTTCAAAAATCGTAAAAATTCGACAAAATTTCGACTTTGGCCATCTATTGCTCAGCGATGGTTCGACCCACCCTTACATTTTATAAGTCGTTAGAAGCGTATTTTAATTTCCTTCAAAAAAAATCGCAAAAAATAAAAAAAATAAAAAATAAAATCAAAAAAAATCAAAAAAATTAGAAAAAATCAAGAAAAAATCAAAAAAATAAAAATAATCAAAAAACGCCGTTTTTGATTTGATTACACTGCTCTACACACATTCTGTCCTATGAACCAAATAGACTTTTTCGGAAAGTGGACAAAAAATAAAAATACACGTGTATCGGCGATTTTCATGTACACGTCAGAAATTTTTTTATGTACGTACATAAAAACAATTTTCAACTTAACCTTAAGCCAGCCCAACCATGAAAAAATTTTTAGCCCAATCAAAAAGTAAAAACGCAGTTATTTTCTACTTATTTAATGCTAATTTAGTATGCTTTACATTAATTTATTACACTTGGTATTTTAAAATTACCGAGCGTTTTAAAGTTAACCTAGTCCAACCATCAAAAAAAATTTCAGCCCAATCAAAAAAGGAACACGCAGTTGTTTTCTACTTATTTAATGCTAATTTAGTACGCTTTACATTAATTCATTACACTTGGTATTTTAAAATTACCGAGGGTTTTAAAGTTAACCTAGTCCAACCATCAAAAAAATTTCAGCCCAATCAAAAAAGGAGCTCGCAGTTGTTTTCTACTTATTTAATGCTAATTTAGTACGCTTTACTTTAATTTATTACACTTTTTTTTTAAATTACCCTTAAGGTTAAGCTAGCCCAACCCTGGGTAATTTTAAAAAAACCAAGTGTAATTTTCAGCCCAATCAAAAAAGGAAAACGCAGTTGTTTTCTCCTTATTTAATGCCTTATTTAATGCTAATGGTTTTTTAAAAATTACCCAGGGTTGGGCTAGCTTAAGGTTAAGCTAGCCCAACCATCAAAAAAATTTCAGCCCAATCAAAAAAGGAAAACGCAGTTGTTTTCTCCTTATTTAATGCTAATTTAGTACGATTTACTTTAATTTATTAGGTACACTTAGTTTTTTTAAAATTAAAAAAAAATCAAAAAAATTTCAGCCCAATCAAAAAAGGAAAACGCAGTTGTTTTCTCCTTATTTAATGCTAATTTAGTACGCTTTACTTTAATTTATTACACTTGGTTTTTTTTTAAATTACCGAGGGTTTTAAAGTTAACCTAGCCCAACCATCAACAAAATTTAAGCCCAATCAAAAAAGGAAAGCCTACTAAATTGCCCAATATTTAATGCTAATTTAATACGCTTTCATTTAATTTATTACACTTGATGATGGTTTTGATGGTTGAGCTAGCTTAACCTTAAGCTAGCCCAACCCTGGGTAATTTAAAAAAAACCAAGTGTAATAAATTAAAGTAAAGCGTACTAAATTAGCATTAAATAAGTAGAAAACAACTGCGTGCTCCTTTTTGATTGGGCTCAAATTTTTTTTGATGGTTGGACTAGGTTAACTTTAAAACCCTCGGTAATTTTAAAATACCAAGTGTAATAAATTAATGTAAAGCGTACTAAATTAGCATTAAATAAGTAGAAAACAACTGCGTGTTCCTTTTTTGATTGGGCTGAAATTTTTTTGATGGTTGGACTAGGTTAACTTTAAAACCCTCGGTAATTTTAAAATACCAAGTGTAATAAATTAATGAAAGCGTACTAAATTAGCATTAAATAAGTAGAAAATAACTGCGTTTTTACTTTTTGATTGGGCTAAAATTTTTTTCATGGTTGGGCTGGCTTAAGGTTAAGCTAGCCCAATCCTCGGTAATTTTAAAACCCGAAGTGTAATAAATTAAATGAAAGCGGACTTTATTGGCTTAGTAATGACTAATACTATGAATATTTTTTTGAATATCTACAATACTCAGATATCGACCTTTTACAATTCTATTAAAAGTAGAGATGTTGAAAGTTACAAAAAATCGCCAAAAATACAGTTTTTCCTAGATCTTGGTAATATTACGCTTAAAGTGTTTGCAATTATACACACTAATTTTCGAAAAAATAAACAGTTCTGATTTTCACAACTTCGCATGAAAAAAAACATTTTTAAAATCAATTTTTTTTCAAAAATCGTAAAAATTCGACAAAATTTCGACTTTGGCCATCTATTGCTCAGCGATGGTTCGACCCACCCTTACATTTTATAAGTCGTTAGAAGCGTATTTTAATTTCCTTCAAAAAAAATCGCAAAAAATAAAAAAAATAAAAAATAAAATCAAAAAAAATCAAAAAAATTAGAAAAAATCAAGAAAAAATCAAAAAAATAAAAATAATCAAAAAACGCCGTTTTTGATTTGATTACACTGCTCTACACACATTCTGTCCTATGAACCAAATAGACTTTTTCGGAAAGTGGACAAAAAATAAAAATACACGTGTATCGGCGATTTTCATGTACACGTCAGAAATTTTTTTATGTACGTACATAAAAACAATTTTCAACTTTTTTGGAAAAATTTTTAGAAAATTTTTGAGTATGCGGTTTTGTAGCCCAATCAATTTTACTCTGTGCAAGTTATAACTCCCTACAAATTTTCCCTGAATTATTAGAATTTTTCTTTCAGGGGTGTTGAGTGTTTTCCTCCATACAAAAGTAAATTTAGTTTGTGACTTGTATGGAAGAAAACACTCAACACGCTTGCCAAAAAAAATTCTAAAAAATCAAGTAAAATTTTTAGCGAGTTCTAACTTGCACATTTTTAGAGTAAAATTCAATGGGCTACAAAACTGCATACTCAAAAATTTTCTGAAAATTCTGCCAAAAAAGTTCAAAGTTTATGTACACGTCAGAATTTGTATTTTTATTTTTTGTCCACTTTCCGAAAAAGTCTATTTGGTTCATAGGACAGAAAAAAAGTTCGTTTTTGTACCGCAGTGTTATTTTTGATTTTTTCTTGATTTTTTAATTTTTTTTATTTTTTTTTTATTTTTTTTATTTTTTTTTTCTAATCGTAATCAATTAGTAATTGCTTTTTCTTGAAAGCAATTAAAATAATCATTACTAATTAAAAAAACCTTCTAATCAATCAATTACTAATTACTAATCAAAATTAACAGCTCTGCTTTAAAACCCTCGGTAACCCTCGTCGCCTGAATTCGGCAGCAGAGGAAGGGGGAGGCCTCGACTGAGATGGAAACAACAGGTGGAGGATGACTTGAACTCCCTTGGGGTTTCCAATTGGCGTCGGTTATCGCTAAAAAGGAATGACTGGCGTGCTTTGATACGAAACGGCCAAAATCGCTTAGGCGGTTAAGCGCCAATAAATGATGATGAATTTTAAAATACCAGGTGTAATAAATGAAATGAAAGCGTACTAAATTGGCAATAAATAAGGTTAAGCTAGCCCAATTCTCGGTAATTTTAAAACCCCAAGTGTAATAAATTAAATCAAAGCGTATTAAATTAGCATTAAATATTGGGCAATTTAGTGCGCTTTCCTTTTTTGATTGGGCTAAAATTTTGTTGATGGTTGGGCTAGGTTAACTTTAAAACCGTCGGTAATTTTAAAACCCCAAGTGTAATAAATTAAATCAAAGCGTATTAAATTAGCAATAAATATTGGGCAATTTAGTACGCTTTCCTTTTTTGATTGGGCTACAAAGGTTGGGCTAGGTTAAGGGAGCTCAAAAAATCTCCTTGTTCCTTTTTTACTCTTATATCGGGAACTCTTGCCGATTTCCAAATGTCTTGCCTAACTAAAGCCAGGCAACGCTGTATTATGTGACAACTCCGTCATATGTATGTATCAATACATTAGGGTGATTCAAATAAAAAAGTTTTAGTGCTTTTGGGTCTTACCACCTACAAAGTTGGTAAATGATGAGAAAATAAGCCTCGAAAAAGGTTAGCTCTGCAACTTACCCCTTATTTACTTAAAATAGCCTTTAACCGCCTAGGCAATTTTGGTCGTACTGGGACCGTTCTCGTAGAACCGGCAATACAAGAAACTAGCCGTGTAGGCCATGTAGGTCATTTAGCGTTACCCAGGGTGCACCAACGGGGAGGCGACCTACTCTTACATCCCTTACGGGCGCTTTTTCGCCCTTTCACATAATTTTTTTACGGAAAAAAAGGAACTCTTTTCAAAGTAAGTATTCTTATCATTTTCGAAACCTTTTGCAAAATTATATCCTTAAAGTGGAGTTTTTTAAGTTTAAAAAACTGTTATTAACAATATGCGATTATCATTACTATTAAACTAACTACATACATCTATTTAAAAATTTTTATATTTTGTATGTGTTACTTGCAATAGTACAAAGCTCAGTCGTTCAACATCAAAAAAAATGGAAAGGCTTCTATAAATGTGTTCCTATCTAAAAAACCCTTTTTTTGGACCCTTTTTGAAATTTCTCAGCGGCAACACTGGCCATGTTGCTTGATGGATCTTTTTATGCTTGAACTTGGTGCTGGATACGACCATGTTTCGTGCACCGGCGAAGTCAATCAGTCTGAATTCATTTGGCGAAGTCTCATCATGGAGGATGAACTTTCCGACAGTGGGGCCAAATACACCCTCTTTGCCCACCCTAGCGTTAAAGTCGCCAAGCATGACGTTGATATCATGACGGGTGCAGCGCTCATATAAGTTTATTCTAATTTCGCGTAGAATGCATCTTTTTCCACGTCGTCCTTGTCCTCGGTCGGTGCGTGCAAGCAGATAAACGATATGGTGAAAAATCGTAGTTTTATTCGGATTGTGGCGAGACGCTCATTCACGGCTGTGAAGGACACCACATGTTTCACAAGTCTCTTTCCTACCACAAAACCGACGCCGAATCTGCGCTCATTAGCATGGCCGCTCCAGTAGACATTGCCCCGTCCATCGCATTTCTTGTATAGCGGTGATGTCAGCTTTTGCCTTATTGAGGACCTCAACTAGGCGGGCATCGTCACCTTCCCTAGTAAGGGTTCGGACATTCCACGTGCATGCCCTGATTTCATTAATCATAGTCCTAGTTCGTTTGCTGTGGTCGTTATCTGAAAAGTGAGTTATCATATCCGAGGCCTGTCTGTTGGATCTCATTGGAATTTTGTTTTATGTGGTGGGTCCCAAACCCTACGGGTTGTGCCCGTTTCTCGGGGAGTTGGATTTAAGTTACACATTTATTTAGCGAGCCGCTTTATCCAAGACAGTCGCCCGCAGCCGTACCTCAGGATGACAGACGCTGCTGTTGGAATCCCCTGGCAAGCCCTTAAACCGATTATGTCGGAGATAAGTTCACCACCGAACGGATGTTCAGTGGCTATCCAGAGGATACGACTCGACGTAGTGAGCTGCTTGGACCGCACATAGAAGAATCGCTCTGGCCATTCCCAGTTGAATGGCGGTCAGAAACTTTCCCCACTTGTGTGGACATCTACACGCGATCCCATCCTCCCTATGGAATATAACGGACGCTTAATGCTGGTTCCCAAATAGACAGTTTCAAGCTTGTATCTCCCCAACAAACAATGAAGCTAGATTTCGATTGGAGGTACATTCGAGAACTAGCCCCATTCTCCAATCTCTAACGTTAGAGGACGACTCGAGAAACACCCAGGAATCACAGCGTTCTCCAACAAAATTCGAGTCGAATTCTAGAGACTGTGTTTGTTGGGTCTATACAGCAAATGGAAGCGTTCCCACTACAGTCGTGCTAGTACCAATATCGGTATTACCCAGTTAGGTCCGTCTCGCCCCATTCCATAAATGAATTTTCCGACTAAGCATTTCGTAGTAGAACAGGTGCGCCGATTCTCTACATTATAACAGTAAATACTTCGCGTTGTCCTTGATCATAGCAAGACCCACTTCTTTCGCTTCTTTATCCAGGCCAGGGAAGGCAGAACATACGCACGCCCTTGAAATACATATATTGTGTAGCTCTGCTTGTCGAACTATAATTTCCAATATCTCATATTTAGCTCCTTTCATGTTTACAAGAATCAAGGGTAATATACCATTTTATAATCACCGACAATATAAAGAACTTTTGAAGGAAAGTCTTTGTCACTTACAGACATGAAAGCCAGAATTCCACACCAGGTAGCTCAGGAGTATCAGGATTTAAATGCTAGTCCTCGCTATTTCTTTAATTAATTGACAAAACGCCTTAACTGACTGGTACGGAGTTCCGTCATATATATTAACTGTGTCAGAATTGCGAAATCTATTGTATCTTTTTTGTTTTAATACATATTTGTTTTTATCCGCAGTGTTCCAGTTTTTGCGTGGGACCAAAGCAATTTTTATTGAAAATGGATACGGATGATTCTAATCCTGGATCTTCAGTATCGAACTCATCATCGAATTCTTCGGAAAATTCAAGATTCTCACCTGAGCCAACGAATGAACCCGAAACGGCAATAGAACATGATGTGAAGGCAACTGAAGGAAACGAAGAACGCGAGTTATCTAGACCCAATTCACGATGTTATAATGATGTTTCCAACAGTCCACATTCTTCATCAAAATCTGACTTTAATTCGTCATCGTCCTCTTCGTCTAGCGATAATGAAAATGATGGTACAAAATCCGCAATGGAAAATTCACCAACAAAAAGTGAGTTAATTTGAAGTATCGAACCTTTATAAAAGCTCAACATCAGTATAAAGCACTCTTCAAAATACTATTTGTATCGCAAATGTTAGAGTAACAGCAACGATTGTTTAATATTTTTTTTTAATAATACGCATTTCTGTTTTTTCTTGTAGGAAGCCGTACACCTTCTCCTCAACCTGCGAAGTCCCAACGAAGCTCGAGACATTCAAGCTTATCTTCTAACAATAGTAGTCGGAGCAATAGCGCTAACTCCAATTTTCGCAATGATAGGGCAGATATAAGCCATGAAGATTTGAGTGACGTTAGTGAAATGGAAAGTGAAAAGCGTGGTTCAATTGTAAACAGCAGTAAACAATCTATAGAAGACGAGGCAACAAATACTTCAGCAATATCAGCTAATTTTAACCAAGAAAACTTTCAAAATGAAAACAAATCCGTGCGTCGGTACTCTTTAGAAACTGGTAACAATCAGCATGCTGTAATAACGGATTTGCGTCAAAAGTTGGATCAAATTAAAACTCTTGGAAAGGTATTGAATAAAATAAAAAGGTCTAAGAGAATATTTTGTTGGCACCGTGGCAAAAACTGCTAACTCACTTTAGACATATTTCAATAGAAAAACCCCAATTGGGTGAAATCATATAAGTATGTAATAATACAAGTATTACATATATGTATGTATGGGTGACATCTACACCCAATTAAAATTTTTTTTATTTTTATTGAAATGTCTGGTGGGAATTTGGTGGACTTTTGAACAGTCGAATAATTTTTATCAAATTATTCTTTTGAGTTTTTGGCGAAAACAAGTTGAAAAATGCTTCATACAAACCAACCGATGATTGCTATTTCGATCTTGTTGAAGGATCTTGTCAAACCGCTTTGTATTGTTGCTTAGACATTCTTTTCATCACCTTACTGGTCATCGAACCAAGGAGAGGAGATTAGGAAGCTCTAAACCGCAGTGTGTAACCATTACACCAAACACTGCTTTGTGTGCCTGCAGGCAAATTGCAGCATCTTACCTAAGTGCATACCCAAAGCGACATTCTGTTGCTGCTTACGTATGGCTAGGATTGTTGTTGTACATATTAGCTAAGCCTTAGCTTTACTCCTGGTACATTTGTGCCCGTGTCCCGGCTTTATTATAATTTAGTCATAGTTATTATTGGTCATTAGATTTACGAACTTTGAAAATTTTGTGGACTTTTGACCAGTTGAATAATTTTTATCAAATGTCCGCCAAGCCAACGAAAGATGGCTACAATCTCCAGGGTGCCGGATATCCACACAAACCTGGCCAAAATGGGATCCTAAAAGATCTAAGAAAGAGGGAAATCTCCATAAAATACAAGTACATTTACCAGGCACTGCCTTATTGGAAGGCACGCAACGAGGCTAGGTGTACTCTGGCAACTGTAGGAGTTGTGAAACTTCCCGGCTGTAAGCGGCGTAAGAATGCGGAGTTCCCTTCCTGGATAACCTACCAGGTCGCGGAGCTGGACTTAAAATACTTGTTGGCCTTCATCAAGTCATCTAAATGGTTCGAGGATAATTAACGGTTTATAAGTGGCAGTCCCTGGATTCTGTCGCCTCCCCGTTGGTGCACCCTGGGTAACGCTAAATGACCTACATGGCCTACATGGCTAGTTTCTTGTATTGCCGGTTCTACGAGAACGGTACCAGTACTTGTGCTGTACCCATCGTGCCGAAACGACCCGGGCCGTTTTCTTATATCGACCCGGCCAAGAGCAACACACTCGGGGTGACCCTGTCTGACATTTAGGCAGGGCTACACCTCGCTACAACAACAACAACAACAACACAGAGTTTTTCTATACGGCCGACTTTCCTGACGTTGGTGCAATCACAACGGGCCTTTAAAAACTGGCGTGAGTGTGCCTCTGCGGCTGCCACTTGATCCTAACATAACCTATTGAAATGTATGGAGTATTGTAATTAGCTGCTTTTGCCGCGCTGTTGTTGTTGTAGCGAGGTGTAGCCCTGCCTAAATGTCAGACAGGGTCACCCCGAGTGTATTGCTCTTGGCCGGGTCGATATAAGAAAACGACCCGGGTCGTTTCGGCACGATGGGTACAGCACAAGTACTGGTACCGTTCTCGTAGAACCGGCAATACAAGAAACTAGCCGTGTAGGCTATGTAGGTCATTTAGCGTTACCCAGGGTGCACCAACTGGGAGGCGACCTACTTTTACACCCTCTACAATTACTCTAAAATCCAATTTATTATTCTTAATTTACGCTTTCGAAAATTCTATTCTAAATTTCAATTGACGCTTTTGAAAATTCAGTCCCCTATTTCTAAAATCGACAGTACCCAGCAAGCCATAAGAGCTCTAAATGAGCGCATTGGGACTCGTTCCTCTGAGTGCTCACATTCATAATGAGTTCATACAAAAAATCATAAACAGTCATAAAATGCTCGTATTTGAGTGGCTTTTCCTATGAAACTGGTCATTCATTCTTATGCATAAAAGACTTATGCATAAAAGTCTTATGCATAAAAGATTCTTTTTCGAATGTTTTTGAGCTCTTAAAAGAATGCGTAAAAGAGTCTTATGCATGATTTTTCTGTAACTTTAGGAGCTTTTTTCTCTTCTATTTTTATTTATTCTATTTCTATTTTATTTTGCTTTTATTAATCCCTCGTCTTTACATCATTATTTCCCATGAGTTTTCTCATTCCCTTTACCCAATCCGTTTCCTTCCTAAATTAAAGAGATAAACATTATTTTCCATACATAAAATAATTATAGGTTTGTTTACTGACCAAAAAAATTCAGAGCAGGTTAGAGCAGAGCAGAGCAGGGCAGCTGTCAAAATAGAAATAGACCCACTCAGAGCAGAAATGCCATGAAACACTTGAATCTCGATAGTTTCTTTTTATTTGGTTTTTTTGTTTAAATCTTTTAAATTAATGCAAATTCATGTATAGAAAAACATTGATTTTCTTGCAAGCTAATTTTTTTTGAAGTTTTCAAAAATTTATTTTTTCCTGACTGACAATTCGTCGCCTAAGAGTGTAAACCTGCTAACGACCAAAAAACATATTTTACAGTAGAGGCAAAAAACTAAATATATCCTTAAATGTTAGCCTAAGGGTCGAATCCTGCATATAGTTTGTTAATCGCCTGACGTTGTATAGCCCCAATCCAAAAAGAAAGAAAGAAATAACGTTTTTATGGTTTTATTGGCAAATTTATAACTTAACAGGTTTTAGTTTTTTTAATTTTCAAAACTAAAAAGGGATTTAGCAGTTTTTCTGTATGACAAAAAAAAAATTTCTCTTTTATTTTTTGATAGTTACGATAATTGCACGCGGTTTTTTTTGTTGGAAAGTTGGAAGCTTCAACTTTAAGACTATGTAAAAGTTGCTTGAAAAAGCTTCCAAAAAATATACGAAAATTTACCTTAAAAAATGTAATGGCTAAGAAGATCCATCAGCAGACACCCTTAGTATGAAAATAACAAAACGAAATGTTCAGGTATTAAAAGCTAAAGGTAATAACTAAAGTTCATGAGAAATTTGTTTTTATATCTCTTGAGAAAACCTGAAAACACGATATGATATATATGATTTATTTATTTATATGATTCTGTGTCACTTTCGTCTGGTATGGGGTCAGCTACCTCATTAAATGTATTTGAAATTGTTGGTGGAATTGGCACTTCTGGATCACTATTTCCATTGATGGTACATTATGTTGTTGTAACGAGGTGTAGCCCTGCCTAAATGTCAGACAGGGTCACCTCGAGTGTATTGCTCTTGGCCGGGTCGATATAAGAAAACGGTCCGGGTCGTTTCGGCACGATGGGTACAGCACAAGTACTGGTACCGTTCTCGTAGATCCGGCAATACAAGAAACTAAACTAGCCGTGCAGGCTATGTAGGTCATTTAGCGTTACCCAGGGTGCACCAGCTGGGAGGCGACCTACTTTTACACCCCTACATGGTACAACAACAACATGGTACATTATGTACATTCACTTCAGCTGCAACGTCATTCATCTGTTAAATCACAAATTATTTGAATCATTTCTAATACCAATAAAAATGGCTATTACCTTGGAATAAAATAATTCACTAAAATTAAACAATAACCGAACGTAAAATCACAATATATTGGATTTTGCAGTTGAGTTTGATCGCGTTGTACTTAGCAGCTTTTCTCATCAAACAATATTTTACATTTATATATTTATATTGACACATTTTTTTTGCTTGGCAAGTGCGGAATCGGCTACTCTTTCAAACTGCATCAAAAGGTAAATTTTGGTTTGGGACGGATTTGGCAGGTTTACTAGGGCTCTTGATAATCGACAAATCGACTAGTCGAATAATCGATTTCGACTAGTCGTTTCAAAAAATATTCGATTATCACTAATCGACTAGTCGAATAGTTGCTTTTGACTAGTCGATTACTGGTCTGAAGACCCGGGTAATAAGGCGGCAAATTTCTACTGTAATTCGCATGCAGGTTTAAGTGGTATCTGCCATTTTCGCCAATTTATTTGCTTCATTTCTTTGAAATGTAACAGTAGCACAGAATATTTGTCTAGGTAGATATACAAAAATTAAATTTTGAAAAATTTATGTATGTTTGTAGCAATTCTTTTTTCATGCTGCAAAACATTCTATGTCAATATTATACCTTTGGGTTTAAGTGCGCAATGAATGCATGTTTCTCTTATTCTACGTCGCCGTTTGAAAAAAGATAGTTGAAAGATTGATTCGTGGGGCAAAAGAAATGTAAAATTACATTAAAATATGCCTAATTTTCCAAAGAACTAAAAATTACAAACCTTACATAGAGCGTTTTCGATGTATTACCAAAAATATACGGGAACATTAGAGTGCCAAAAAATGATCCATACTTTCTAGTGGAATTATTAAGAATTTATTTTTGTAGCAAAATTGCTTCTGCTGGCAAATGAAAGATATCCAATGAAAATAAATCAAATGTGACATGTGAGAAATTATAAGCACCTGCAACTCTAGTGTCTTGGTTTTTGTTTGAAAACTTTAAGATTTGTAACAAACTTTTAAAATTGTTATTTGTTTCATGCGCTGCTAAGTGCTCTCCAATGCTGCTGTTATGTCAGGCCGAGTTAAAATACAGGAGATGATTGAACACGAGCTTTTAATCCAATTTAAGATTGTATAATTCCCCCTTTAAAAGCTGATGTGGTTTTTTAATATAAAAGTCGCTGGGAATTATTTGGAACGCATAATAATAAAAAAACATGCTCGTAAAATTTATGGAATTAGCGCTTTTCAAAATTGATGATTGAATAAATATTTTATAAATTTTAAGGAAACATTTAAGCACACGCTAATAATTTGTTTTTAATATTTGACAAGTATCAGGAGCACAGAATTTCAATGTAAGCAATTATACAAAAAAAAATTCAATAAACTGGTATGTACAGATGGGGGTTGGTGGGGCAACTGCTCCCACTGTTAAATTGCATGTCGAAAATATCGTGTATAAGAAAAGAACTGAAAGCTAGTAGAATGCGTATTTTTCAAGTGATTAAAAGCAATATTATTATCAATATTACTGCAGTATTGCAGTCAAGTTACTTTATTGATGCTCTGATAGTGATACTTAAGTGATAATGGGGTCTATCAGCTATTCCGGCGGAGCTCCTGGCAGGAATGAAAGTAATAGAGTCGATAAAGATAACATACCGCCAAATTCCCCTAAAATCGTTTGAATTCTCTCAAGATCTGTTACATTTTCCCACCCCCGGGAGCTCCGTCGGAATAGCTGATAGACCCCAATATGCAACAATAATTGCATACTTTGTTTTCATGTAGCGAATGATGAGCTTGTGATGAGCAACAGATTGTCAACATTTTATTCAACACACCCCATATTTTTTATACGGGACGCTACTGAAATAATTTTTCAAATTTTTGACAAGCGGCTATGTTTTTTTTTTCAATCGTACAATATTTGTGACAGAATTACATATTTACATAAATAAATTCTGTCTCCAAACCCTGTAGGGAATTCATATAACTCCAAGTCAACTAGCTGTTCATAGTACCATTGGTATAAATTAATAAAAAAAAGCAATTGCTTTCACGAAACCTTTTCTCAAATAGAAATGTCTACAGATTTCTATACATATAAGTAATTGTTTTAGTTAACTAATCAAATTTAGTTATGAGATATTAATAATAATTTATTTACGTTTTTGGTTTGGTTTTATCATGCATTCATACGTAGCTGTCCAGGCCTCAGATAAGGTCGAAACCGATGTTCTAAGCCAGATCAATGCTGACATCATACAATTTTTCAAAGAAATCAAAAGCTAACTTAAAAAAGATACTTTTTTATCTGAAATTCTAATCTTGGCTTGCGTCATAATGACGCTTAACCGCCTAGGCGATTTTGGCCGTTTCGTATCAAAGCACGCCAGTCATTCCTTTTTATTGATAACTGACGCCAATTGGAAACCCCAAGGGAGTTCAAGTCATCCTCCACCTGTTGTTTCCATCTCAGTCGAGGCATGAGCTCAATGAACTTTCTTGGGAAAAAAACTCCTCTTTGAGACAAAAAAATTGATGTGTCAAAAATGTACAATGACATCTAGGGTTGCCACAAAAAAAAAAATTTTATTTTTTTATTTTTCCAAAAACACTTGGTATGAGCGGAGGTACGGCCGACTTTTTTTTTGCCTGTAAGCCCGAGACGCTCTAATAAAAGTGCTATGTACACTGAAAAATAAAGAACTAATAGTTGACTTGGAGTTAAATGAATTCCCTACAGGGTTTGGTGTGAGAATTTTTTATGTAAGTCTGTATTGTACGTTTGTAAAAAAACATGGCCGCTTGTCAAAATTTTTTAAAAATTATTCCAGTAGCGTCCCGCAAAAAAAATATGGGGTGTGTTCGAGCCGCGTTGGTTGTAGCAGTGCTACTTTTTATGACAGAGCATCATGTTCTTCGGCAAAATTTCGCGCTTTCGTTTAACCCTGCTTTCATAACGTTATTTTTTACCCCTTAATTCATAACGATAATGTGGACAATATGTTGCTCATCATAAGCTCATCATTCGCAACATGAAAATAAAATATGCAACCATTGCAGCACATTATCACCTAAGTATCAACTTCGGGGCATCAATAAAGTAACATGGCTGCAATACTGCAGTAATATTGAGCGGCTCGAACACACCCATAGTTAATGTTATAGAAAGATTTCAAGGCAACCGTACATCTAAGCCCCATCCAAAAGTTTTTCCAATTTGCGTATTTGAAGTGTGTATTTTGATCTTTTCTAAGTCGAGACTTGAGACATGTTAAATAAATCTAGAATTAAACTTGACCCAGCCATTGGGTAGACACTGTTCGGTGACTGGCAGAAAACCCATGTTAATAACGCTTTCCGCTAGAGGCAACCCTAGGAGGCAAAGCTGCCACTACTTTTTTTTTCAAATTTCAGATTGGCCATAATATAAATCCCCTTGTATGGTGGACAAATCATTCTGGGATTTATCCTAAGCTTTTTGAGATTGCCAAACAATATTTGTGTATTCCTGCTACTTCAGCAGAATCTGAACGAACATTTTCTAGTGCGGGAAATATCGTTACTGCATTGAGAAACTGCTTGCTCCTCAGAATGTGCATATGTGGACATTGTTATATCAAAATAAACGTTTTATGAATAATAATTAGAATACATAGTTACATTACTTTCCATTCATTGATTGTGGCTGGAATACACAAATATTGTTTCAAAAATAACTTACAAAATAAATAAAGATTCTACGTGATCTTTATTTCATTTGTAAAACTGTATTTTTTGTTTCAATGTTTTATAATTGTTTTCATTGAAATTCTGTGCTCCTGATATTTGTCAAAAATTCAAAAAAAAAAAAAAAAATAATTTATTAGCGTGTGCTAATATTGATGTTAATAACTTCAAAAATACGCATTCTACTAGCTTTCAGTTCTTTTCTTATACACAACGATATTTTCGACATGCAATTTAACAGTGGGAGCAGTTGCCCCACCAACCCCCATCTGTACATACCAGTTTTTTGAATTTTTTTTGTATAACTGCTTACATTGAAATTCTGTGCTCCTGATACTTGTCAAATATTAAAAACAACTTATTAGCGTGTACTTAAATGTTTCCTTAAAATTTATAAAATATTTATTGAATCACCAATTTCGAAAAGCGCTAATTCCAGAAATTTTACGAGCATGTTTTTTTATTATTATGCGTTCCAAATAATTTCCAGTGACTTTTATATTAAAAAACCACATCAGCTTTTAAAAGGGAAGTTATACAATCTTAAATTGGATTAAAAGCTCGTGTTTCAATCATCTCCAGTATTTTAACTCGGCCTGACATAACAGCAGCATTGGAGAGCGCTTAGCAGCGCTTAAAACAAATAACAATTTGAAAAGTTTGTTACAAATCTTAAAGTTTTCAAACAAAAACCAAGACACTAGAGTTGTGCTTATGATTTCTCACATGTCAAATTTGATTTATTTTCATTGGATATCTTTCATTTGCCAGCAGAAGCAATTTTGCTACAAAAAAAATAAATTCTCAAGCTTAATAATTCCGCTAGAAAGCATGGATCATTTTTTGGCACTCTAATGTTCCCGTATATTTTTGGTAATACATCGAAAACGCTCTATGTAAGGTTTGTAATTTTTGAGTTCTTTGGAAAATTAGGCGTATTTTAATGTAATTTTACATTTCTTTTGCCCCACGAATCAATCTTTCAGCTGTCTTTTTTCAAACGGCGACGTAGAATAAGAGAAAGATGCGTACATTGCGCACTTAAACCTGAAAGAATAATATTGACATAGAACGTTTTGCAGTATGAAAAAAAATTTTCAAACTTTTTTATCTACGTTCATACAAACATACATACATATTTCCAATTTTCATTTTTGTATATCTACCTACACAAATATTCTGTGCTCCTGTTACATTTTTTTTAAATTTCAAAGAAATGAAGCAAATAAATTGGCGAAAATGGCAGATACCACTTAAACCTGCATGCGAATTACAGTAGAAATTTGCCGCCTTATTACCCGGGTAAAAACTGGGAACCCGATTTAATCGTTAGTATTCGATTAGTGACAGCTAGTCGATTAGCTGAAATCGAAAGAGGTTTACACTCTTAGGCGACGAATTGCTTCTCTGCTCTAACTTACTCCATAAAAAAAGCTAGAGCAGAAATTTGTGATCTGGATTACTCTAGTTTTGTTTTGAGCGTACTCATGAAACAACACTACCTTCATAGAGGGCATAATTATCTTTTCTCAACCACCCTCCCCTATAAAATTGCAAAAAGGCAACATTTCTTGCCCTAGCTGTCGTAGGCGGTGCGATTATTTTAAATTTACACTGCTCCAAGATAACGGCGTAACAGTCAACCAATGGATTTTTTCCCTAAAATGAATTGCCGAGTTAACTTTCTCTTTAATTAAAAATATCATCTCTGCGCCAACATCACCTTCTACATAATCCTTATCAGTGCTAGACGAAAAAGAAGTTTCTGAACTATCAACAAAAGCTTTCTCATCTGGAGCAATATCATCAGGTTTTTCGTCACTGGTTAGATCAGTACTTTCAGAGGTATATTCCAATGGCTGCTTTCCCTAGCATAGCAATAATTTGCAGGACATGCCAATATATTTGCCAAAATACGGATATTTTTCGTTGAACGCCTTAGCTGTCTGAGAAATATTTTTCCCACAGAAAGAATGATTGGGCAATTTGAAAGGATTGCAGCAAACCTTTCGCGACATAATCACTTTACAAAAAATGTTTTCAGTTTAAAATTATTGCGATGCTGTTTCAGCAAAAATTTATTTCAAGTGAAAAATTTTGCAATACAATTTTCTATATTTCTGCACCCCGTTTCTGTAAAAAATCGACAAAATTCTTGATTTTAATGTCGTCACACTCGACTCGATTCAAAGTTGAAAAAAAAAAAACAATTTTTGTCACTACCTCAAAAGCAACTGAGAAAATAAATCGACAAAATAAAATTTTTTTTTTACAGAAACAAAAAAAAATTAGTGTGACATCAATATGACGTCAAATCGACTATTTCAGTCGAGACGATCGATCGAATTGAGTTACAGAAACGCAGTACTGATACAAACAAAAGTTTGCTGCTCTAATATTTATACATAAATGTAAAGTAGAAAGTAACAAAGTTCATAAATTGCTTGGGTGTTGAGGAAATGGGTATAAAATAAAAGTGTTAATACATTTTTAAAATGTTTTCAAATAGAAAACAATTACAAAAAGTATTCCTAATGCTGGCGAAGCATTAAAAAAACTTTTAAGGTCGATTATGGAGGGCTGTGTAACGCTGCGACGAAAATTGCATTGCCCGTATCCTACAACCCAAAACTAAAAAATTAATTTCTCGAGAAAATCAAAAAAACTTTGAAAATTTTCAAAGCACATAATTTTGATTTTGCTTTTGCTTGATAAAAATCAGCAGCCACAGCAGCAGCACGAAAAAAGCTTTTAAGCAATCGATTGAATGCTTTCAGGCAAATGTTCAATGCTTCGCAGCCCACGAGTTTGCTGTTGCCTGCTTTTAAAAAATTTCAGAAGCATAGCAAAAAAAATCGAGCGGCTTTTGATATTTTTGGTTGCTGCTGCTGCCAAGAGTAAAAAGCGAACTGCTTGGCAGCGATTAATTGATGCTGGATCTTTTTGATACCAGTTTGGGACACTTTTGGGATCATTTCAGGGTAGCTTTGAGACCGTTTTGAGTCTTCACATCAATCTCTTCTAAAGGGAGTCCCAGGAGAAAGCAATCGATTAAACTAGCAACAGCCGTTTCAAAAAGGTTGGACCAGATCGAGGTTGGTATTTGAAGATTCTCGCCGGCCATGCAGGCCGAAAAGTAGTTGGTATCGTAGGGAGACGAGCCAGCCGTATGTCCGACACTCGACAGAAAAGAGTTAAACCTGTAGGTGCTAGTGATTGCAGGACGAAATTCAGCAGACGTGAACTGGCAAAGGAGTCAGGACACAGAGTCGGTAACTGTGTGGATGTGATTACTGTTACAATTACCTAATTTGGATTAGCCGTAAAACGTCCTTTAAAAGTCTGTTTAATAAACAAAATTTACATTTGTTTATTTATTTTTTTGTGAATTGTTTTTCTATTTTATTCTATTTGTTTAGATATGCCAGAAGCAGCAAAGCAAGGCAAATTTAAGGTTAAGCAGATTTTGACATTTGCCAAGGCAAAGCTTCCTTATTAGAGTTGCATTTACGAAGGATGCAAAAAAGGGTAAAAAAATCCCCCTTTAGGAAAATTGTAGTAGAAAAGGAAGGAACGCCGTTCGCAAAATTTCAGGATTTTTTTTCCGGAAATCTGTTTTTTCAACATTTATTTTTTAGAATTATTCGGAAAATTGAATTAATTTTAAATTTAACTGTAAAAAGAATGCCCTTTTTGTGAGTAGCAGTAAACATGTACGAAATAAGCTTATAAAACGGCAATGTTTATAATTTGATCCTTTTTTAAAAACTTTCATCAATCACCGGTATGAAAACCAATCTCTTAACGTCTGTGGCAGCGGTCTCACGACCTGGCCTCGGAGATCCAAAGGAAAAAACAGCTGCAACTGAGCTTTCAGGAGAGATTTTCCCTCCGCTCTGCGTACTTGGAAAAACGATTGGCCGCAAGGACCCTGAAGAAATATGAGGGAGTCTCGCAGGAGACGCTGTCGCCGAGTTCCAGGAAGTCGGTGGAATTGGTGCAATCTCTGATACCGGATTCCCAAAACACTTATGTGCCAAAGAGGGTAAACGGAAACCCTTTCAAACGCAAGAGATCGGACGTGGACTTAAAACCTCACCCCGGAGTGGGAAAACCAAGCTCCGAAGTAACTAAGGACAGGATCCTTATAGGCATTCTTGACCGAGGCAACGACCGTTTAGCCATCCCCAAAGACCAGTGGCGACACGTCCGGAACGAACTCGCTAACAGTCTTATTGGCATTAGAGTGTCGGTCAGATCGTTATCCACGTAAACCGTGGCTATGCAGAGCGCGCTGCCATCTCCGCTGCAACGGGGGACTCGGATATCGAAGAACTGCAAGAGAAAACGAAAAGCATGTTATCTGTCACAGCACTTTCGCAAAGTGACGTGAACAGCTTGGAGTTGGAAGACAGCTTGTTGGACGGGGAGCAACCAATCCTGAGCGCATTATCTCTGATGCTTCAGTCAGCATGGCTCCCGTTACGCCAATTCGTTGTTGAGAGACAACCTCCGGGATGGGGCAGACCTCGACGATATGGGTACGTCAGGGAAGTCTGAGCGCTCTCATGTTGGTGGTGCTTCATATAAATCTACACAAATCTAAAGTATCCTCGGCTTTCTAAATGCGACATGGATGTGGTTCTCATTCAAGAACCCTGGGTCAACAGCTCGAGGATCTGCGGATTGGGGACTATTGGCTTCAAGAGCATTCGAGCTAGCGAGGAGGGCAAGCTCACAACCTGCATTTTGGTGAAATGTGAGCTTCTTCTAAGAATGCACACAAGCTTTTTCCTTGATTTAAATTCAGCTTCAAACGATGAGGCAACGTATTTGTATGCTGACAAAAGGCTGCAGAACAGGTGAAATTGCTATTATTTAGTTAAAATAATAAATTTTCATAAAAATCTTACCAAATAGACAATTAATTTTTTAAAATAAAAGTAAAACAAACTTCAAAAGCTTTCAGTGTTGCTGTAATTTTGTTCGTATCAAGAATATTGGTTTTTACTACCATTTTCCTACGATTTTGAAAAGAAGTAGCACTGTCAATCAGATAGGGAAGCGTGAAGCCGAAAAGTGTCAAAAACGTCTCGGACTGCTTAACCTTATATTAGGTTTGTTTACTGACCAAAAAAAAGTTCAGAGTAGGTTAGAGCAGAGCAGAGCAGCGCAGCTGTCAAAATAGAAATAGAGCAACTTAGAGCAACTCGGAGCAGAAATGCCATGAAACACTTGAATCTCGATAGTTTCTTTTTAATTGGTTTTTTTGTTTTAATCTTCAAAATTAATTCAAATTCACGTTTACACAAACATTGGTTTTCTTGCAAGCTAATTTTTTTGAAGTTTTCAAAAATTTATTTTTTCCTGACTGACAATTGCTTCTTTGCTCTAACTTACTCCATAAAAAAAGCTAGAGCAGAAATTTGTGATCTGGATTACTCTAGTTTTGTTTTGAGCGTACTCATGAAACAAAAGATAGAGCAACCTAGAGCAAGAAAATTGTTCGTTAAACACAATTTTGTGAAATATCTCAATCTGGCGTAAGCTAGAGCAGCCCAATAACCAAACCTATAATTAAACAATGGGCAAATTCAACAAAAAAATGTAAACAAGCGTATTAACCCTTTGCCACCCAAGCACAGTTTTTGTGTCCCATACACTTGTTTTACTGAAAAATTAGATAGCATTTGCTCAGGCCAAAAAATTATCATTACCGCGAAATATGCCAGCCCAAACATTAACAGAGTAACTTTGGCCACTTATGTGTCCACGAAATGAAGTAATCGATTTATTAAAAACTTGTTTGGAACCGGTTCTGGATTTTGAAGGGTTTCGTTTTTTTTTTTATTAAAATGACGGTTACGATTTAGTTTTCGGTTCCGAGAACATTAATCGGCTTCGCTGTTGCTGGTGTAAGAGGGACGTGATGGACCAAACAGAGTTGTACGGTATTGAGTCTATGCTCTCACAGCTGCAGAACCCACCTTACTATACCCATTGTCGATTTCACCAACCCCGTCACCGTGGTCTAAACGGATTTTAGTCGCCTCTTGCGACAGGCATTCCACCACGGGCATATTCTAAACCCCTAACCCGCAGGGGTCATGAATCGATTTTAATCGCTTACAGTTGGGCAAATCCAGCGTCACTTAAGTTTTACCGTTCGGTCTAAAAATGCATTTTTTAGTGGTAATTTTCAACAGTTTTTAAAATAGAGTTATACAGTTTCAAGTGTATTAGAGCCATATGAACGAATCAGTTTAAACATGCCTTAAAATGATTACATAGTTCCGGAAATTTGGTACTTTAGGTGGTGTCACTTACGTTTCCGCACAGATTTCATTTTTTGAGTTATTCAAGTTCTGCGAATTGCGGAGCATCAGTTGGACAAAATTAGATTTTTTCAAAAGGCTCTTTTATTTAGTAAATATAATGACCCAAAAAAATTGTTTTTTTCTAGCCTACTATAGTTTTTTTATAATGTATTGGAGGTGATCAGTGTCACTTACGTTTCATGGAGGCGTCACTTACGTTTCAAATCTCGTAAATTCGTTACAGAAATGAGGTTTTATTAGACCTACAATGAGCCACATGGTGTTTCAGTTAAAATTTCTAACAAATATTCCTTAATAAACCACCTATATTAAACAAGTAAGGAAGTCTAAGTTCGGGGGAAACCGAACATTACATACCCACATAAAGTGGGCGTGATCGTTCACCGATTTTTCTTATTTTCTGTGGTAGTACTCTACATAAACATAACATGCCTGGTACCTAGTTTCGTAAATCTATCTCACACCATTCTGAAGTTGTTAGCAGTCGAATTTAAAAATTGCTTGACTCATAAGTGGGTGGTGCCACGCCCACTTTCCAATATTTTGAAAAAATTATGTAAAGAATATGAAAGTTGATGTATATACCAAATTATATTATTATAGAGAAATCAGTTAATTAGATATGGACTTTTCAATATTTCCACCTCCTTTCAATATAACTTTTATGAAAAAGTAGGCGTGGTCGCGAAGCGATTTCGTTTATTTTCTATAGCTGAATTTACCACAACAATAGTATGTCCTCTACGAAATTTCGTTATACTAGCATAAACTGTTCTGAAGTTATTAAGAGTCAAAATTTTAAAATTTCTTCAAATATACGTGGGCGGTACCACGCCCCCTTTTCAAATTTTTTTTTATAAAATCGGCCTTAGAACATCTAAATCAATACATATTGCAAATTTTATCATTGTAGCTGCTTCTAATATTGAATTAACCCATTTTATACGTATTTCGAAATTTTCGATATCGAAAAAGGGGCGTGGTTATGGTCCGATTTTACCCATTTTCAATAGCAATCTATTCTGAACCCAAATAAGTACGCATGCCAAATTTGGTGAAGATATCTCATTATTTGCTCAAGTTATCGTGTTAACGGACAGACGGACGGACGGACAGACGGACGGACATGGCTCAATCAAATTTTTTTTCGATCCTGATCATATTGATATATGGAAGTCTATATCTTATCTCGATTCCTTTATACCTGTACAACCAACCGTTATCCTAACAAAGTTGTAATACCCTGTGTACAAGTACAGCTGGGTATAAAAATTCAGCACCCAACGTACGCAATAATATATTTTTTTATACTGCATCGAAAGGTGTATATTTTTATCTATCCTTCTTTTTAAGCACACATATAATACGTACGTCACTTTCGAAATCTCTTAACCCCAATAGGGCTTATTTTTTTTTACTGCTTCTGTATCATATTGGATATTTTCTGTTTTTGACTTTTGGATCTTCTCACGTTCACTATCCAGCATTATACTATCCCTCCATGTTTTCATTATAGCAGCATAAATACTTTTTTCTACAATTGGCTGCTCGATCGTCAAAAAAAATGCACCATATTTTTCTTGGCGTCACTTACGTTTCACTTTTTAAATGGCAATAATTATAAAAAGGGCTTAAGCTTTAAATTTTAAATGATGCAGATTTGTTTAGAAGAAAAATTAAAAGAAACTTTAATATATGAGCTTATTTCAAAGGTCGGTTTTGAAATTAAGATAACTTTTATATGTTTTTGCGTCACTTACGTTTCATTTTGCTATTTACATTTTTAGCAAGAAATTATATGTATTACAGCTTAGCACCACATAAAACTTAGCTTCAGTTCATTTATTTAACCCTTCTTACCCTTCGATTTTGTATACCTTAACTCTTTGAAATCAATTTGAACAGGGTTACCAACATTTTTCATATAAAAAGTATATATTTCTGAGAAGCTTGGGTTATCCTCTTGCCAATAGCGGTATTTTAGAAACTCTACAACAAAGCCAATTTTCCTCAATTTCAACTCACTTTTCTAGGATTTGCCCAGTTTCGTTTTCGGTCTAGGATCTAGTTGAAAAAAAGATTGTACCATTCATTTTAGCTAAACTGTGCTAGAGTCTAGCTAATCTGAACTCTAAACTCTATTTAAACGTGGAAGGAACTGAGCCAAGCGGTATTGTATTTATATGAAACAATTTGCTATTTCTTCACACTTTTGAAAAAATTTAAAAATCTTAAACAAAACGGGTTAATATTTTTTTCATTTGACGGGAAAACTCCTACAGAAAAGAGAGAACTGTCAAGTTCACTATTACTTTGTTTAATATACTTTGTTTTCAACTATCCAATGACAGCAATCGATCGTTTGCTTCTCAGCATTTTTATGCTACTACTGCGGCTGCTCGTTGGAGCAAAAGCTCCTGCTTTGTCTGGTCATTTTTTCAAGCAATATGGAAAGCAAACCTGCTGCTTTTCAAGCAAGACAAATTTTAAAGCTAAGCAACAGCAAATTTTCGTTGCTTATGCTATTTCTGCTGAAGCATTTTGAACCCTGCAAAAAACACCTTCCCAATTTTTTTCAAAATCTTTAGAGGATAGTATAAGCTATAAAATATATATATTTTTTTTAAATCGGTGCTTGCTTTCTATTGAAAAAACAACAAAAAATAATTTTTTTAACAAATTAGTCAAAATATATTTTTTTTTATTTAAAAAATTTTCCAAGTAAACTTCAATATTTTCCCTACAATTTTTGCATATAACTTTTTTTTACGATTAATAGATAACGAGATAAAAATTTTTGAAAACAAAAGTTGCTAAAAAATTAAATTTGCAATATCTTGCAAAATTATAGAAATTTTGCAAAACTTTTGAATGTACTTTAAAAGCATCCTAACCACAACAAATTGACCAAGTATGAACAAAATCTGAGATTCAAAAGTTTTTCCAGCCATGGAACGCCTCTATACTATGGGTAACAGTATCGAAAGCCTTAGCAGAGTCTATAGATCACATCTACTTGTTGGCCAGTCTTAAATGACAAAACGCAAAATTGTGAAAAAGTAGCAAGGTTCGTAACCGGGGATCGACCGCTAAGAAAACCATGTTGACACTTATCTATGGAACCTTTTATTGCAAACAACAATGATATACATTAGAGTGGACTTAAATTTTTTTTTTTGCAAACAGACTGTAGCCCCATCAAATTATTCTTTTGTGTGTATATAAGACATTTCCTAAGTCTTGGACCGTTTTATTCAGAGGAAGGCGTGGCCCATTGGCTCAAAAGTTCCGGTGGCCCTATGAAGACCAAAAAAAAAATTTGTTTTCTTTTTATCTAATGCCTAAAATCGATAATACCATAGTCGAGGATATCAAATATAAATTTTGGTTCCGATCGGAGACCCTTAAGTGCAAAGCACGAGGATCAAAGTACAGATTGTCCTATGGAATCCAAAAAAATAAAACTAATAAGCTAATTTCAACTTTGAACCCCGTCGTTATTTTTTTTTTGGCTCCATAGGGCGCTGATCCTTTTTGGAAAATATCCACTTTTTTTGCTTTTTTATAGCAAGGTGTTATATTGCACTTAAAGGGTTAATTGGAAAGAAACAACTCAGTCAAAACCTAAAAATGCCAATTCGTTGATAATGCCATCCAGTTGAAAATACCGTTTGATTTGAGATCTTAGCAACCATCCTCTAGAAAATATGCACATTTTTTGCATTTTGTTCACATATTACTACTTTAGTGCAGTTCATTGCAGGTTATAATGCGTTACCTCGAAGTCACATAATTTTTTTTTACATAATGTCAAAGATTGTATATGTATCTATATTTCTACTTACTAATTTTTCTGTATGTATATCATTTTATATACTAAAACCCGTTAGGAAAATTATTCAAACACATATCATCACCGCAAAGTCTTTAATCGCTGTTGGGGTTTGAAGTACTTCGAATAGACCTCAAGCTGGAAGGTATATAAAAAGATTTAGTTTCCATAACAACCAAGAAAATTGCGTGTTTAGTTCTCCTTTTTGAACAAATACCGTGTTTTAGCTGTAATTTCTTGGTTGTTATGGAAAATAAACCTTTTTATATACCTTCCAGCTTAAGGTCTATTCGAAGTACTTCAAATCCCAACAGCGATTAAAGATCTGATTTTTTATTTCGATATCTCAATCCGTTTCGGAGAAATCGACAAAACTAATTCACACAATTTACTTGTTCTTTTTATATACAAATATGAAAAGAACAGGTAAATGTTACCCATACGCCGTGTAGGACCTATAAAAACTGCACTATAATTGCAAAGTTTCAAGATGTGCTTAATTTTTTATGATAGGAAACATATTGTTACGCAACCTACGAAAACACTTTTGAAATTCCAATGTCCTTTTCTCGTGAATGGGTTTTTTCAATATCCTTGCAAACAATTCTTTAATCCTTTTAAAAGTTCAAAGGTGGAGATTTGTTGCACAGTCTTTTAAATATGGGGCAAATATTAAAATTATGTATTTTTCGAAACCTTATTGGACTATTTTGCAAACTTAGTGTAAGCTGCTACAAACAACTTTAACCCAAAATCGGCACGGATTGCCGTTATCCTAGGACAATAAAACTTCGCACATATGTTATTTAGGTTAAAACGCACCGAATGAAGGGTATGCATATCGAATTCCGAACATTCAGGTTTTTCCATACATATTTGGGACAGTCTAATATATACGAACTTATATATACACTAGCGGACCCTCACTCGCTTCGCTGGGTGAAAGAAAAATAGAAATGAATGTTTTTTCTTGTTTTATCATTTAATTCATCTTCGGCCATTATTTTGTGACTGATTCTAATAACAATGTTTTATTTATTTTAGTGACTTACTCTAATTATTTTAAACTAACAACTTATTCTAAAGCCTTCTGATACACAACATTTCTGATTTTATTTTCCTGCGGTGTATAAATATACAGTAAAGGCTTGGTTTCCTCGAAAGCGGTGACGCTATATAGCGCTCGTTATATAGCGGTGAAATACGTTGTCAAAAATACTGCCATGTAAAAGTAATTGGGTGTAAACTAAGAAGACGGTGAAGTTCACCGTAATGTAATATAGCGGCAAGCATTCAAGCATAGCGGCCGGCATGACGTTGGCAATTTTTCGTCAACGTTTTTTCCCACCGTAATTGTCATAACGGTGAGAAATCTATCAAATATTTCAATTTGATTTACGAAACGCCAGTTTATTTCTTGTTTATGTTTTAAAAAATTCATAAAATCATAAAATAAAACAAAAAAACATCATTCAAAAAACTAAATCAACGGTTTAATATCAACAGAGTCCACCGCTTCAGTTCTTAGAGTTTACATAAAAGCAGTCATGCTGGTGACGTTGATTGAAGCGGTGAGCATGTAGCGGTAGCTAGATAGCGGCACCGCTATTCGAGGAAACCATCGCTTAACGATGGTTTCCCTTCTCGTGAACATCCTACATACAGTCCAAAGCATGGATAAATTAGGTCAATTCCACACAATTGAAGTGTTTGACCTTGAGCCTTATTGATTGTAATAGCAAAAGCAAGGCATATGAGAAATTGAGTTCGCTTACAATCAAAAGGCAAATATGTTGGAATCTTTGGAATACGCGGAATCAAAACATCTTCACGCCCCCTTTTCACATAACCCCTACTTAAGGTTTTGATATCCTATAGCTCTATAGCGATTTCCAGGTCCTTACCTTAGATCCTTTCACAGATATTCTGCTTGAAAATTTAAATTTGTATGGGAGGTGCCACGCCCCTATTTCTGATAGCCCCCTTTTTATGTGTGAGAATTCTTTTGATATCATATAGGTCTATACCAATTTTCAGGCCGCTAACTTGAACCCTTTCACAGATATTCTACTTGAAAATTTAGCTTGTATTAGAGGTGCCACGCCTTTTCTGATAACCCCCTGTGGGGTTAGTTATCTTAATTAAATACTAATTAAGTTAATATTTATTATTTCTACTTTGTATATTGTTCAAGATCAATTTTGTGAATTTTATATTTCAATTTTAAATTTCTTAACATCAAAAATTTCCATTCTTAAAATTTACTTAATAACGAAAAGTTTGTATCGAAATAAAAATTATATAAAAAATTAAAATATAATCTGGTCACCTTATTGACCAGCTACAATTGGCGATCCAGTCAGCTTATAGAAGAGGAAGTGAAGTATTTTTGCAGAGCGTGCTTACACTTATGCGAAAGTTCATGGAGAAAACACTGCAATCCAGGCGAAATTGATACCTGAACCTTGAACTATCAACCTCAGCAATTTATCTATAGGTACTGCGAAATTTGAAAGCAAAATCATGCTAAGACATCACTTCAAAAGCGATCAAAATTGAAGCATAGATTCAAAACAAAAATTGTTTCAAATAGAGTAACAGAGAGGCAAACAAACAACAGCAAAACAATAACATCAACTTTAATAGAGTAACAAAAAGAACTGCAATAAGATCTAAAACAGAGCTATCAATAATCTATAGAGAACACTATTTCAATTTGATACTTAACACAAGGATGAATACATAAAAAAGCAAAAAGATAAACAAAAAGAAATAAAAATTGTAAACAACGGAATTCAGCAAATTGAAACGGTGAGCTGTATCGAGTATTTAGATATTTAAATTTTAACCCCATTATTTATGTATGGTTATACATAAATATAAATACGGATTTATCCAATATAAACTTAGTTCAGAATTTCATGTAAACCCCTTTTTTTTGGAGATCCATCACCAATATTTTTAAATTGAATCATAATCGATCACACCAACACAACACAACTTTTAAAAAGTTTTTTTTGGAGTTATCAGAAACCAAAAAAAAAATTTATCAAAATCATTCTACACCATTTCCAGGTGTAAATAAGAAAGCGTTACTTTAAAATGAGAATAGTCAGTTGTGAATGGGAAGTGGTAAATTGTAAATGAGAATAGTCACTTGTAAATGAGAAGGCGTAACTTGAAAATAAGATTTGTGAATTGTAAATGAGATTAGTCCGTTGGAAATGAGAAAGTGTCAGTTGTAATTGCGAAAGTGCCAGTTGTTAATGAGAATAGTCAATTGTAAATGCGAAAATGTCAAATGTAAATGAGATTAGGTACTTGTAAATGGGAAATCGTCACATGAAAATGAGAAAGCGCCACTTGTAATTGAGATAGTCACTTGTAAATGCGTTTCCTATATTTCTTATTTACAAATGGCGCTTTCTCATTTTCAAATAAGGTTTTCTCATTTGCATGTGACACTTTCCCATTTACAAGTACCTAATCTTATTTCCAATTGACTCTTTCGCATTTACAACTGACTATTCGCATTTACAAGTGACTATTCTCAATTACAAATGACGCCTTCTCATTTTAATGTGATGCTTTCCCATTTACAAATACCTAATCTCATTTACATTTGACGTTTTCGAATTTACAATTGGCTATTCTCAATTACAAATGACGCTTTCGCATTTCAATGTGACGCTTTCTCATTTACATCTGGAAATGGTGTAGATCACTAACTAATTTGAAAAATCCTTTTAGAAGTTCTTTTGTACGTAGGTCAAATTTGCGGAATAAACAAAATTTTGTGTGTAGATTTCATCATAAATTTGGAAGTTGTGCTAGAAAATGCGATAAACCTTGGTCTTTTAATAAAAATAAAGATTCAACACAGTTTGTAAATTGGACTGTTTTCACAGCTACCAATAATGGTAATTTAGAATTTTCTACGCGTCGCTTATTTATTTTTGATAGAGAAAATAAACAAAAATTTTTAATTGATAGTGGAGCAGAAATTTCTGTATTACCTTCGTCTAAATTTCGTCATACAAATGTTCAGATATTATTCTCACTGCAGCTAATGGTTCAACAATTTCCACTTACGGAAAAAGGCTCTTAAACGTAAATTTAGGTTTAAGACGTGAATTTCCTTTTACATTTTTGATTGCAGATATAGCTAAACCAATAATAGGGGCTGATTTTCTTTGTAAATATGGTCTCCTTATAGATATGAAACACAAGCGTTTAGTAGATCCATTAACTAATCTTTCGGTCAATACCATTTCATCGTTATGTGATATTCCTTTACCAAAATTTTTGCGGTTGATAATCAATTTACAAAATTATTAAGAGAATTTCCTTCAATTATCGCTGAGCCAGATTATATGAAACCTGTTAAGCACACAACTGTGCATCGACTAGTAACGGAAGGAAGTCTTCCATTTTCTAAGCCAAGGCGCTTAGATCCGGTTAAATACAAAGTCGCTAAAATGGAGTTTGATTTTTTAGTTAAGACTGGGATTTGTTCTTCTGTAGCATCTCCACTTCATCTTGTACCTAAAAAATAGTTAAATGATTGGCGTCCCTGTGGTGATTTCAGAAGATTAAATATTGTAACTGTGCCAGATCGTTATCCTTTACCTCACATTCAAGACTTTAATATGAACCTTCGTAGTAAAAATATATTTTCAAAGTTAGATTTAGTTAGGGCATACCACCAAATTCCTATGGCTGAAGAAGACATTTATAAAACTGATATTACAACTCCTTTTGGTATGTTTGAGTTCATGCGAATGCCTTTCGGACTTAGAAACTCTGCGCAAACTTTCCAAAGATTTATAAACGAAGTAGTAAGTGATTTGGATTTTGTATATGCTTATATTGACGACTTACTTATTGCAAGTAAAGACGAAGAGCAACATTTAAAAGACTTACGCATACTTTTCCATCGCCTTTCAGAGTACGGTTTAAACATTAAACCAAGTAAGTGTACTTTTGGCGTCAAAAGTATCGATTTTTCTGGATCAGGTATTCGACCTTCTGATGAAAGCGGCAATTCGCAATTTTGAACGTCCGATATCAATTAAACAAGCACAGAAATTTATAGGCATGGTTAACTATTATCATAGATATATTCCAAAATTAGCAGAACTTACGAGCAAAATTTATGATATAATTAACAGAACAAATAAGAAACGTGACAAAACATTAGTATGGGATGATATATCGAGTGAAGCTTTTCAATGCATTAAAGATAAGTTTGCATCTACGGTATTGTTAAATCATTTTAACAAAGATGCCAAATTGTCTTTAACAGTAGATGCATCAAACATAGCAATTGGTGGTGTTATACAACAAAATTATAATAACAAAATTGAACCTTTAGCATTCTTTTCCAAAAAACTTTGTCCCACTGAAATTAAATACAGTGCTTTTGATAGGCAATTATTGGCAATTTATTTAAACATAAAACATTTTCGATATCTTTTGGAAGGACGATACCGAATTCCGACCACTGATCGATATCGCAAAAAAAATCGCTCAAAAGATAGATTAAAAATCCTATAAGTCGTTAGAAAATATAATTTTCTGATAGAAAAGGACCCTAAATTTGAAAATATATGCATAATTTTTCCATATAAAAGCTTAAATATATATTTTTTTCGATTTAATCTTTTAAGTCTGAAAATAATCTGAAAGCACCGTTTTCCGACCGGCTGACTGCAAACGTTCCTGGATCCGACCACTAAGTACCCAGATTCCGACCACCCAATTTCTTTCTTGTAAAATCAGCAGAATAGGAGAATATATGTTTAAAAACACAACATCTTTGAATAATACTTCAAACATTTATTAAAATTTGATTAAAAACAAGAAAAATAAATTAATACACAAATATTCACTTCAATATTCATTAAAAATTGTATATAAAACTAGCAAAAATAAATTAATACATACATATTTACTTCAATATTTATAAAAATTTGTTTATAAAATAACCGAAAATAAATTAAATATGTACTTATACACAACTACTTATTTGCGTTCAATGTTAGAATAGTCTTCTGTCGGAGTAGGCTTACTTCCGGAACATCATAAGTCCCACGGCTTGATACGAGAGCCGGACCTTCAACTTTGCAAATTATGTCTGAAATATCATAGACTAGGATATCGTCTTTCTCCGGCCATTTCCAGTAATTTCCACTCATTGTCATTGTCTTTACTTTCAAATTGTTATTTATATTTTCGATTACAATACCGGGAAAATATTCTCCCTCATACTGCACAACAACAAATGCCCCTTCTGGATACTCAATTTTTTCTTTTTCTTCTGCAATATCTACTTTGCTGCTAGTTTTTGCCTTAGCTTGCTGACTCTTTTCATTTTTTGCCTTAGTTTGCTGGCTCTTTTCTTTCCTTTTTTGAGCTCTGTCTAATTTTTCCTTCTCTTTAGCTACTTTCTCTGCCTCAACTCGCCGTTGATACTCCATGAATTGGTCACTAGTTGCTACCGTGGGATACATTTTTGGTTTTTTTAATTTACCCTTGTTATCTGAGGTGGTCTTTCTTTTCTCTCCTATATTTCCCGGCCAAAAGAGGGCGTTTTTGAAAGGTGTAGGATACCCGGTGGCATTGTCTTCCGATATCTTGGCTGGTGTTTTCTGGTCTTGTTGTTGCCTATACTGAAGGTTTAAATCTGGATTGTATTCTGATATCTTGGCTGGTGTTTTCTGCTCTGGTTGCTGCCTGATTTGAAGGTTTAAATCAGTGTTGAAAGCTGCATCTCTTGCTTGGGCTTGCTTTGATGTAGATGGCACTATACTTAAAGAACCATCTGGTTCGATTGTTGCCTCAATGGCGCCATCATTAGCTAACCAAAAATCGTCTGTAATTATTATATCAGAAGCAGTTTGATTTAAGTTGCTAGGGAGATTATTTTGAAACGAAGTTTCATTCATAGATAATTTTTTTTCAGATTCTACGTTTTTCCAGAATTTGTAGAGTTCAAGAAATCTTTCTTCAAGATCAATTTCAGAGTCAAGATTTTTAAATTTGTTCACAACTTCCGCAGGCAAACGCGCTTCAACTTCGTTTAGCAAATCCCATGGTTGACTCTCATCTGTGTTGTGTTTCTGTGCGAGTTGATTAAGAGTAGATACTGCTAGGTTGTTATTTTGGTCGTTGTGAATTTCTTTTACTATCTTCGAGAAATCTATAGCATCCACATTAAACGGATAGAGCCCACACGTTTGGAATGCTTTTGAAATAATTTCAGGCGAAAGTGTTGCATTTATAGACTTATGCAAAATATTCGCAAAATCTGATCGCTGCATTTTGTTCCCATTGTTTATCATACGCCATTCTCGGACATCTTTACGCCAACAATTTTTTAAAGGATAAAATACTCCTACATCCAAAGGCTGTAGACGATGGGTAGCATTGGGATAAAATGCTATCAAAATTATTTTATTTTCTTTACAGAATTCACTCAGATTAATGTTAATCCAGAAAAAGAACGACTGGCATTTTGATTCCTTTTTCTTTTATCCATGGATGAAAGACATTTGTGATGTATTCAAAAAATGCCTCACTGGTCATCCACCCGGAATCAGAGTGACCCACTCCCCACCCTTTAGGCATGCTGGCTGTGATATGCGACGGAACATAGCGTTTATACGGAAACATTACTAATGGAGGAGGTATTGCCCCATCACCAGCTACTGTAAGTAAAACCGTCAAACACTCTTTCTCGTCGTTAGCAGTACGGTTGTATACTTTTTTCGAGCCTTTTCTGACCAATACTTGCTTTTCTTGAGGCGACAGGTAAAAACCACTCTCATCACAATTGAAGATACGTTTGGGATCTTGAAGAAGTTCCAATAAATCATTTTCCACAAAATACTGCTGTATTTTTGAAAACCAACTCCTAATATTATTCTCCGAAACCATGGCTCTGCATGTTGAGAGGGATTGTGGAACTCTTTTCGAAACTTCCGGGTGGCGAGCTAGAAACCCATTATACCATTTGTTACCCGGCTTGTCATTTTTGAAAGGATTTTTACGGTTTAAATTCTGTATTAACTTAGTGACAGAGTCCAGCAACTGGGTCTTCGTTATCGGAAAACCAACTTCACCCAATTCTAGAATCCATTGTACCAGATACATTTCTTCAGAGCTTGTCAAAATCGTTGGACCCCCTATATTGCCTGGATTTTATACTTTTCTTTTAATCTGTCTAATATCGTTGTTTTTGGAACCTTGTACGTTTTCGCAGCCTGGTTTATGCTCATTTTTTTGTCTCTTATCTCTTGTAACGCTTTTTCCATATCATCCTGAGAATACTGCAACTTTTTCTTCTTATCCATGACGAATAACCTGGAAAAAATACATGCGATTTCCAACAAGCACACAAAAACCAAAAACACCGGTGTTGGACGGAAACAGGGACAGCGAAATAAATCGTATCCAGATTCCGACCAAAGCCAAATTTACCTAATAAGTCCTCGACTCCGGGTTTTATTAAATTTTTTTAGCACGTTTCTACTTTCACGGACTTATAACAATCTAACAATATAGTAATTATGCAATTATATCTAATAAACTTAACGTAAAAGACTTTTAAACCCGATCGGTTTTTCGGAATGAATTGGAAATAATGTGAAAAAATAGAGCAAACTTAAACGTAAATTACAAAACATCCATTAAAGTATTAATAGGTCGGATACAGGTGTATTACAAAAAAATATCTTAAAGAATAAGTCAATAAGCACTAAACACTCATAAAACAACATAAACAAATAGAAAATTAGTTTAAATTACAACCTTGCAAATTCCTGTTACCGACCAAATGGTCGGTATTAGGAATGTTAATATTTTTTAGAGCCCCTCTTTCCGTCCACAATTAATTGACCGATTAATATATTAAGATAATCAAATTTTTCTTATATATTAAAATTTAGAGACGTTAAAACACTAATAAATCATATAAAATTAATAAATATCAAACTTACCGCTCAATTCTTTAAAAAAATCTCACTTCTTCTTTTGTCCACTTTATGTTTTTTTCGGATCAAATTTGATGCGAACTGCACTGATGCGTAGCTTTTATTAAACTGACAGAGTATCCGTTAACTTTTGAAAATCAAATTTTGACAATTGACGCCTGATGATTTCTCGAATTGAATGAGATCGGTTTTACTAATTTTTAGATATTTTTTATATGTTTAAACCAATAAAAACTAAAATGGTCGGATAGAGGAGGCCGGTCGGTAAACGGTGCTTTTACGTTACGTTGTGCTAATTTACAAACGGAATGCAAGATATCTGGTCGCGTACACACAGCAATATACATAAGCGATCCTATAAGCGACTGGTATTGCTTTTGATCCGCTTTCGTACAATTTTCATTTTCGCAGCAAACTCGATGCCCTGGGTCTAGAGGTATAGCAGTTGTCTACAATCAGTCATACCAAAATCTTGCAACAATTTCTTAATGTGACCTTTTTGACTTAAAGCTATGGCTCCCGTTGCTCCATTTCTATCGACTTCCATACTTAAAAAATGTTTAACTTGGCCCTTGTCGACCACCTCTACTGCATCAGAAATCTTACGCTTTATATCTTTCAAATTCTGCAAATCCGAACAAGCGATCAATAAATCATCTACATACACAGCTAGAAGATTTATCTGACCATTTTTATTTTGTACATATACACATGGCTCGCTTTCGCATGGCACGAAGCCTATTTGCTTCAATATGGCGGCGGGGTGCAATAGCGCCTTGTGAAATAAGCCCTTTAAGGCCTTATTACACTATTGAAAGTGAAATAAGGCCTTTATTTCAAAAAAGGCTTTATTACATTTCGAAAGAGAAATAAAGCCTTCATAAAAATTTACCCAATTGTGCAATAAAGCCTTATTTTTTTTTTTACTAAACATAAGTGACAACCAACTACTGATATGATTGGGGTTATCACGAAGATTTGATTTTGGGCTGCGCGTCCGCCCCGCTCCCATCCGCGTCCGCCGGTTCGTGCGTCCGCGCACATCCGCGCCGCCGCCCGCGTCCGCGCCCGCGATTTCAAGTAAATAATTGAAGAATACACGTGCATAATTTTTTATATTTATGATTTATTGTGATCAAAATTGTACTATTTTACATTAAATAGAACACACTTTTCTTAAAAACTAAACGACACATAATTATTTCTTCCTTGTTATTGTAATACAATAACATCGTCATCTTTATTCCCTAAGTAGTTTTAATTTTTGTTGTTTTTTTTTCGTTTTTTATACTCTTGTTCAACTGTTAATTTTTTTGTTTTTGTTGTTGTTGATAACAGCATTTCGTTTACAAAACTGTGTTATAATGTCGTGTTCAGTCGTTTGTTAAACCACGTAATTTGTTCAATTAATTCTTCAAAATTGTGAAAATGGAAAGTGATGATATACTTATTTATAATATAATTCCGGGTTTGAGGAAAACCAGCAAATTATTACATATTCCAACAGAGAGGCAAATTTATAAATTTAAATATTCTCAAAATAATACAAAATATTATAATTGTTATCAAAATGGATGTCCCGTCAATATTGCCGTAGATTTGAACAATGCAATACATTGCCGTAAAACAAATAAAAACTTTGTTGAATTATTAATATTCTATTAATTTTTGTTAATATGAAATTCTTTTTCTGAATTATTTATGTTCTATTAACTTTGCTTCACGTGAAATTTGTGTGTAACTATTCAATAAAATACAAAAAGAATTAGAATATTATTGTTTCATTATAAAAAATTAAAGAGCAATAAGGCCTTTAAGGCTTTATTTCTCTTTCGAAGTGTAATAAAGCCTTTTTTGAAATAAAGGCCTTATTTCACTTTCAATAGTGTAATAAGGCCTTAAAGGCTTTATTTCACAAGGCGCTATTGCACCCTGCCCAACCAGACTGTTTAAGTCCATACAGGGATTTCTTAAGCTTCAAACAATAGTTGGGATAACGCTTATCAATAAACATTTCAGGTTGACTCATGTAAATATCTTCTGATAAATTACTATTTAAGTAAGCCGTAGACACATCCATTTGGTGTAAATGCAAACCATATTCTGCAGCAAGAGCAAAAATTAATCGAATTGTACTGTATCGCACTACGGGTGAAAACGTTTCATAGTAATTAATTCCATATACTTGCGAACAACCTTTTGCTACCAATCTTGCTTTGAAACGTTCAACGCTACCGTTTTCATTTCGTTTAAGGGTAAATACCCACTTGTTGTTCACAACGCTTTGCCCTTTGGGAAGTTCCATTAATTCCCAAGTATCATTTTTCAATAGTGCCTGATACTCTGTCTGCATAGCACTATACCATTCTGCTGCATGATTGCTACCTAACGCTTCTTGTACGGTATTAGGTACCTTAACTTCATCGGTTTGTATCAAACTTAAACTATTGTACATTTTCTTTGGTCTACCAACCCCGCCTGACCGAAATAATCTTGGCCTACCTATACAACGCTTTTGCTCAGCTGGTTCATCTTCTGCCGATTCAAACTCTTCTTCGCTTGCCTGTGACCGATCACTGTTGTCTGCCTGCGCACCCTTGTTGTTGTTGACCGCCTCTGCTTTAATGTCGTCTGCGCTTGAAACACCAACATCGCTTTCCATCATTGGCATAAACCAAATCACATCATTATGTTCAACACCATCAACTGAATCGTCTTTGACATTCGTCTCGCGCACGCATGCACTTTTACCCTTCGTAGACGGTATGTTTATTGTTTGCTTGTTAACGCTGTCATTCGCGTTTGTACATTTTAATACGCTAGTTTGTTGTTTCACCTCAGCTGGCTCTATGAAGTAAACATCTCTACTCACTATCAGTCTTCTTGTTGAACGATCAAATAAGCGATATGCTTTAGCCGTATCAGAGTATCCAACCATTGTATACTCTTTACCCCTCGGTTTGAATTTGCCAGTTTGCTGTTTATCAAGTGCTACAGCAATAGATCCAAAATCACGCAAATGCGCCACTGTTGGTTTACGACCATACCACGCCTCATAGGGTGTCATGGAGTCTTAATGATTTTGTGGGTAACGATTGCGTAAATACGCTGCAGTGTGAACTGCCTCTGCCCATAATGCCTCTTCGACATTTTCACCAAGCAACATACACCGTGCCATTTCTATTAATGTACGGTTGAACCTTTCTGCAACGCCGTTTTGCTGCGGTGTATGAGGCACCGTCAATTGCCTTACGATTCCATTGGTCTTCAAAAAATTCTCAAACGCATTGTTTACGAACTCCGTTCCGTTGTCGCTTCTCAAAATTTTCAGTTTTTTGCCTGTCTGACATTCGGCCATAGATTTAAATTCTTTAAATTTCTCTAACACTTCGCTTTTGTGTCGCAATAGACGCTTTGTTCACCGGACCACAAACGTCGGTATGCACCAACCCAAAAACATCAGCTGCTCGATTCTCTGTGTTGACTGCATTTGCCTGCCATGCACACAGCACAAGCAATACTCGTTGGTATATTCGCCAAACAGCCGTGAACCATACCTTTGTTTACCAATTCACGTAGACTCGCAATGTTTAAGTGGCCAAAACGTTTGTGCCATTTCATGCCTTCATCGATAGATTTTCTTGAAAGAAACAACTTGTTTTCATTTAATCTAAATAAATACAGATTACTTATCTTTTGTGCACGTAAGACGATTCCTCCGTGCTTGTTGATAATTTCTGCTTCTTCTCCGCTGAACTTGACAACATAGCCTCTGTTAACTGCCTTTGCTACAGACATGAAGTTGCACTGTAAACCTGGCACATACAGCACATCCACAAGTGTGACGTCAACCTCGTTTGTTTTCAAATGTACGATTCCCTTGCCTGTTGCTAACATTCTGTTGTTGCCTGCTAGCATAATTGATTCTTCGCACTCTTCGAACTCATCAAATATGTTACGGTTGCAACATAAATGTGAAGAAGCACCACTGTCAACACACCATACTTCAGAATGTAACACGTCACTGTTTGCAGCCGCAAACAACCCATTGTTGTTTTTATTGTTTTGTGTCGAATGTTCTGGTCGTCTCTGCTTGCACTGAGCAGCGAAATGTCCCTTCACGCCACAGCTGAAGCATTTCAAATTTGACCGTTTGCTGTTGTTTTTGTTTTTGCACGCGTTGTTTGCTTTACCATCTGACTTTGCGTTCGAAGAACTCTGCTTCTTTGCGCATGTATATTCTTGCGCTACAAACGCCTGTACACTACTTTCAGCATATTCAGATGTATATGATTTTCGCCTTTCGCCCTCTTCCCTCGCTGTTTTGCAGCTCTTCACGTGTTGAATTTGCATTATGCTTAGGATTATTGTAGCCTTGGCCTTGTCATCTTTCGCCTTCCATAGCAGCTTATCTTTTTCATCGGGATCTTCTGCTGGACACACCAGTTCACCGCTCACAACGGACCACAGATCTTGATGAATAAGCCTGCTCATGAGTTGTATACTCCACGAGTCATAATTGGACTCATTTAACTTTTCTATGTTAAATAGCGACGACGCCATTGTGCTACCAATTTCACTGAAACACGATTATACTTGAACAGCAGGAATTTGCACCTGTGCCCATAACCTGTTGGAATTTTATAGTGTTTTATACACTGTGGAAGTTTCCTGAATCCAAGTTTAATCGAAACACACAGTTTAGTTTTAATATAATAAAGTTTATTGAACACGAAATAGAATTTGATGTAATCAGGTTGAAAGTAAACGAAAGACTGCCAAGAGCAAATAAGAAGTTGCATTCAAATTTGACATTTGCATGGTTGCATAAATATGTGAGTTGCACAGGGTGACCTGTAAAGGTTGTATTTCAACATTCTTCCTTCTTGTATTCCTGCCATTTCTCGACGTTTTCTTTCATTTTCTCTCTATATTTCATTATTATTGCTTTTCTTGTTTCTTTTGCCGTTTTTGCCATCTTTAAAATTTTAATCTTGTGCAATTTCTACGACTTTATTTAATATTTAAGGTTTGCGGTAACGGACGCGACGAATTTCAAACGCCAATAAATTTTATTAATCGTTTTTACCGAAAGTCAATGGCTACTTTTCTTAAGTGAAATAATTTATTTGCTTAAAGTCTGAAAGCAATTTACACTTGAACTCTTTGTACACTAATGAGAACAATAAATGCTGTTTTTTCGGTAACGGACGCGACATACGAATATAAGCTGAAGTAATAAAAAAAAAACTAACGTTATTCGATCTCCACTAAGTCTGTCTGCTTTTTATGGTACTATCAGTAGAAGATTTTTAAATTATAAAAACATAGTATTACTTTGAATAAGGGAAAATAACAAGGAAAAAAGTTGGTGTATTTGGTCAAAAGAGTTAGATTTTTGTAAATTTTGTATATTCGTTGTATATTTCGGCTCAAAATTAAAAGAAAATAAAAATTCCTTTATATTTATATAGTAAATACATTTGAGATTTATAATTCATCAACAAAAAGTTTTCAGGAACAGTTTGAGTTTTTCACTCGTGGTTGACCTTTTTGTGAAAATGCCCATATGTAGAAACATACGTAAACACATATATACTCTTTGACATTATGTAAAAAAAATTATGTAAATTCGAGGTAACACATCATAACCTGTAATGATACTGCACTAAAGTAGTAATATATGAACAAAAATGCAAAAAATGTGCATATTTTCTAAACGATGGTGGCTAAGATCTCAAATCAAACGGGATTTTCAACTGGATGACATCAAAGAATTGGAATTTTTAGTTTTTGACTGAGTTGTTTCTTTCCAATTAACCCTTTAAGTGCAAGGCAAATGCAAAAAAGTGCATATTTTCTCAAAAAGGATCAGCTAGGATTTCAAAACAAAGTGATTCGTGATCAGAACAGCATCCCAGACGATGTGGCATTTTAGTTTTTGGCGTCATTTTAGGCCAACCTATTCTTCGTTCAGGAGTAGTGTGCCTAATTGACACATTTTTCGAAAATGACTTTTTCACATATTTAAGTATGATATCGTAAAATACACACTCACTACAAATTTCAAGGAGTTACTAGCAGTAATAACGGAGATATTCCAAATTTACAAAGCTATATTTGCCCAACAAACCATGAAGCTAGATTTCGATTGGATGTACAATCGAGAACTAGAGAATGTTGTTGTTGTTGTTGTTGTTGTTGTTGTTAACAATGCATTGCCCTGTCTAGAGTGCAGTTTCAACATGATTGCATCAGAGGGACAGAATGGTTAGAAGAGTAGGTTCAATTGAACAGTTGAAGAGATGTAGGGGTTTAACCTCTCACTGTATCCAGACCGAAGCTCATGACTCTTGTCTGCATTGGTAAGGTGCGTTCTTCTTCAGCAATATCGGCTGGAAGACTGTTTAAAACGGGGTTCACAGGTCGAGATCCGACAAAGGTATCAACCGACTCAGTGTGGATGTCGGTTAGAGCCCGCTTATGATTCCGCAGATCAAACGGCAAGGTGATATGATGCCGGATCTCGTCATAATGCTTACGGAGATGTTTCCTTATGTCTCTTGGGGGCGGATCTGTGTCCAAAAGATGACGATTTGGATGTCCTGGCTTTTGGCAGTTCAGAAGGAATTGCCTGCTAAGCATTTCCGCGTGCTCTCTTACATTGAGCAGTTTTGCCTCTTGATGGAGGTGAGACTCAAGAGACATTAGGAGACATCCTGTACCACTTCTGATAGCAGTATTTTGGCAGACTTGTAACTTCGGCCAGTTGGTGTTATGCACGTTAGGCGACCATTGAAGACTATGTAGGCGATCACAAAATACCTACTGTCGCTCACCACAAAATCTTAGGAGTGACTTTCGACACCATGCACCAGGGGTGTAAAAGTAGGGGTGTAAAAGTAGGTTGCCTCCCAGTTGGTGCACCCTGGGTAACGCTAAATGACCTACATAGCCTACACGGCTAGTTTCTTGTATTGCCGGTTCTACGAGAACGGTACCAGTACTTGTGCTGTACCCATCCTGCCGAAACGACCCGGGCTACACCTCGCTACAACAACAACAACACCATGCGCACTTTCGCTGCCCATTCAGCTGCAATTGTCTCTAAAATACAGAGCCGCAACAAATTCCTCAAGTCACTAGCCGGCAGTACTTGGGGTAAAGACAAAGAAACGTTGCACAATGGACTGAAATTTGGAAAAAGCGGTAAAAAATCAATAACTCGAGAAAAAATATATATCGAAACCAGATTTTTCACCTTGCTCTGTATATACCTAATCTACGTTGTTGCCGAAAATGGGCGAAACCGGTCATATATAGAAATTTTTCATATATAGAAATTTTTGAAAAGACTTTTTATAATTTGAGTATGCAGTTTTAAAGGCCATACAATTTTAGTATAATAAAGTGCAAATTCTAAAAAGCTAACTATTACGGTTCTATTAATTTATTTTCGTTCACATCCTCGTATAGGGGACCATTTTGACCTTATTTTTTTAACTTTTTCAAAATTTTCAAATGGTATTTTTTTATTTAAGATAACTCCTTAACATATTTTGAGGAAGATTTTTCCGTTTAAAGTGTGCCAACTGGAGCAGGATAATATCGCGTTTTCAAAATTTGCAATTTCCCCACACTTTGCCCACTAAAAAAAAATTTAAACAAACCAAAATTAAAAAATCACACTCTTGCGAATATATATATACACTCTTGCGAATCTCAAAATCTTTCGTTTAAAAAAAATTTTGTTCAAATCGGATGAAAAATAAAGGCTGTAATGAATTTAGAACAGTAAATTCCATCAATTGACCTTTGTGGACCGTTATCTCAGCACATACAAAAAAGCGCATTAACAGAAGAAAGTAGACACCCCAGAGAATACTTGAAAAAAAAAAAAAAAAAAAAATTTAATATCTAGCGGGGATCGGGTTTATATACCTGAGTAGTTGTCCTTTATCTAACGAAATACTTAAGCAAAATCAAAAAACTTTTACTCAGTCCTACTTTGATGTTTCTAGATTTCAAAAATGTACTTCATTTGTCCCAATGCCTAAACCGACTTTGGGCCACTTTTTTCAAAATCCAGCCCATTGTGCGGTGTTGGTAACTTACAAGGCAATTGGTCCTGAACTATGCGTCGCCGATATGGTCGTCGGGGCTTGCAAACGTTCATTGGAGTCAGCTACAGGCCTGCTAAAACACCGCGCTCAGAACCGCTACGGGGTGCGTCCTTATGTCTCCTATAACTCATTTACATCATGAGGCAGAAATGCTCCCACACACAGAAAAATTTCTCACATTTTTAGTTAACATGAATCATGTTGAATCAACATGAACCACTCATGTACGTAAAGCAAGAACAATTTCGGAAAATCGACATGAACATTTTAACATGAAGCTTGTGGTTAAAATAATATGAAATATTTCTGCATTAGAATTACATTAGTGTGTATCCCTCACCATAAATTCGGTTTGATTTAACATGAATAAGTGTTGTTTTCGAGCATCATCTGTTCCCCATCAAAGCTTGTGAACAGAATTGTTCTCAAAAGAACAGAATTTAAGTCAGTGTGTAGATACCGACTTGATAAAAAGTTGTAGATATTATAAATAATTAATATATTGTGAAATTTATAGTTTCTTAACTTGCGAATAAGTTGTGAAGTTTTGCAAAAAGTTTTGGGTAAGTAATTTGTGTTGTTTTTCATATTTTGTAAATGCTTCCTGCTAAAACACGTCCAAAAATGTCGGGGTAGGTTAAAAACAACGCGCACTATACATAAATACCATGGAAGCGCTTTAGGATTATGGATACCGGGTAGAAAAGGCGTCGTTTGATACTTATCCCTACATTAATTGGACGTGTGCTACCAGTTTTACAATCGCTTGGATAATTTAAAGAGCTTTCAATGAAACAATTTTTATTTAATTTTCAGATTGGGGCTTGTTGTTGCTGTTTTGGCAGAAGTTGCCAATGATTGGATTAAAATAAGTATATGTATATGTTATACATATGTGCACTTTTATTATTTAAAATGATGATCGTGTTAATTTAACATGATAGATCGTGTTAATTTAACATGATAGATCGTGTTAATTTAACATAATGATCGTGTTAATTTAACATGATAGATCGTGTTAATTTAACATGATGATCGTGTTAATTTAACATGGTAGATGGTGTTGATTTAACAATAAAAACATGTCATGACAGATCGTGTTAATAAATTATACAAGCATTATATTCTTTCATACCTGAAAATATGTATGTTAAAGGTTTTCGATAAATGAATTAACTAAATAAAAATTATTAAAAAAATCAAAAACAAGGTGCTTTATTTTAAGGGTTAATTTAACAATAAAACCTGTTAAATTAACATGATAGATCGTGTTAATTTAACAATAAAATCCTGTTAAATTAACATGATAGATCGTGTTGATTTAACATAACATATCGTGTAAATTTCACATGATAGATCGTGTAAATTTAACAGGACGAAAGTGTTATTTCAACATAGTATAGTGTGAATTTAACATGTCTGATCGTGTTGATTTAACAAGAAAAATAATGTTGTATCAACAGGAAATCATGTTGATGCAAACCTTTGTGATCATGTTAAATTCACACTGTTCCTTCATGTTGATTTAACATGTAGGAACAGTGAAAAAGTAGCTTCATGTTAGAACAACATGAGCTATAGTGTTGAAAAATAATAACCTGAAAAAGTGTTAAAAAAGTGTTGATTTAACATGAAAATTATTCTGCGTGCAGTTAAGAAGCACAAAGAAATGCTAAACAAGCAGTACCTGTTCAATTGCTGCAAACCGCAGCACCCCAATAGGCAACTGTTTGAGCCATCTCCGCCTCCTAGGACGGTAAGGACACATCTACGTAAACATTTTGATGAGATCCGGCACCTCGCTACAACGCCGTTTGATCCAGAGGTGCATAAGCGGGCGTTGAAGCATATCCATCACACGTCTGTTGACCACCAGGTCGAGCTCTGTCCGGTGAATGCTGTTTTGCATGCCTCAACACCATGCATTTCTGTAGAGGAGAGTCATCTTCCTCACAAAGAAGCTCCAGCACAGAAGGTTTTCCTATCGAAACCCGAATTCGGTTTCCAATTGGCGTCAGTAATCGCTAAAAAGGAAAGACTGGCGTGCTTTGATACGAAACGGCCAAAATCGCCTAGGCGGTTAAGCATCAATAAATAATGCAAGACAAGATTAGAAAAGGCACCGAAAACAAGAAATAAAAGCTTAAAAATGTGTGAAAATTCCCCATCACAAACTTTAAGAGGTTAGGAATAAGGCAAAAAACCAAAAACCAATTGGTTGTCAATGGTATGGTTAACGCGTTAGCGTTATGGCATGGCATCACTAATCGTTTACATTGCAACAGCTGATTAGCGCAGTGTTGCCACACGTAGGGTTTTATCCCTATTTGTAGGTCTTTTTGGCTAAAAAATGTGTGCGTAGGGTAAAAGGTCGGCTTTTACATATTTCACGAAATGTAGGCTTTTTTTACATGGAAAACATTCAAGGTGTAAAAATGCACCGTTTGTTGCCAACATGCGTCCTGTGAGTTTTGTACTATTGCACACACATACAAAATCCAGCAATTTTTAAATGGCTTTAATTATTTTAATACATAATTAAGATAATCGCACACGGTTTGACGTTTAAGAAGCTTCAACTTTAAGAATAAGTAAAGATTTTTTTGAAAAAAATTCTAAAATTATGACAAAATTCACTTTAAAAATGCCTTTTTCCCCATACAAAGGGCGAAAAAAATAGGCACCCCTAAAGGGGCAATTACATAAAGCTTTGTTAACCTCGCCTGACATTTGCAACCTCAAAACTTTGCGCTCAACTTCAGAGGTATGCTACAATGAACGCTTTGACGCTTCTCTTTTATACATTTGTTTTCTCCAAATTTTAATTCTTAAATTAAAGCAAAGTCAACAACATCTGATTGTCAAAGCTAGCAAAGCAAGCAAAATTTGAGAGTTTGCCAAATTTCAACCTTGCTTCAACTTTGAGGTTTTCTATTTGCCATGTTTCGTTGAAACACGTACATTGAACTTATCTGTCAAAGTCAAAGTCCGAGGTAAAGTTGATATAAAGTTTTATGTAATTGAGGCTTTAGGGTTAAGTTACAGCGATGATCTTTTGCAAATCTTATTTTCTCATCAATTACTAACTTTTTGGGGGGTTATACAAAAAAAAAAAAACATTTGTTTTTTATTTGAATCACCCGAATATACATTTATGTATAAAAACTCGTTCAAGTTTGTTGAAGCTAATAAAAGTATCTGAAAAAATACCTATTTTTGATAATTTCTGTATAAGCATTGTCCTATAAAAAAATTGCAATATATAGCTATGCGGTTTTTAATATTTCCGCAAGGAAAAAAATATAGGGATTTGACAGCTACGATTGGATTTTCAAGGAAGAAGAAGAAGTCATATGGTGGGAAAAAGTCACCTGTAAATTTATTCGCCTTGGTAAAACCGTTCTCTCTTTTGATTTTGTTTTGACGTTTTTAAGCAATATAAAATGTGTCAGTATGTAAGTCAAATAGAAAAAAAATATTCAAAAAATTTAAAATAAGAAAAATTTGAAAAAAAACAAAAAATATTTTCCAATTTACACTGCACGTTTAGGTGGACGCTTGGACACTATAAAATGGCAGGAAATGAGATGGTAGATTATCCTGCTAGAGGGACACATGGGGACCGCTTTTACAGTCCTTATTTTTAAAAAATTGAAGAAAAATTAAAAGAAATTATTTTGATTTGTAATTTATTTGATTGAAAAAAACCAAACAGACACGTCGTGGCAAAAAATAAATGAGTATGAGAATTGCTTAAAAATGTCATTAGTGTCATTAACGGTTTTACCTGTAGTATTTATACCATGTAAAAAATTACACATTTAGAGCGCTCTCAGAGAGCAAAAATTTTCGGATCAAGTCATCTTTGATGGGTATGGCGTTAGCGATAACGAGGATTAATTCTGCCTATGAAAAATTATGACTTAAAGCGCTCCCAGAGAGCGATGTTTCGTAGCTATTGATCTGTGCTTGCAAGTTGCAACTTCTTTGTTTTGTTCTATCAGAGAACCGTGCGTGGTGGTCCAAAAAGTTCTGACTGTTTTTACCTGCTTCTTATTTTGACATCTCACACAGGATTTTGTTCTGATTTTTATGATCAACTTATAGGTATTTTCATTAACATCAGTTAACTGTTTCGAATTGTTGCTTTATCAGAAATTGACAGAAACTCGCGAAATGAAATGCCCTAAATTTTTTTTAGTAGAAACGTCCGATGTAGCTTGACAAGGTTGTTAGAAATATAAACAGTAACATTATTTATAATAAAAGTAATAACTTCTGTAAAACAATGTATGTATATTTTTTAAGACAACCGATGTCCCTAAGGAACCCGGCGATACATCAAGTACTAATGAAGACGAGAAGCAAAGTGATCCTATTGAAGATTTGGTCAAACCGAACGACGAAGATGCTTTGGATTTCGAAGCCGAGGAAGGCGAATGTCAAGATATAAGCAAGGATGATGATCAGCTTGAAGATGAGCAGCAAAGCAAATCGTGCAAAGAAAATGAAAACTCAAAATCTGATGGGGAAGCGGAAGAGGGAGAAGAGCTCGAAGAAGGCGAAGTAACTGACGAAGACGAAAAACGTCCGGAGGAAACTGAACCGAAGCCGGTTTGTCGCTTTTATACACGTGGTCAATGTACATGGGGAATGAGTTGTCGCTTTCTTCATCCTGGTGTAACGGATAAGGGAAATTACACAATGTTCGATTTAGTGCGCCCTGTGCCCGTAACGCAAACGGGCCCAGTTGCAACACGGCCACCAAATTTTCCAGCTCATCCAATTGACTTTCATGAATTTCGCACTGAAAGACCTGTTTTACATCATCGTTTAGGATTACCACCTGCACCTTCAGTTTTTGGTGCCCACCATGATCCCAGGGCAGTTGTCGCAGATGGACCAGTAGCTATTGAGAGTGCATGGGAACGCGGTTTGCGAACGGCTAAAGAAATGATGCGTAAAGCAAATAAGAGAAAAGAGCAAGACATGGATTTTGAAGACAAGAAAATGAATTTGACTTTATCCCCAGATGAAATTGAAAAAGATGCTTATTTCTTAAAGGAAAGGGCCTCCCCACAAGATGTAAGTACCTTATCTTGAGTTATAATAACAATCGAATGCACATAAATATATATAATGTTTCTACAGATACCACCGTATGTTCGTCATCCTTTATATCAAGAACCACTTGGCATGTACAGTCCAACCGAGCGCTTTGGACGTGCACCTCCTCTACCATCGCCATACGACGACATTGACTCATATGGCCGTACCACACGATATCGAGAACTTCCACCACATCGTATGCCACAGTATGAAGATGAACGACGGGTGCGACCCACGCGTGAAGTTATTGTGCAACGTGTTGAGCCTGTTGGTCGTGGGGATGAATGGCGCGATCCTTGGATGCGATCTCCTGGCGTGCGTGGAGACTCACGTGGCCGCAGTGGCAAAAGACGCCATGATCGTCGTAGTTATAGTAGTAATTCTTCATATTCCTCTTCAAGTAGTTCTCGATCTGATTCAAGTTCTGAAAGCACCGGCTCGTCTACTCCGGCTGGGCATAGACGACGTTATAACAGTTCTCATAAGACTTCACCTGCACGGAGACATGGAATCCGACCGGGAAGATCGCCAAGCCTTTCTCGTCGTCCTCGTCACTCTCCAAGTATGTACTACAAGATATTTTTAATTTTGCTTTTAAATATAGTGTGGTTTAAAATTATAGCTATAGTTATCTTCCGATTTCTTCCATATAAATGTAAATATTTTTCGTTCGTAAAACGTAGTAAACACATTATAAAAACTCAGAGCTTTTTTAAACCAATTAAAAGTTGTACTTTGCCATACGAGAATTTGATGAGTTACAAAATTGTGTTTCGGGTTTCTGATTTAAAATATGCCTAATTATATAAATGCATAACTGTACCCTGCGAGATAATGAGTGACAGTCCCATCAGCTTTGCAATGTTGCCTTTAAGTACGTGATGGGAAATCGTGATGTAAATATCACGTTCTTAAAAGAAACATTACAAAGCTGATGGTAGCCTGCCTTCTCTGAGTTGACAGTTTTATTCATTTATATAGGGTGATGGCAGGTAAAACTTACGAAGAAAACTCAAAACAAATTAGAGATATAGAGGTTTTAAACACTTTTTAACTTACCAGTAATAATAATTTGTGCTTAACAGCAAATTAGTTCGACCCTAAAAGGGGCCGTTTCAATGCGCCATAGCCGATAATAAGAAGAGAATTATCTGATTTTACGACAAAAAAGAATTGGGCAATTCACAAGAATGTCGTATTCGTCTATCGTTCTATGTTACAATGGTTTCCAATATAAATTTTTTGAAAAATAGCACGAAATAGTAAAGGTTGTGAATTGCGTAAATATTAAAATGTTTGCACATAAAGAGAATGACATTTGTGTAATCTAAATAAGATTAGTGATTTTTCTATGGATAATCCAGTTGTCATTTCTATTTTCTTGTATTGTTTAAAGGTTATAAATTCATAGTTGTACAATCATCCTTTTTACAGGTGGCCGTCATTCGCCTGTTGTTAAGAGAAAAGGTACAATTTCACCCACAATGGATAAAAGAGGTGGTTATAGTCCTTCGCATAAACGAAAGAAGCTCTCATCAACAGCGAAAAGAATTGACAAATCAAAATCTAGACATCGCGTCAGTTCAAGCTCTTCTGGATCAGGTAAGAATTTTATTTTGGCTCCTTGAAAATAAAAAATTGGCGACGATATGTAATATCGACGTGCCATACAAAAACTAACACCAGAAATTTTGTGTCTGAACTAACACTTTTATTTTGTGTCGGACGAAAAGTAACACTTTAATTTTTTCTCTGTGAAAAGAGCAAAATGTACTACTTCAAAGTGTTAGTTTTCTTCAGACACAAAATAAAAGTGTTGGTTTTCTTACAGAATTTAAAAAGTGTTAGTTTTCGTAAAAAATTTAAAAAGTGTAAAGGCTGGTTTTCATTAGGTCAAAATGACTGACCTCAAAAACTGACTCAACTGTCACGATAGAAATTTGGTGGCATATGTGTTTTCATTACGTCTCTAAAACTGACATGAAGTCGATAAAGCGGTGCGTGTCAAAGAGCGTCGTCAAATTTTCGTGTCAGTCGATTGCATCCCTATTTTCATCACTGATGTCAATCGCGAAGTAAATTTGTTTGACAGCTGATCAGCTGATACATTGTGGCAAATAAAAAATTAATTAAAAACGCGCAAAATAATAATTGGTTTACGCGCTAAATAATATCCGCAAAAATATATGGGTAATTGTTTACTTTAGCTGTCAACTGCTAATAAATTAGCTAAAATTATGGGAGGGGCCTCAAAAGACGGGGTTTGGCCTCAGGATCACGAATCCGGAAGCTTTTTTTTCAATATTTTAATTTCTTTATAAGGGCGGCCGAAGGCCGCCAACTCATAAAGGTGTTCTGCACTTAATTACCCTGGATTCCGCCCCAATTTTGGTATCGGACCCGGGAACAATTTGCAATAGCTTCTGCGACGTTGTGCTTGGCGACAACGTTGAGGGCATGGACGCGGAAGAGGAGCCAGCTAAGAAAGCAGAGACAATGGTGGGTTAGGCCGAGTCTACGGAGAAGTGTGGGTTCTACGCTACACTTCCATCGTTTCCTCAATTTATTATCAAAAAACATTAAAAGCATTGGAATAATTAATAAATTACATTTTTACAAATTTAGAAAACTTTTAATTTGTGATGCTTATATCAGCTGTTCGTTCGACGAATGACACCAATTTGCCAACATGTTGGCAAATCTATTTTGAGTGTCAATCGTTGCCAACTGCGCTGTCATACTGAAATTTGACCGTTTTCACATGCTTGTCATTTTATATGACAATGAGTCGTCAAAACTGACTGCAAACGCAATTGACACCATATGCCAGCCCGTTTTCATTAGTATGCCACCATTTGATGTCATATTTTGACCTAATGAAAACCAGCCTTTAGTTTTCGTACCAATCGGAAATTTGGCTAACCACAAATGCATTTTAAGTTGACTACATCGCACCCAGACTAAGCTAACTAGAAGACGACTTTTTAAAGGCAGGTTAAAGTTAACTATTTATAAATAGTTTTTTATGCCCTTCTTTGGGATGGCTTTTATTTGGCTACTTCGACAGAGCTTAAAGCCGACTACTTTTCGTTAACTTATAGTAAAACCTCTTTTGCCAGTTTTTATTGCCACTAAAATCAGTCCTTAAAGTAAGCACACATTTTTAGTATACTTTTTCACATTTATTTTTAAAAATTTCTTATGGGCATACATACAAACATATATAAAATATTTATTTATATATTTCGGTGTAAAAAGTACAAACTTTCTTACAGACTAGTTAAAAATAGAGAAAAGTTCAAGCTTAAATTTAAATACGCTATTATTAAAGTTAAGAAGACCACTATGTCGATTTGCTAGGTGAATAGACTTAGATATAGGTTCATTTAACGCGTCTGGTATGCCTTAGATCACGTGTTGGAATGTATGGAACGAATAAATTAGATAAATCAGAACAGTTTATATTACCGTTGATAACGTTATAGGCAAGCATGAGAGATACAAGTTCTTCTGCCATACAAGGCCTGGAGACCAATCTATTTACGCCTACTAATATGCGATGGGAGACCATCGGGTCAGTGAAGCAAACGCAGAGCAGTTTTGGTGAAAATTCTTTGAACTCTCTCAATTTTATGTGAACTCACTTCATAGAATGGACTCCATATAATAGAACAATATTCCAGACGACGTCTAACCAATGACGTAAAAGTGCCTTCATAGGATCCTGGACGTCACAGGAATTTCGTCTAATAAACCCAACCATTGCAAAAGATTCAGAAACAATAAAGTCAACGTGACCAGAAAAAGAGAGTTGATTGTCGAAAATTACACCGAGATCTTTGAACTCTCGACAACGGTTTAAAGATCCAGTATTCAATTCGTAGTTGAAAGAAATGGTTGTTGTTGTTGTTGTAACGATGTGTAGTCCTGCCCAACGCGTATTTTTCCTTAACCTAATTGTCATCAATATCTTCTAACGGGAGTCCAAGGAAACTAGCAGTTTCAATAGGGTTGGACCAAAGAGAGATGGGTGTTAGAAGAGTGGGCTCAAATGAGCAAGAAAATAAGTGATTGGTATTATGGGGGGACGAGCCGCATGCCGGACATACATTCGGCACATCAGGGTTCAGTCTAGATATGTAGGAGTTTAACCTACTACAATATCCAGAGCGTAATTGAGCCAGAGTGACCCTTGTCTCTCGAGGAAGATGGCGCTCCTCTTCAGAAATGCCAGGTGTTGCGGCATGTAAGACATTGTTTAGCGGACAGAGCGCAGAGTAATGGCCAACAGACGTTGTATGGATATGCCCCAAAGCCTGTTTGTGCACCTGTAGATCAAACGGCGTTGTTATATAGTGACGGATCTCATCAAAATGTTTACGTAGATGCGACCTTATGGTCCTAGGAGGCGGAATGAGTTCAAGCAGTTGTCTACCGGGATGCTGTGGTTTACAGCAATTCAGTAGATACTGCTTGTTTAGCATTTCTTTATGCTCCCTAATTGGAAGCATTTCCACCTCATTATGTATATGAGATATAGGTGACATAAGGACGCACCCCGTAGCGGTTCTGAGCGCGGTGTTTTGACAGGCCTGAAGCTGATTCCAGTGAACGTCTGCAAGCCCCGGCGACCATATTGGCGACGCATAGTTCAGGATCGGCCGGCCAATTGCCTTGTACGTTACCAACAACGTTTCTTTGTCTTTACCCCAAGTACTGCCGGCTAGTGACTTGAGGATTTTGTTGGGGCTCTGTAATTTTGAGACAATTGCAGCTGAATGGGCAGCGAAAGTGTGCATGGTGTCAAAAGTCACTCCTAAAATTTTTGGGTGAGCGACAGTAGGTATTTTATGATCACCTACATAAATTTCTAATTCCATGCCAACCTGCGCCGTCCACGTCGTGAATAAGGTCGCCGAAGACTTTGTTGGCGACAATGTCAAGGTTCGGGCAGTGAAGAACTCGACTAGAGAGGGGAGATAACCATTTATTTTAGAGCACAGCTCATCAACGGAAGTACCAGTTGCCAATATCGTGCAATCGTCCGCGTAAGAAACAATCGTAACTTCTTCTGGTGGAGGAGGAAGCTTCGAAATATAGAAGTTAAACAATAACGGGGAGAGGACACCACCCTGTGGTACCCCTTGTTTTATCTTCCTGGCTTTAGATTTTTTGTTTCTGAATACAACAGACGACCGACGACCACTGAGATAATTGGCGGTCCAACGCTTTAGACAGGGGGGGAGTCTTCCAAATCAGCTACAAGTTGCCCATGATTTACTGTGTCAAAAGCTTGACTCAAATCAAGTGCAACTAGAACCGTCCTGTCATTAGGCCTGTTTTGATTTAGACCGTCAGTTATCTGAGTGTTTATGATATTTAGAGCAGATGTTGTGCTCCTACCTTTCCTGAAGCCATGTTGGTGCTCGGCTAACATCAAATGTGATGTATAGAGCGGGAGTAAGACCGCTTCAAGTGTCTTTACTACTGGCGAGAGGAGTGATATCGGGCGATATGACTCCCCAACGTTAGCTGGCTTGCCAGGCTTTAGTAGTGGGATCACAGTTGCCTGCTTCCATTTATCGGGTATGACAGCTGTGATCAGAGACAAATTGAAGACGGCAGTTAAATATTTGACTCCCGCTAGGCCGATATGTTTTAGATGCATCAGGGCCGATGGCTTTGGAGTTTTTGGCCTTCCGGATGGCCTCTTGAACCTCTGTAGCGGTGATGGGAACGGGGACATAGTTTTTGTGTTTATGCGCACGCCTGAAGATTCCACGTCTTGTCCTGTCTTGCGCAGGGTGTGGGACATATTGTCGACAAAAAGCCTGTGCACATTTCCTGGGGTCATTTATTGTCTTGTCACGAAAGGTAATGTCGACATTTTTTGGTGGACCCGAAGGATTCGACAAGGACTTGACGGTGGACCATAATTTCCCAAAACCGGTAGAGAGGTTACAAGACCTGAGGTGCTCCTCCCATTTGGTTTGTTTGTGTTCGTTAACCAGCTGTCTGATTTCCACGTTGAGATCACCGATCTGTGGGCCAGAGGGATCGATGTTGCGTATGAGGTCACGTTCGTTGGCCAAGGCTGCGGCCTCAGCTGGGAAGTTAGGCCTAATATCTTTTATCCTACCAGCTGGTATAAAACGGGCTGTAGCCTTTTTAATGACCTCACGTATGTTACGCTCGCCAACGTGTATGTCAGTGGGAATGGGAAGATCACCAAAGGAGCTCTCCGTGAATTCCAAAAAGCCGACCCAATTAGCTCTTTTGAAGTTCACGTATGTTCTTTTCTCCGACGTGATAAAATCCGTGGCACGATCGACAGACAGGATGATAGGCAGGTGGTCGGATGACAGGGCCACCATAGGTTGCCAGTTGATGCTGTTAATTAACCCCGGGCTAACAATAGTTAGGTCCGGGGAGCTACTGCAGTTAACAGCCATCCTAGTTGAGGAGTCTCCGTTCACAGTACAGAAAGAGGAGTTATCAATTTGCTCGGCTAATTCCCGTCCTCTGCCGTCCACAGAAAGGTGTGAATGCCACATATCATGATGGGCATTAAAATCGCCCATGATGATACGGTTATCGCCACAAAGAAACGCCCTAAGGTCAGGACGATAACTTCTGGGGCAGCAGGTGACGGGAGGAATGTATATATTGATTAGCTCGAGATCAACGCCACCAGCTTGTATAACTATACCTTGACACTCTAAAGGTAAGTCTCTTTGGTCAGTGTTGATATCAAATTCCCTATACTGCACCGTATGGTGAACAAGGAACGCGAGACCACCTCCGCCGTCCGTACGATCATGCCGGAGTACGTGGTAGCCTCCACTCGCTCGGAGATTCGAGTGGGCGCCAAGTTTTGTCTCCTGGATTGCAGCAATTTTGATTTTATGTAGCTGCATAAATGTGGTTATCTCCGCTATCTTGCCGGTCAAGCCGTTGCTTGCAACAATTTAAATTGCGAAGGAGAGGCAATGGCCACTCTGGGAGTTAAAGACTGATGTGTTCGCCTAGATGGTGGTAGGTTATGTCGCGATATTGATCTCCGTTGCAGTCCTGAAGGCCGCGGAATTCGTTCACTATTAGATGAGTGTACATCCGTCGGCGTTGAGGGCTGCACAACTCGACAGCAAGGCGCGACAAACACATCAGTCCAGAGATTTCTGTTTGCGAGCCCAGAACATATGCGTAGGTGACACAGGCCTAGGCAGGAGTTGCACTTGACCGATGCCACAGACGCATATATCCTGTGCCGACATACAGTGCACGAAGAGTGAGGGACTAGAAGTTGATGGACTTGACTTTCATTCGTGCTAGTGCCGGAAGATGTTATTAAAGAGTTTAGAGACGGGGGCTGAAGCTCAGTAGTGCTACAAGCATCAACTGATGTGCTACGAAGAAAGTAGCCATGAGTGGGTGCTTGTGCTGTTGATGCACTAGGAAGTAAGCTACAGCCGGGAACACATATATTCTGCTGGGCAATATAATTATTGCAGGTCGTGGAGACTTGATTATTAGAGGGCGATAAAGCAACATTTGAGCGTCGCTTGCCTCGGGACGTCCTAGGACGTGAACAGCAGGGCGCCACAAAACTTTTATATAAACTAGTGGGCCGATGTGTTTTTGGATCTAGTCCGGAGCAACTAGATTTGTGCAACCAACCTTTGCATGATGCACACTGTACTGAGTGTGATCGTCTTGTATATATTTTCTTCCGACAAACGCAGCAGAACCATTCTCTTGGGCCAGGATTTGGCTCAATGCCAGCTCGGATCAAGAGAATAAGGAGCAGCCGTGCTGCAAGGGGCTGTTCCGGGGATGACAATAGGTGAGGGAATCGTGACGCGTTAGACAGGGTCACTTCGAAATGTATTGCTATGGTAGTTACCCTTTCTGAATAGGAGACAACGCAACATTTGTTGGCATTTAATAGAAGGTTATTACTTGTACACCATTCTTTAAAAGAATCGAGATCATATTGCAGCTTAATGCAGTCAGAAGTATCACGTACGGGCTAGAAAGAGTTTGACGTCGTCTGCAAACATTAAAAAAAAAAAAAAACTAATGGCGGCGATATACCCACAGGTTATCATAACCTCTAACGAGATTTTTTCCGAGCTTCTCTTTCCAACTTGTGGTGTGTTGCTTTTGAGTTTTTCCTACAAGTTGGCGGGACCTACAGTTTTCTGCCGACTTTGCTGAGAAGCTTCTCATGGCAGAAATACACCCGGAGAGTTTGCCAAACTACCGCCGAGGGGCGACCCCGTTTAGAAAAATTCTTTTTCTAAATAATTTTTGATGTTACTTTTGCCGGGCATCGCACCGCCACGACTTGGTGTAGAAGGCCGAACACTTAACCGCTACACCACGGCGGCCGCCATTAACATTAACATAACATTAAAACATAGCATAATAACATTAAACATTTATCAAATTGGAATTTTTGAGGCAGATCATTAATGAAAATAAGGAACAACAGAGGTACACAGTGGGTTCCTTGTGGGATTCCCGACCAAGCATTAATAAGCTCAGTAAACTGACTGTCTCCGATTGTACAAATATATTTAATAATATATAATATATAATTAAGGAACGCTCGGGGCTATTTCAAGAACAAAATCGTCGCCTAAGAGCGTAAACCTGCCAACGACCAAAAAAATATTTTTCAGTAGAGGCAAAAAACCAAATTTAACTTGAACTTTCAGGTTATGCTTCGAGGGCCATGATTGCCTTGAAATATCAAAAATGTAATCATATTCGCTGGCTATTACCTTGACTTAAACCCAGAAAGCAATACTCTAGGATAGAACAGTAACCGGGAGACAAAAGGTCTATATGTTGGATTTAGCAGCTTTTCTCATCAAACAATTTTTGATATTTGCATATTTAGTTTGAGACTTTTGTTTTGTTTGCCAACTGCAGAATCGGCTACTCATTCGAACCGCATCAAAAAGTCGATTTTGCTAAGAACGGGATTTGGCAGGTTTACACTCTTAGCCGACGATATATTCTTAGGATTAGTTTATTATTCTTATTCCAAGAACATTTTGGTTTCTTTTTTAAGGGGTTGTGAGTTCGATTATCGGTGAAGTCAATATAATTTAATTTTTCTAATTTAAAAAAAATTATTTTCCAAAGTTTTTATATTGACCGATAATCGAACTCAGGTCCCTCGAACGCTCAACCAAGGTGTCTACTACAGCAATCGTTTACTTTTGCTTGCCAGCGTCTAATTACAGCTTTGTTCTAAATGACAAATGACGACAAAGCAAAGTGGGAAATTGTTATTTAGAACAAAGCTGTAATTAGACGCTGGCAAGTAAAAGTAAACGATATAAGAACTGTGAAAAATATTTTTTTTAAATTAGAAGAAAAAAAATTATATTGACCCCACCGCGAATCGAACTCACAACCCCTTAAAAATGAAACCAAAAAGTTCTTGGAATAAGAATAGTAAACTAATCCTAAGAATATATTGTTCTTGAAATAGCCCCGAGCGTTCCTTAATTATATATTACTAAATATATTTGTACAATCGGAGACAGTCAGTTTACTGAGCTTATTAATGCTTGGTCGGGAATCCCACAAGGAACCCACTGTGCCCTCTGTTGTTTCTTATTTTCATTAATGATGTATCTCAAAAATTCCAGTTTGCTAAATGTTTAATGTTCGCTGACGACGTCAAACTCTTTCTAACCGTACGTGATACTTCTGACTGCATTAAGCTGCAATATGATCTCGACTCTTTTAATGAATGGCCTTGCCCGGCGAGGGGTCGTACGAACAAGATGAATAACGAAAACAATAAAACAACTAAAACCAAAGATACAGCAAATACGTATACTGCACAGCAGAGGAGGACAATGCTGGAGCAAGCGAGAACGCAACGTCGGAGGACAACCTCCATTTCAATATAAGCCGAGAGATCGACAGCGATGGCAACTACGGGTCGATCAACTCTGGGTAATAAGGGGGCAATCCCCAAATCAAGCACCGGTACAAACACAGTGAAGCCAACAACGGCTGATGCTAAACCTCCATTGAGTGCCGTCTGTGGCAGTGGTCTCACGAACTGGCCTCAGATCCCAAAAAGGGAACGACCGCGATGGCAACTACTGGTCGAAATCCCTTCCAAAAGACATCTCCCAGTCGCTCTGAGTACTTGGACAAAAGAGCAGCCGCAAAAATAAATACGAGGCAGTTTCACAGGAGACGCTATCGCCGAATGCCAAAAAGACGGTGGGGATAGCTGAAGCTCTGTTACCGAACTTCCAAAACAATTATGCGCCAAAGAAGGTTAACGGAAATCCCTTGTTGTTGTTGTTGTTGTTGTTGTTGTTGTTGTTAACAATGCATTGCCCTGTCTAGAGTGTATGATCATTCCGAAAATCTTCATCAAGCTCTTCTAATGGGAGTCCAAGGAAACGTGCAGTTTCAACAGGGTTTGTCCAGAGGGACAGAGGGGTTAGAAGAGTAGGTTCAGATGAACAATTGAAGAGATGTAGAGTATCATGGGGGGTCCTACCACATGTAGGGCATGTATTTAAGATTGTATCATTAAGTCTGGATAAGTAGGAGTTTAACCTTACACTATATCCAGACCTAACCTGTGCCAAGGTGACTCTTGTCTCCCTTGGTAAGGTGCGTTCTTCTTCAGCAATATCCGGTGGAGGACTGGTCAGAACGGGATTCACAGGTAGAGATCCGACAAAAGTGTCTACCGACTCGGTGTGGATGTCGGTTAGAGCCCGCTTATGATTCTGCAGATCAAACGGCAAGGTAATATGATGCCGGATCTCATCATAATGCTTACGGAGATGTCTCCTTATGTCTCTCGGGGGCGGATCTATGTCCAAAAGATGACGGTTTGGATGTGCTGGCTTGTGGCAGTTCAGAAGGAATTGCCTGCTCAGCATTTCCGCATGCTCTTTTACATTGAGCAGTTTTGCCTCCTGATGGAGGTGAGACTCGGAAGACATGAGGAGACATCCCGTAGCAGTTCTGATGGCAGTATTTTGGCAGACTTGTAACTTCGTCCAGTTGGTGTTATGTACATTAGGCGACCATATGGGTGCAGCATAGTCAAAGACTGGTCGGCCAATGGCCTTATATGTAGTCAGCAACGTTTCTTTGTCTTTTCCCCAAGTACTGCCGGCAAGTGACTTGAGGATCTTGTTGCGACCACGTACCTTTGAGACCATTGCAGACACATGACCAGCAAATGAGAAAGTATTATCCAGTGTCATCCCTAATAACTTTGGGTGGCTGACAGTTGGTAGCTTAGTGCCATCAACGAAAATGTCTAATTCATTTCTCACCTGGTGCGTCCATGTCGTAAAAAGCGTCGCCGTTGATTTAGTCGGAGATATTGTCAGATCTCGCTCAGTGAAAAACCTGGAAAGGTCGCAGAGGTAACCGTTGATTCTCGTACAGAGTTCATCAGTATAGGGGCCCTTCCCCGTCGCCATTATTGTACAGTCGTCGGCATATGAAACGACGGAGACGCCCTCTGGTGGTGGGGGCATCTTCGATAGATAGAAATTAAACAGTGTCGGGGATAGGACACCACCCTGTGGCACCCCCCTGTCTAATACGTCTAGGTTTTGATGTTGCGTTTCTAAAGTTAACCGACGCCTGCCGTCCATTCAAATAATTAGCTGTCCATCTCTTTAAACCATCAGATATCTGTGTCTCAAACAGATCTTGTATGAGAGTGGCATGGTTGATTGTGTCAAAAGCTTTCGACAGGTCAAGTGCCACTAACACAGTCCTGTGATTTGGTTGGTTTTGATTTAGGCCGCTATTTATTTGCGTTGTAATGGCATTGAGTGCGGTGGTGGTGCTGTGCAGCTTACGGAAGCCATGTTGATGACTAGCCAGGTGCAGATTTGCAGTATAATACGGGAGCAAAATGGACTCTAGCGTCTTCACTACCGGTGACAAAAGTGATATAGGGCGATATCAATCGCCTATGTTTGCCGGTTTTCTAGGTTTTAGTAATGGAACCACTCTCGCCTTTTTCCATATTTCAGGAATGACGAAAGTGTTCAGTGAAAGACTGAATAGAGCCGCTAAGTATTTGTGTCCCTCCTGGCCTAGATGTTTCAGCATCTTCATGGCAATGCCGTCGGGGCCGATGGATTTTGAGGGCTTAGCCTGTCTGATGGCTTCCTTGACCTCTGAGGCAGTGATTATAATGGAAATATTTTGGTTTTTATATTTACGCGCCTGTCGCATGGTTCTACGTTTAGCTCTATCGGGCGGGGAATGTAGTACAAATTGTCTATAGAAGGAGTTCGCAATCCCCTAGGGTCCTTCTTCACCCTGTCACCGAAAGTAATATCTACTTTATCCTTGTGTTGCGTTGGATTAGATAGAGCTTTGACCGTAGTCCATAATTTGCCAACACCATCAGAGAGGTTGCATTGCTCTAGGTGTTGTTTCCATTTGGCCAGTTTATGTTTATCGACCAACCTACGGATTTCCGCGTTGAGATCCTTTATATGGGGGTCTGCGGGATTGAGACTTCGCACTTCATCTCTTTCTCTAACCATGGCCGCTGCCTCCGCGGGGAAATTTGGTCTTATTTGAGATATTCGACCCGCAGGAATGAAGCGTTTAGAGGCCAAGTCAATGATGTTGCGGAAGTCTCGTTCGCCTTTGCGTACGTCCGTAGGAATGGATAGAGCAGCCAAGGATTCGTCCGTATATGTCTGAAAACTGTCCCAGTCCGCCTTGGTAAAGTTAATATATGTACCATGCTCAGGTGTAATAAAGTCCGTCGGTCGTCCGAGAAGAGGTAGATTCCAAAGTGGCCAAAGTAACTCCGTTACTGTTTGGGCTAGCATATTTCGCGGTATTGATAATTTTTTGGCCTGAGCAAATGCCATCTAATTTTTCAGTAAAACAATTGTATGGGACACAAAAACTGTGCCTGCATGGCAAAGGGTTAATACGCTTGTTTACATTTTTTGAAGGAAAAACTCCTACAAAAGCAAAATATTTCAGTTGTCAATTCTACCTTGTTGAATTTGCCTTGGTATAAGGTTTGTTTATTGGGCTGCTCTAGCTTACGCCAGATTGAGATATTTCACAAAATTGTGTTTAACGAACACTTTTCTTGCTCTAGGTTGCTATATCTTTTGTTTCATGAGTACGCTCAAAACAAAACTAGAGTAATCCAGATCACAAATTTCTGCTCTAGCTTTCTTTATGGAGTAAGTTAGAGCAGAGAAGCAATTGTCAGTCTGGAAAAAATAAATTTTTGAAAACTTCAAAAAAATTAGCTTGCAAGAAAATCAATGTTTTTGTATACGTGAATTTGCATTAAGATTGAAGATTTAAACAAAAAAACCAAATAAAAAGAAACTATCGAGATTAAAGTGTTTCATGGCATTTCTGCTCTGAGTTGCTCTAAGTTGCTCTATTTCTATTTTGACAGCTGCCCTGCTCTAACCTGCTCTGAACTTTTTTTGGCCAGTAAACAAACCTATAAAGTGATTGTTTCTGCATTATTTTAGGGCTGTCTAATAGTTAGTCTAGGAAAATGTATAAAAGGGGATCATTTTATTATTGAATGTATTACCTCAGCATGACTTTGTAGTTAGCTGAAAGTCAGCCTAAAAAAAATAGGCAAAATCTAAGAATTTTTTTCTTGACTGACTGATTTCTGCATGACTTTGGGGTCAACTAAAAATCAATTGGTTGGTTTCTGCATGACTTTATGGTTAACTACACCTTTTCAAGTTTATATTGAGAAAACAAAAGTTGATAATGAGAAATGTAAGTTCATATTGAGAATACAGAAATTGATAATGCGAAATGTAAATTGATATTGAGAATACCTAAGTTGATAATGAGAATTGTAAGTTGATATTGAGAATACCCAAGTTGATAATGAGAATTGTAAGTTCATATTGAGAAAACAAAAGTTGATAATGAGAAATGTAAGTTTATATTGAGAAAACAAAAGTTGATAATGAGAGAGTGTAAATTCATATTGATATTGATATTTTCTCATTATCAACTTACATGTTCTCATTATCAATTTAGGAATTCTCAATATCAACTTACAATTATCATCATCAACTTGTGTTTTCTCAATATCATATTAACAAGGAAATGTCTCTCACCATCAAGAAATACCATTCACAAAAAGGAAAAATATACTTAAAAATTGACTTTCAATTGATGTACTTTGGTTGAAATTATTTGAGACTGCAATTTCAATGTTTCTAAGACGTTGGCAACATTTTTTTATTGCAAAGACATGATTACGCCATGAAAAACACTTTTTTATTCCAAATAATGAGAGTGTAACCCCAAATAGTATATAGCCGGGTAGCGAAATTTTCACGTAAAGGCAATACCAAGCCTTAAGTAAAAAGAGTTCAGTTTTTTGAAAAAAAAATTTATGCTCACCGTACCTATAATAATTTTTTATCTCATACTGAGAGTATGTATACCGACTAAGGTGAGACTGGAAAAATCACCCACTTGGTTCTAACGACCACCCTAATGAAATTTAGTTTCTGTAATTTTTTTTTTACCGGTAGCTCAAACAAACGATTCGTCTGCTCACAATATCGCCTAGCTATCGCAGGTATTTGTTTCCTTTAGCACCCAACTGATAAAATTTTCGCTTTAATGCTGGACACGGCAGAATTGGATGTAAGAGTATGCTAGTGAACGTGCGGTCATCGCACCAATCAAATTAAAAAAAAACTAATGGCGGCGATATACCAACAGGTTATCATAACCTCTAACGAGATTTATAGAAGCTTCTCATTGCAGAAATACACCCGGAGAGTTTGCCAAACTATTGCCGAGGGGCGACCCCGTTTTTAGAAAACATTTTTACACATTTTCATACATTCCCGAAAAATTGCTTGAAAATACCGTCGGTATTTACAGCAATAGACTAGAAAGTCAAAAGCAACAAAGAGTTAAAACATTTTTTTCTAAATAATTTTTGATGTTACTTTTGCCGGGCATCGAACCGCCACGACTTGGTGTAGAAGGCCGAACACTTACCCGCTACACCACGGCGGCCGCCTATCAAAATTATGTTACCTCTTTTTGCTGTATCGCTCAATAGCAAGTACCGAAGCACTTGGCTTGCCAATAACTGATGAAGAGAATATAGAAAGTATATTCAACCAGGTCTCATCATCATTTATTGACGCTTAACCGCCTAGGCGACTTTGGCCGCTTCGTATCAAAGCACCCAAGTCGTTCCTTTTTAGCGACAACTGAAATACTAAGGGAGTTCAAGCCATCCCCCACTAGGAAAACCTTCCGTGCTGCAGCCTCCTTGTCCATTCGCATGTGGTTGTTGTTGTTGTTGTTAACAATGCATTGCCCTGTCTAGAGTGTATGATCATTCCGAAGAAGAGTAGGTTCAGATGAACAATTAAAGAGATGTAGAGTATCATGGGGGGTCCTACCACATGCAGGGCATGTGTTTGAGATTGTATCATTCAGTCTGGATAAGTAGGAGTTTAACCTCACACTGTATCCAGACCTAAGCTGTGCCAAGGTGACTCTTGTCTGCCTTGGTAAGGTGCGTTCTTCTTCAGCAATATCCGGTGGAGGACTGTTCAGAACGGGATTCACAGGTAGAGATCTGGCAAAAGCGTCTACCGACTCGGTGTGGATGTCGGTTAGAGCCTGCTTATGATTCTGCAGATCAAACGGCAAGGTAATATGATGCCGGATCTCATCATAATGCTTACGGAGATGTTTCCTTATGTCTCTCGGGGGCGGATCTATGTCCAAAAGATGACGATTTGGATGTGCTGGCTTGTGACAGTTCAGAAGGAATTGCCTGCTCAGCATTTCCGCGTGCTCTTTTACATTGAGCAGTTTTGCCTCCTGATGGAGGTGAGACTCGGAAGACATGAGGAGACATGCCGTAGCAGTTCTGATGGCAGTATTTTGGCAGACTTGTAACTTCGTCCAGTTGGTGTTATGTACATTAGGCGACCATATGGGTGCAGCATAGTCAAAGACTGGTCGGCCAATGGCCTTATATATAGTCAGCAACGTTTCTTTGTCTTTTCCCCAAGTACTGCCGGCAAGTGACTTGAGGATCTTGTTGCGACCACGTAACTTTGAGACCATTGCAGACACATGACCAGCAGATGAGAAAGTATTATCCAGTGTCACCCCTAATAACTTTGGGTGGCTGACAGTCGGTAGCTTAGTGCCATCAACGAAAATGTCTAATTCATTTCTCACCTGGTGCATCCATGTCGTGAAAAGCGTCGCCGTGGATTTAGTCGGAGATATCGTCAGATCTCGCCCAGTGAAAAACCTGGAAAGGTCGCAGAGGTAACCGTTGATTTTTCGCACAGAGTTTATCAGTATAGGGGCCCTTCCCCGTCGCCATTATTGTACAGTCGTCGGCATATGAAACGACGGTGACGCCCTCTGGTGGTGGGGGCATCTTCGCATAACATGACCCAGCCAGCGAAGCCTTTGGGCTTTATTCGCTGCACTATGGTCAGTTCTGCGTAAAGCTCGCACAGCTCATCGTTAAATTTCCTTCGATATTCGCCGTTGGCATTACGGGAAGGACCACAAATCTTCCGGAGAACTTTTCTCTGAAATACTACAAGGGCCATCTTCTCTTGACACTGTTCATGATTCCTAGCCGTACATTATAACTGGTATGATAAGAGTGATCTTTGTTTGTCGAGAGAGGACTTTACCTCTCAATTGCCCACTTAATCCAAAATACACTTGTTGGCAAGAGTGATTCTCCGTTGAATTTCTAGGCTGACATTATTTTCGGTGCTGGTTCCCAAATAGACGAAGTCTCTCACAGTTTCAAATTTGTAACTATAAACGGTGACTTGGCTGCCAAGTCGCAGGTAGCCGATTCTTTCTTTGATGACAGCAGATACTTCGTCTTGTCCTCGATCACCGCAAGACCCACTTTTTCGCTTCCTTATCCAGAACAGAGATGGCGAGCTTACGGCGCGGTTATTAAGGCCAAAGATATCAATATCATCAGCATACACCAACAATTGCACGCTCTTGTAAAATATTGTACATTGGGGTTAAGCTCTGCTGCTCGAATTATCCAGAACCGGCGGCCGCCGTGGTGTAGCGGTTAAGTGTTCGGCCTTCTATACCAAGTCGTGGCGGTTCGATGCCCGGCAAAAGTAACATCAAAAATTATTTAGAAAAATAATTTTTCTAAAACGGGGTCGCCCCTCGGCAGTAGTTTGGCAAACTCTCCGGGTGTATTTCTGCCATGAGAAGCTTCTCAGCAAAAAATTCATTTGCTTTGCAAGTGCCGTTCGGAGTCGGCAAAAAACTCCCGCCAACTTGTAGGAAAAACTCTAAAGCAACACACCACAAGTTGGAAAAGAGAAGCTTGGCTAAAAATCTCGTTAGAGGTTATACGGCTGATACATTAGCGCAAATTCCGAATTATCTCCGCTTTTGGGAGTTAACTTGAGCATAATCTTCATTATAAACTCCCAAAAATTAAGAAGATTTGAGCAGATATCATAACTATTTGACCGCTACTGTCATCGATATATAAACAAACATCGCAACGACCACTACCAAAGTTACGAGTTCGCCGCTACTGGACACTAGATGTCACCAAAAAATAGCGACATCTATTTTAAACCGCAAGTACTACAACCAAAGCCATCTAGTGCGCTGATTGTTAATCTTCAATTTTGTGTGTATCAGCGTAAAATTTGGATCTGATTAAAGAAGATTTATTGGAGGTAATCTCCGTGTGTGTATCCATAGCATTATGACAACCTGTTGGTATATCGCCGCCATTAGTTTAACTAAAAGTTACTCCGATTTTGAGTTTTGATTCTTTTTAATTTAGTGTGCGATATCTTTAAAACTGGTCTCCATTAAATGATTACATATTAAGAATCAGCAAAAAATTGTACATAGCAATCGTCTATCAAATGTCGAGAATGTGGATTGAAAATTTGTCGGGTTAGGCCAGTATTGAATGGCGCATTGTGATACCACCAACACTAGGAAAGTCAGTCCCGGGACCCGGCCATATGGAAAATCCCTGAGTTGTTGGGATTCTCCACATAACAGAATCCCGGGACTGACATTCCTAAACCGACACGTTACTCCTCCTCGAACCACGTAGATGACTTTATGAAGGCCATCAATGCCTTTATGTCCAGCTCCGCGATTGTTGTTGTTGTTGTAGCGAGGTGTAGCCCTGCCTAAATGTCAGACAGGGTCACCCCGAGTGTATTATTGCTCTTGGCCGGGTCGATATAAGAAAACGGCCCGGGTCGTTTCGGCACGATGGGTACAGCACAAGTACTGGTACCGTTCTCGTAGAACCGGCAATACAAGAAACTAGCCGTGTATGCTATGTAGGTCATTTAGCGTTACCCAGGGTGCACCAACTGGGAGGCGACCTACTTTTACACCCCAATCTCCGCGATCTAGCGTCTATCCAAGAAGGGAACTCCCACCGTTTCCTCCACCTCATCGTCTTTGCAGCTCCTACAGCAACGTCGGTAGGGCACACTTAGCCTTTCTGCGTGCCTAAAAATCAGGTAGTGCCTGGTTAAAACACCTATTAAAATGGAGATTTCTCTCTAGATCTGTTATGATTCCATTTTGGCCAGGTTTGTTTGGATATCTGGCACCCTAGGGATTGTTGCCGTTGTTCGTTGGCTTGACGGAGTGTGTACTCCTTCATGCTAGCTTGCATATGGCTAACGGCATACCTAAGCTCTCTTTATCCCAAAGAACCTGCTTGGTCGTACCCAGCCTGGCAAGTTCGTCTACCTTACAGTTTCCCTCAATGTCCCTGTGTCCCGGGACCCATGTCAGGTTCACGCGGTTCTGTTGGGCCATCTTTTGAAGAGATCGACGGCAGCTGAGCGTCAGTTCAGAGTTGAGCGAAAAAGAGCCAAGAGCTTTGATGGCCGCTTGGCTGTCGCTGAAAATAATCATATCCTCGCCGATAGCACGTTTACTTATGCAGGTCGCGGCATCCAAGATAGTCTAAGGGAGAGATCGAAGTCCAGATCCCTTGAATGAGCCCCTCATCCAACTCTGCCATCGAACTTCGAGCCGTAGGTGTAAATAGAAATGCCGCCAAGTAAAATGCAACATATCATATATTTTTTGACGTACGCAATATTTATTTGGATTTTGTTCTAAATTATCATCTTTGGTCCATCACCTACCTCTATGATCCCATTTTGGCCTCTATGCAAATACTGCCCCAGTTAGCTTTTACAGTTGGTTGTTTATGGAGTTAGTTTGGGAAACAATACGTAATACGAACGAGTATTGGAATAGTAGTGTAGAGAAATCACATACAAAAATAGTTCTAAAAATAATTAATTTTTTGATGCTAAACTATTTAGTTTAATTCATTTGTAGCCATAGAAAAATTAGCGTCTTTTTATAATGTTTAGTGAACCGAGGTACGCACTCCATTAACCAAAATCGTGAAGTCAATAAAAAAAAAAAATCATTAAAAGTGGCAAAACATACTTGCAACTGCAAAACAGTAATACATCTACCATGATGCGAAGCGCAAAAAAAAACCCAAAATAAGCCTGAGAAAGGGAAGTTAAATAAAAGCTTTCAAAAACTACAGTACCCCAAATAATAAAATTATCGAAGTCTCGGCCAAAAATGTCAGCTGGCGAAGTTTTGGTAAAGTATCATGTGGTGTCCATGAATTAGGAAGTCGCCCCTCGGCAGTAGTTTGGCAAACTCTCCGGGTGTATTTCTGCATAAGAAGCTTCTCAGCAAAAACTCATTTGCTTTGCAAGTGCTGTTCGGAGTCGGCAAAAAACTGTAGGTCGCGCCAACTTGTAGGAAAAACACAAAAGCAACACACCACAAGTTAGTATGTCGCCGCCATTAGTTTTTTTTTTGTTTGTTTTTTTTTTAATGGAAAGTGGAGGAATATTTTGTGGACAGATGAGTCCAAAATTGTTATAAACGAAGGTTAAGAGTATGTTAGACAAATCCAAAAATACAGAATATCATCCAAGGTATACCGCAAAAGCGGATCCAGTATAATGGTATGGGATGATTTTCATACAAAGGTGTAGGGCCCATATTTTTTCTGGAAACTATCATGGACCGAAATTAATTTGTTAAACTTATGGAAGACCCTATTCTTACATATCTGAGGGCGAAATTATATGAAAATGGGTTCTGCAGAAAAACAATGACCCAAAACACACAAGTACGCTGGCAAAATTGTGGATTTAGGCCAATGAAATTCAGACCATGGAGTGGCCAGCACAATCTCTTGACCTGAATCCCATAGAGGACTTGAGGATTGACCTAAAAAAGTAGTTTGCGAAGCCACGGCCAAAAACAACAATGAGCTGTAGCTTGTGATTGACCTCGTCTGGATTTGTATGCCTAAGACAAGGTGTGAGCGTCTACTGGACTCCGAGAGGGATCGCTGTTCAGCTGGAAATAAAAAGAAGGGTGTTATGCTTCCAAATATTGAATTAATATATGCACTTTTTTGTTGTTTCTTTGACCTCGCTATTATTTTCTTGCTCGTATAAATTTCGATTTGAATTTAATATTCCCAAATTACTTTATTAATGCTCATGTAATTATGTTCAGTTTATATGTTGTTTTTACATCATAATATATTCTTTTTAATTTAATAAAATGTTAAGTGTTATTTCCCAATACTATTTCACTCCTCACAGCTGTCTTTACAATCAGCATATAATTCTACATAGGAATCATGTATAAAGTGACGAGGATATGAAATTTTTTTTTGAAAATTTGTCGGGTAGTGTAATAAATTTATAATTAATAAATTTATGATTACTGTTGCACCTTAAAAGGATATTTGTCCTCATGGTAATACATAACCTATAAAAGCTGTTGCTATAACTGAAAATAAAATTAATACTCCTATCAATCATGTGGCAGTAAATAAAAAGATCCATAATAAATTCCTCGACCAATATGAAAATAAATACAAATAAAATTATGCACCGTTGCCGTGTAATGTTCGTAATAATCTTCCATAATTTACATCTCGACAAATGTGATTTACACTGTTAAAAGCTAAATTAATATTTGCTGTTAAAAAGAATTTTTAATTTCATAACGGACTGTAAACTTTCAAAACTTATTTAAAACCCATCTATTTCTTAACTCCTACTATGTACATATATTTTCCCTTTTTTTACTATTGCACTTTTACTTTAACCTAAACATACATATATAATGTATTATAGTTTTTTAAGTTAAGTTCTTTCTATAATTAAGTTGTATATTTGTATATGAGGAGCTTAAACCAAAACGCAATAAGTTACACATAAAAAGTTCGTAGATAAATGAGAAAATATGATTACCGGGAAATGGGTAGATATTTATGCCACTTATATAATAACATACATACATATGCCCAAAAAATTACATTTATTGGATAACTAGATTTAAAGTTAAAGCAGAAAGTTGTTTGGATTTATTTCGTTTTGGTGTGCAAATGTTTATTTATTGCGTTTTGGTGTGAATGCTACTCAAGTTATTGCGTTTTAGTTTGAATGTTTTTGGATAATCAGATAATGGAGCCATTTTGATAACGATATATCAATTTGTGATTAGTTCCAGATCAAAATACCAGTTTTAAGACAATTTATCATACTTTTTATCAATAGCCATTGGGTTAGGAAAAGACTACAAAATAATGTTATTGTAAGCAATTTATTCAACAAACAAGATGCTACTATTGTCTAATTCAGTTTCCAAAAATTTGATCATTCGTGCAGAAACTTTACTTTATACTAAGTAATGATAATGCAAAAAAATCGTAATATTTTGTAAAAATGACCTAATATAGAAAAAAGGAGGACACCCTAATAATATATGGCCAAAAGTAGAGTTTACGTGCTTCAGCGTTTTTATGTGTCATTTCAAAATAAAAAAATTCTATATATAGTTCAGTTTTCACTTTAGTAAATATAAAAATCGTATGGAGTTATTGCGTTTTGTTCTGAATTTCATTTTTAAGGGCGATACAGAATGGCTTTGCCAGTTTTTTACAGCTAAAATATTTTGTTAAATAGATTTCAGAAAGGCAAGTCGAGTCCCATCAATATCTAAAAAAAAAATTAGGCGGTAATTTATTGCATTTTGGTTTGAAGCTCCTCATATATGGCTTAATAAATAATAATAATAATATCTGCTGTATAATATATAGCTAAATATAACCCAGTTAAAATATGAGTAATTGAACATAATGCTAAAAGTGATCCAAAATTGCATCATGTTGAAATATTAATAAAAAAAACTAATGGCGGCGATATACCAACAGGTTATCATAACCTCTAACGAGATTTTTAGCCGAGCTTCTTTTTCCAACTTGTGGTGTGTTGCTTTTTGAGTTTTCCTACAAGTTGGCGGGACCTACAGTTTTTTGCCGACTCCGAACGGCACTTGCAAAGCAAATGAATTTTTTGCTGAGGAGCTTCTCATGGCAGAAATACACCCGGAGAGTTGCTAAACTACTGCCGAGGGGCGACCCCGTTTAAAAAAATTGTTTTTCTAAATAATTTTTGATGTTACTTTTGCCGGGCATCGAACCGCCACGATTTGGTGTAGAAGGCCGAACACTTAACCGCTACACCACGGCGGCCGCAAATATTAATGAAATATTAATAGGTGTTGGTAAATCAATTAAGCAGTATTTGCAATTTTTAATAATAGGTGTTTAATTCGTAAAGGATTATTCATTAGTTTATTATTCGTAAATTTCAATAAAATAAATAAGTAATTTCTACTACAGCAATTAATGTAATTAATAAATAATTTATTAATATAATAGTTATTATATTTGTAGGATAATAATATAATTTATTAAAAATTGTTGTATTCTCCATTTCTGTTCCTGGTTTTTATAACTTTCATGAACATGAAATGGTATTATAACTTTGGTCCGATGTTTGTAAGTATGAGAAGAAGAAGAGATGGACCCATCAATAAGTATACCGAAATGATCAGGATGACAAGCTGAGTTGATTTAGCCATGTCCCTCTGTCCGTCTGTCTGTTTGAACGCAAACTAGTCCCTCAATTTTTGAGATATCTGGCTGAAATTTTGTATGTGGCCACCATTTTGTAATATAGGAATCATTTGTCGGAACTGACAAGATCGGACCAGTATAACATATAGCCCCCATACAACCGATTGTTCAGATATAAGAATTTTTGGCCAAAACTTCCGCAATTAAAAAGTTAGGAACGTAAAATTTTGCAACTCGAGTACTTTCTATTTATGTAGTGTATATAGTGAAAATCAACAAGATCGGGCAAATGTAACATATAGCCCCCATACAACCGATTGTTCAGATATAAGAATTTTTTGCCAAAACTTCTGCAATTAAAAAGTTAGGAACGTAAAATTTTGCAACTCGAGTACTTTCTATTTATGTAGTGTATATAGTGAAAATCAACAAGATCGGGCAAATGTAACATATAGCCCCCATACAACCGATTCTTCAGATATAAGGTTTTTTGACCAAAACTTCTCCAATTAAAAAGTTAGGAACGTAAAATTTTGCAACTTGAGTACTTTCAATTTATTTAGTGTGTAGAGGAAAATCAAGAAGATCGGGTAAATATAACATATAGCCCCATACAACCGGTTGTTCCGATATAAGGTTTTTTGGCCAATACTTCCGCATTTAAAAAGTTAGGAACGTAAAATATTGCACCTTTAGTACTTTCTACATATGTAATGTGTATAGTGTAAGTCAGTACAATTGAACACGTATAATATATAGCATCCATACAATCAACTGTTCCGATAACTCGGATCCTATTATTTTGTAAGTTTTTTTAAATTATAACAAAGATGTGTAATGTGTATAGTAAATATAGTTAAATTGAAACAGGCTGTACTGGGGATCGAACAGTGAAAATCGTGACGCTTATTCATGAAAGGTATATAGCCTTCGGCACAGCCGAAGACAGCTTTCCTTACTTGTTTGTTTTGTTTCTGTTACAAGGAACAAAATTAATTTTGTTTCTGGCACAGTTTTGTCGGTTGTTGGTTTTGTGAACTGGACGATGAAACGCCGGTTCACATACTCTGCGAATGCATTGCTTTAGCAAGAAAGAGAGTTTGCTACCTAGGTGGTGTCACTCTCAATCCGTTCGTGATATGGAATAAAAAACCTGAGGAGGTGCCCAAATTTATAAAGAGCCTCCGCATACAGCAATAAGCTGATAGGTCAAACAATAGGTCGTACTAATGGTTGCGGTGTAATAAGGCCTTATAATAATAATAACAACTAGTATGTAACCCCCGATAATCGGGTGTATTTTTTTAGAAAAAAATTAAATCTCACTCACGAAAATTGATTTCCACTTGCTCGATATTCAAAACAAAAAAACTGAGTACATAACACGTTTGAGTTTGATTTTCAATGGAATTAGAGTTTAAGTTCTCGGAAAAAATTCGCGTATATCGAGAGTCCATCTCATACCCAAGCTCTTGCTTTGTAAATGTATATACATACATATGTACATACAAAGCTCGCATTGATTTCAGTCGAAATAGACAAACATTGAAAGAAATTTAAAAATGTATGTATGTAAGTACTAGGGATTCCAATCCCGGGATCCCGTAGTTTTTTAAGTCCCGAAAATTAGACCTAAATCCCGGGTTCACCGAAAATAAAATTTTAAATACATCGTCCCCTTTTTGCGTTTTTATCGTAACCACCATTTTTTCGAAATTTACTGTTTAATGCAAATTTGTTCATCATCCCTTAGCGCATCTTCTGGTAAAATTTCATAACTGAAATCCTTACAGTTATGTCAAAAAATGGCTTTCTTTTTTATCTTATCCACCAATTCATATAATGAAAAAAAATAAATAAAATAAAAAAATGCTCTCCTGTAAAATTTGCTTTTTGGCGTTTACGATAAAAACGCAAAAAGGGGACGACATTTAAGTTATCTTGTATATATGTACTTTAAGTAGAACATGATTCTGAATGATTCTAAACTTCTACCAAAAACATCCCCCTTTGAGGGAAAAATAACTATTACTACAACATTTGCAACACTTTTTTACGCCTTTTTAATTAATCCGAGTATATATATGATTTAAAGTATGCATTTTCCAAAGAAATTAGCTTATTAGTCATTGGGGGGAGCTCGAGAGCATCCTTCGTAATACAGAAAACATGCTTCATAACGAAAACCATACTAATATCAACGACGAAGTGGTTGAAGTTGACAAGCCCGTTAGTCTTAAAGAAAACTTGCATCAAGTTTTGACTAGTAGCTCCCAAATTTCCACCAATAGAAACGAATATGAATTAAAACAAGTAAGGAAAGCTGTCTTCGGCTGTGCCGAAGGCTATATACCTTTCATGAATAAGCGTCACGATATTCACTGTTCGATCCCCAGTACAGCCTGTGTGAATATTACATTAGCTCATACCGAAATTATCGGAACTATCGATTATATGGGGGCGATGTGTTTTGTTGGTCCAATCTCATTGATTTTTAACATCGACTTTTCACTTTCTAACAGAGCAATAGTTACGAAATTTCACGACCCTACCTATATAATTACAGGAGTTATCTACCAAAATCCGTTTATCGGAACAATCGATTGTATGGAGGATATGTGAAATATTTATCCTATCTCAATGATTTTCAACATCGATATTTCACATATAAAAATAGCGATACCTCCAAAATTTCACGTTCCTACGTGTCTAATTACAGGAGTTATAGCCCAAAATCCGTTTATCGGAACAATCGATTGTATGGGGGCTATGCGAAATATTTATCTCATCTCAATGATTTTCAACATCGATATTTCACATATAAAAATAGCAATACTTACATAATTTCACGTTCCTAGCTTTATAATTACAGGAGTTATAGCCCGAAATTCGTTTATCGGAACAATCGATTGTATGGGAGCTATATGAAATATTTATCCCTCTCAATGATTTTCAACATCGATATTTCACATATAAAACATCAATACCTACAAAATTTCACGTTACTAGCTCTTTAATTACAGAAGTTATAGCCCGAAATCCGTTTATCGGAACAATCGATTGTATGGGAGCCATGAGTAGTTTTGGTCCGATCTTGCTGGTCCCGACGAATGATTATTCTCATATAAAATAACGCCTCCATACCAAATTTCATCGAGATATCTCAAAAATTGAGGGACTAGTTTGCGTAAAAACAGACGGACATGGCTAAATCGAATCAACTCATCGTCCTGACCATAACGGTATACTTATTAGTGGGTCTATCTCTTCTTCTTCTCATACTTACAAACATCGGACCAAAGTTATAATACCATGTCATGTTCATGAAAGGTATAAAAACGGTTTGGGGAAAGAAATTAATATTTTTTGGAATGGGGGCAACAAAGGCTACTATATTCAGAAAGCATTTGACTTTTTGTCAACTGTTCAACCCACCAGTGTTGAGGCAGAGGGGTGTAAGAGTAGGTCGCCTACCCGTTGGTGCACCCTCGGTAACGCTAATGACCTACATGGCCTACATGGCTAGTTTCTTGTATTGCCGGTTCTACGAGAACGGTACCAGTACTTGTGTTGTATCCATCGTGCCGAAACGACCCGGGCCGTTTTCTTATATCGACCCGGACAAGAGCAATACACTCGAGGTGACCCTGTCTGACATTTAGGCAGGGCTACATCTCGCTACAACAACAACAAGGCAGAGGCCAGGTTAAGAGATGGCACTATTAATGCAATAATTTCTTTAGGATCACACTTCAAACTTCAGAAAAAGTAATTTTTCTCGTAAGTCAAATGGCATTCATTTTTATTTTATTTTTATTTTTTTGTAAGTCGTTATTAATCATATATATCCTAGGTATATTTGGCTATGTTTACCAGTAGTACAAACAAATTATGTTTCAAGTTCCTGAATAGTAACTTTGAGTTACAAATTTAATGTTACTTTTCGTTCGTTATAAAAATGACTGCCTTGATAAATGCATACATACATACTTAAATGAATTACTATAATTTAGTCTACTTTATTACATAGATATGGGGTGCCATTTTTAGCACAAAAAAAAATTCGGGACAATCCCGGGATCCCGGGATTGAACTTTCAAATCCCGAGAGGCTAGAATTCCCGGAAATTGGATTCCCTAGTAAGTACATATGATTTTGCGCTACTTTGACTAAAAAAGCAATGCAGGGGTAAATAATCAAACTTTAAACGCTAATTTCTCATGAACAAATTAACCTATTGGGATTGTTATAATTTTTTGCAAACATGCTCATGATAAGCTTTCATCTGATATACATTTCGTTTATATACGTATTGTAGTTTAGTCTAGCTAAGCGCCGTGTTTTAGAATAATAATATAGATACAGTTTTGTTACTCATTGAAACCGTTACAATCATTTGGTTACGAATTTAGGTTCAACTGGCTGCCGCAGAGGAACACTTAGGCCAGTTTTAGAAGGCCCGTTGTGATACCACCAACGCTAGGAAAGTCAGTTCCGGGACCCGGCCATATCGAAAATCCCTGAGTTGTTGGGATTCTCCACATAGCAGAATCCCGGGGCTGACACTCCTAAACCGACACCGTGACTCCTCCTCGAACCACTTAGATTAACTAATAAAGGCCATCAAGTTCTTTATGTCCAGCTCCTTTATGTCCAACTCCTACAGCATCGTCGGTAAGGCACACTTAGCCTTTCTGCGTGCCTACCAATAAGGGAGTACCCGGTTAAAACACCTATTAATATGGAGATTTCGCTCCTTCTTAGGGCGTGGTCTCTAGATCTTTTATGATACCATTTTGGCCAGGTTTTTTGGATATCCGGCACCCTGAAGATTGTTGCCATCTTTCGTTGGCTTGACGAAGTGTGTACTTCAACATAAGCTTGCATGTGGCAAACGACATACCTAAGCGCTCTTTTTTCCTGAAGAACCTGCTTGGTCGTGCCCTGCCTGGCAAGTTCGTCTGCCTTACAGTTTCCCTCGATGTCCCTGTGTCCCGGGACCCATGTGAGGTTCACGCGGGTCTTTTGGGCCATCTCTTGAAGAGATCGACGACAGTTGAGCGTCAGTTCAGAGTTGAACGAATAAGAGCCAATAGCTTTGATGGCCGCTTCACTGTCGCTGAAAATAACGATATCCTCGCCGATAGCGCGTTTACTTATCCAGGCCGCGGCATCCAGGATTGCTCCAACTGCAGCCTGGAAGACACTGCAGTGATCAGGTAGTCTGAAGGAGGGCTCAAGTTCCAGATCCCTTGATTAAACCCCTCCTCCAACTCTGCCGTCTAACATAGAGCCGTCGGTATAAATGGAAGTGCCGCCATGAGTAGCGGGACTCCGATCCGCCTCCCATTCTTCCCTGTTGGGATGTTAATTTTAAAACAGCTATCTCCGACTGTTGTGGTCGCACAACGATCTGTGCTCAGCGGAAGAAAACTGTAGGATGCCAAAATACTGGCGTGTCCAGTACTGCCTTGCGCTCCAGCCGGAAGTTTCCCTTAGACGCAGAGCCGATGCTGCTGCTAGCCGGTGCCCTTCCAGATCGAGTGTAGAGTGCAATACACGCTTTCTTCTGGCGCTGAAGAAGATTCTCCTTCCAGGTTAGTTTTCTATCCAGAGCTGTGCCTAGGAACTTGGCTTGGTCAGCCAAGTTCAGGCGCACCCATTCAGTTTTGGTAGGTTTAACGGTGGTATCTTATACCGGTTGGTGAAAAGGACAAGTTCGAATTTTCCCGGGTTGATGCTCAGTACGCAGTGCGAGCACCATGAGGAAACTTCTCGCGTTGCTACTTGCATCAAGTCGCACAGGGTTTGTGGGAATTTGCCCCTATATGCAATAGCTAAATCGTCTGCATATGCCACTACCTTCCCGCATCCCGTCCTTACATTGATCCCTAGAATACGATTTTCCTTGTCTCTTGGGTGATTTTTAAATTCACCCCTCCCTGATGTAGAGATATAACAAATAACCACATATTTAACTAACACTTCTTATTTTTCAATGTTTTAGGTTCGTCTGATTCTAGTGATTCTGATTCAGATACTGGGTCTTCAAGTTCTGACAGCTCGTCGATGTCCAGAGAACGGGCCAACATTAAGCGTTCCAGAACAACAGAAAAGCTAGCACATGAAAGAAGAAATGTCAAGAAAGGTAAGTGTGAAATATAATTGAAGCATCATCGGGAATAACGTTCTAAGTGACAAAATCATAATTTGTAAGGAGAGCAAATAAACACTAAAGTCATAGTTTTTTAATTTACTTCTTTAAACTTTCTCCTCAACTTTTTCTTCTATATCTTTCATATTAGGTTTGTTTATTGGGCTGCTCTAGCTTACGCCAGATTGAGATATTTCACAAAATTGTGTTTAACGAACACTTTTCTTGCTCTAGATTGCTCTATCTGTTCTGAACTTTTTTTTGGTCAGTAAACAAACCTATTATGAGTTTTACACCTTTCTTATGATCTTCCAGTGCCCTTACGAATCACTTTTGACCCTTCAATGCAAAATAATGTATGCCACTTTACATTACCCTACTACTTCTAGATGCATTTTTAAAGTTATGGCGTGAAAATTTTAGAAAATTTGTTATCTGAAGAATGCATGAGAACAATACAAAAGGTAATATGCAATACAACCATATGTCATTGTTGAAAAGTAAAACAATAATGGGCCTAGGATAGATCCGTGTGGAACACCAGATGCTATTGACTCCAAGTTAGATATACTTGCTGAGAACGCTCGGACAGATGGCCTCGCCTTAACTTTATAGCATAAGGACTGAAATTATAGCCGATTTCGAGCTTATAAAGTAGCAATTTGAAGTCCACCATATCAAAAGCTCTTTTCTTTAGCATAGATGTAGCACAGATGGGCCCTTGTATAAATCCCGACATGATGTGAACATTTGGCATTGATATCGTGTGGGTAAAAAGTTATAATGGCCAAAAGGTCAAGAAAGGAACTTCGCCATATATCCATAAGCATTAGGCTGATTCAAATAAAAATATTTTGATGAGAAAATCAGCCTTTCAAAAAATTAGCGCTGTAATTTAACCCTCACAGGTCGCGCATACCCGAAAAAAAAACAATTATTTGAATCAGCCTGATAAACATACATAACCAAAAGGTTACTTGTAAAAAGTTTCCGCCGAACAGGAATTTGTAAAAAATTTGCAAGCAAAGCAGCTCTTACTTTCTTCATTGATGTGCGTGCTCGCAAGTCTGCCTCTACTTTGTCCTACCATAGAAGTGGTGGTCTCCCTCTTCCTCTACTTCCACCGGCGGGTGCCGATAAAAATACCTTCTGGGCCGGAGCGTCTTTGTTCATTCACACCACGAGTCCTAGCCAGCGGAGCCGCAGGACGGGTACGATAAGTGACTTATAGAGTGTTGTTTTTGTTCGTCGAGAGAGGACTTTACTTCTCAATTGCCTACTCAGCCCAAAGTAGCATTTGTTTGCAAGAGTTATCCTTCGATGGATTTCCAGGCTTACATCGTTGTTGGTATTAATGCTGCTTCCCAGGTATACAAAGTTCCTTACTATCTCGAAATTATTGCTGCTAACAGTGGCGTGTTTGCCAAGACGCGAATGCGCTGATGCCAGCAGGTACTTCGTTTTACCTTCGTTCACCACCAAACCCATTTTTTCCGCTTTTACGGCGCGGTTGTTGAGGCCAATGATGTCGATGTCGTCGGCATACGCCAACAGTTGTACGCACTTGTAATATATTGTTCCAGCGCGGTTAAGTCCCGGCCTGAAACTTCGTTTAGTTTCGAACGGCTCGGAGAGGTCCTTCCCAATTCTAACCGAGCTGGTGGTGTTGTTCAGCGTCATTTTGCACAGCCGTCTAAGTTTTGCTGGGAAACCAAAATCAGACAACTCCTTTTCGTGCTGTCGAAGGCGGCTTTAAAATCAACAGAGAGAAGGTATGTGTCGATCCTTTTCTCACGGGGTTTTTCCAAGATTTGGCGTATTGTAAAAATCTGGTCGATGGTAGATTTACCAGGTCTGAAGCCACACTGATAAGGTCCAATCAGTCGGTTTACGTCAGGCTTCAGTCTTTCGCACAATACGCTTGATAGGACCTTATATGCGATACTCAAAAGGCTGAATCCACGATAGTTGTCGCAGTTTGCGGGATCACCCTTCTTATGGATTGGACAGAGAACACTTAGATTCCAATCTTCAGGCATGCATTCATCCGACCATATTCTGCACAAGAGATGGTGCATGCACCTTACCAGCTCCTCGCCGCCGCATTTAAATAGCTCAGCGGGCAGGCCATCAGCACCCGCCGCTTTATTGTTTTTTAGCCGTGACATAGCTATTCGCACCTCGTTATAGTCGGGTTGTGGAACTTCGATTCCATCGTCTTCGATTGTGGGGTCGGGTTCATCCTATTATCTGGATTGTTGCTCCGTTCCTCCGTTTAGAAGGGCAGAGAAGTGATCCCTCCATAACCCTAGTAGTCTCTGAACATCTGTCACCAGGTCGTCGTTGTCATTTTTACAGGAGTTTGCCCCGGGTTTAAAACCTTCCGTCATTCGTCGAATTCTTTGATACAATTTTCGGGCGTTGCTTCTGCTGGCTAGCATTTCAAGCTCTTCGATTTCACGCTTTTCCGCTTCCCTTTTCTTCGCCCGAAAAAGCCGTCTCGCTTCCCTCTTCATCTTGCGGTAGTGTTCACACACGCTTCTGTTGTTGTTGTTGTAACGAGGTGTAGTCCTGCCCAACGCGTATTTTTCCTTAACCTAATTGTCATCAATATCTTCTAACGGGAGTCCAAGGAAACTAGCAGTTTCAATAGGGTTGGACCAAAGAGAGATGGGTGTTAGAAGAGTGGGCTCAAATGAGCAAGAAAATAAGTGATTGGTATTGTGGGGGGACGAGCCGCATGCCGGACATACATTCGGCACATCAGGGTTCAGTCTAGATATGTAGGAGTTTAACCTGCTACAATATCCAGAGCGTAATTGAGCCAGAGTGACCCCTGTCTCTCGAGGAAGATGACGCTCCTCTTCAGAAATGCCAGGTGTTGCGGCATGTAAGACATTGTTTAGCGGACAGAGCGCAGAGTAATGGCCAACAGACGTTGTATGGATATGCCCCAAAGCCTGTTTGTGCACCTGTAGATCAAACGGCGTTGTTATATAGTGACGGATCTCATCAAAATGTTTACGTAGATGCGACCTTATGGTCGTAGGAGGCGGAATGAGTTCAAGCAGTTGTCTACCGGGATGCTGTGGTTTACAGCAATTCAGTAGGTACTGCTTGTTTAGCATTTCATTATGCTCCCTAACTGGAAGCATTTCCACCTCATTATGTATATGAGATATAGGTGACATAAGGACGCACCCCGTAGCGGTTCTGAGCGCGGTGTTTTGACAGGCCTGAAGCTGATTCCAGTGAACGTCTGCAAGCCCCGGCGACCATATCGGCGACGCATAGTTCAGGATCGGCCGACCAATTGCCTTGTACGTTACCAACAACGTTTCTTTGTCTTTACCCCAAGTACTGCCGGCTAGTGACTTGAGGATTTTGTTGCGGCTCTGTAATTTTGAGATAATTGCAGCTGAATGGGCAGCGAAAGTGTACATGGTGTCAAAAGTCACTCCTAAGATTTTTGGGTGATCGACAGTAGGTATTTTATGATCACCTACATAAATTTCTAATTCCATGCCAACCTGCGCTGTCCACGTCGTGAATAAGGTCGCCGAAGACTTTGTTGGCGACAATGTCAAGGTTCGGGCAGTGAAGAACTCGACTAGAGAGGGGAGATAACCATTTATTTTAGAGCACAGCTCATCAACGGAAGTACCAGTTGCCAATATCGTGCAATCGTCTGCGTAAGAAACAATCGTAACTTCTTCTGGTGGAGGAGGAAGCTTCGAAATATAGAAGTTAAACAATAACGGGGAGAGGACACCACCCTGTGGTACCCCTTGTTTTATCTTCCTGGCTTTAGATTTTTTGTTTCTGAATACAACAGACGACCGACGACCACTGAGATAATTGGCGGTCCAACGCTTTAGACAGGGGGGGAGTCTTCCAAATCAGCTACAAGTTGCCCATGATTTACTGTGTCAAAAGCTTGACTCAAATCAAGTGCAACTAGAACCGTCCTGTCATTAGGCCTGTTTTGATTTAGACCGTCAGTTATCTGAGTGTTTATGACATTTAGAGCAGATGTTGTGCTCCTACCTTTCCTGAAGCCATGTTGGTGCTCGGCTAACATCAAATGTGATGTATAGAGCGGGAGTAAGACCGCTTCAAGTGTCTTTACTACTGGCGAGAGGAGTGATATCGGGCGATATGACTCCCCAACGTTAGCTGGCTTGCCAGGCTTTAGTAGTGGGATCACAGTTGCCTGCTTCCATTTATCGGGTATGACAGCTGTGATCAGAGACAAATTGAAGACGGCAGTTAAATATTTGACTCCCGCTAGGCCGATATGTTTTAGATGCATCAGGGCCGATGGCTTTGGAGTTTTTGGCCTTCCGGATGGCCTCTTGAACCTCTGTATTGGTGATGGGAACGGGGACATAGTTTTTGTGTTTATGCGCACGCCTGAAGATTCCACGTCTAGTCCTGTCTTGTGCAGGGTGTGGGACATATTGTCGACAAAAAGCCTGTGCACATTTCCTGGGGTCATTTATTGTCTTGTCACGAAAGGTAATGTCGACATTTTTGGTGGACCAGAAGGATTCGACAAGGACTTGACGGTGGACCATAATTTCCCAAAACCGGTAGAGAGGTTACAAGACCTGAGGTGCTCCTCCCATTTGGTTTGTTTGTGTTCGTTAACCAGCTGTCTGATTTCCACGTTGAGATCACCGATCTGTGGGCCAGAGGGATCGATGTTGCGTATGAGGTCACGTTCGTTGGCCAAGGCTGCGGCCTCAGCTGGGAAGTTAGGCCTAATATCTTTTATCCTACCAGTTGGTATAAAACGGGCTGTAGCCTTTTTAATGACCTCACGTATGTTACGCTCGCCAACGTGTACGTCAGTGGGAATGGGAAGATCACCAAAGGAGCTCTCCGTGAATTCCAAAAAGCCGACCCAATTAGCTCTTTTGAAGTTCACGTATGTTCTTTTCTCCGATGTAACGAAATCCGTGGCACGATCGACGGACAGGATGATAGGCAGGTGGTCGGATGACAGGACCACCATAGGTTGCCAGTTGATGCTGTTAATTAACCCCGGGCTAACAATAGTTAGGTCCGGGGAGCTACTGCAGTTAACAGCCATCCTAGTTGAGGAGTCTCCGTTCACAGTACAGAAATAGGAGTTATCAATTTGCTCGGCTAATTCCCGTCCTCTGCCGTCCACAGAAAGGTGTGAATGCCACATATCATGATGGGCATTAAAATCGCCCATGATGATACGGTTATCGCCACAAATAAACGCCCTAAGGTCAGGACGATAACTTCTGGGGCAGCAGGTGACGGGAGGAATGTATATATTGCTTAGCTCGAGATCAACGCCACCAGCTTGTATAACTATACCTTGACACTCTAAAGGTAAGTCTCTTTGGTCAGTGTTGATATCAAATTCCCTATACTGCACCGTATGGTGAACAAGGAACGCGAGACCACCTCTATTAGATGAGTGTACATCCGTCGGCGTTGAGGGCTGCACAACTCGACAGCGAGGCGCGACAAACACATCAGTCCAGAGATTTCTGTTTGCGAGCCCAGAACATATGCGTAGGTGACACAGGCCTAGGCAGGAGTTGCACTTGACCGATGCCACAGACGCATATATCCTGTGCCGACATACAGTGCACGAAGAGTGAGGGACCAGAAGTTGATGGACTTGACTTTCATTCGTGCTAGTGCCGGAGAAGTTAGTAAAGAGTATTAGAGACGGGGGCTGAAGCTCAGTAGTGCACGCTCCTCGTTGCATTCGTTTTTAACGCTGCCTTATAGGCGTCGTCCTTTCTTTTAATTGCGTCTTTGCACTCTCTATCATCGTACCAGCTGTTTTTTCGCATTTGCCGGAATCCAATTACTTCTTCGGCTGCGGTACGAAGTGATCCGGAGATATGCTCCCACTGCTCGTGCACTCCGCTGCGTTGAATTGTGCTCTCAGAGAGCAGGTGCGCGAGTCGATCTGCGAAATCATTGGCTGTCTGTTGTGACTGCAGCTTTTCGACGTCCAGCTTTCCTTGCGTTTTTTGTGGTGCCTCTTTCGTTGTACTTAGGCGAGTACGAATCTTGGCTGCTACCAAGTAGTGATCGGAGTAGATGTTTGGACCCCGCATCGTACGTACGTCCATAACGCTGGAAGCATGCCGTCCGTCTATCACAAAGTAATCGATCTGATTGCGTGTTTTCCGATCTGGCGATAGCCATGATGCTTGATGGATCTTTTTATGCTTGAACCTGGTGCTGGCTACGACCATATTTCGTGCACCGGCGAAGTCGATCAGCCTGTATCCATTCGGCGAAGTCTCTTCATGGAGGCTGAACTTTCCGAAAGTGGGGCCAAATACACCCTCTTTGCCCACCCTGGCGTTAAAGTCGCCAAGCACGACTTTGATATCATGACGGGGGCAGCGCTCATAAGTTTCTTCTAATTTCGCGTAGAATGCATCTTTTTCCACGTCGTCCTTGTCCTCGGTCGGTGCGTGCGCACAGATAAACGATATGGTGAAAAATCGTAGTTTTATTCGTATTGTGGCGAGACGGTCGTTCACGGCTGTGAAAGACACAACCTGTTGCACAAGCCTCTTTCCCACCACAAAACCGACGCCGAATCTGCGCTCATTAGTGTGGCCGCTCCAGTAGACATTGCAGGTTTGGATGGTCTGATAACCTTGCCCCGTCCATCGCATTTCTTGAATAGCGGTGATGTCAGCTTTTGCCTGTTTGAGGACCCCAACTAGGCGGGCATCGTCACCTTCCCTGCTAAGGGTTCGGACATTCCAAGAACATGCCCTGATTTCCTTAATCATATTCCTAGTTCGTTTGCAGTGGTCGTTATCTAAAGAGTGAGTTATCATATCCGAGGCGTGAATTATGGGTCTCATTGGAAGATTGTTTTTATGTTATATCGTTACCTTAATTCACACAGGCCTTAACTGATATAAAAAAATTTTACAGGAGAAGCAAAAGACAACATTTTTTTTTACATTGAACGCATGCAAATATAGCTTTGTGAATTTGGAATATCTCCGTTATTACTGCTAGTAACTTCTTAAAATTTGTAGTCAGGGTGTATTTTAATATATCACATTTAAATATGTGAAAAACTCATTTTCGAAAAATGTGAATTAAGGTAGCGATATAAAGTTCGAATATCAAGTGTTCTCAACCATGCTAATGCACATGTATATCACAAGTAATATTTCCTTTCTGTTTTAGCGGAGCCCACGAAAAAGAGATCACCTATATCGATTGAAATTAAGAAACAACCAACAGTAGGCTTATCAGCACTTGCTTCATCACCATCTCATTCAATAAATTCAGACAAAGATACGAAAAAATCACGTCGTGAGGAATTACTCAAACAGTTGCGTGCAGTAGAGGATGCTATTGCAAAAAAGAGATCCAAACTTAACTGAAGATAATGAGTGGTCAGAACAATGTTATTAAGAAAACTAGTTGACAAAAACAAACACTACATTATTTTATTAATCATTTTCAGATTTTACATAAAGTGTCTGAATAAATAAACTTAATATAAGATATCATGGTATTGAGAAATGTGGTTGTAATATTTTCAAAGTGGACATGCATTTGAAATATAGCTCTAGATTTTGTTCGCACATTTTCGAGTAGCCCGATCAAATGTTGAACCAGCACTTCAATACTCGCTCGACGCTCAATACTCGAAAATTGTCGAACAATTTGAGCAATTTTTTTATTTACTGTTTTGATTTGATTCTGATCATTTTTTCAGCCCTTCATTTTCAGGTTTAACATTTTTTTTGAATTTTTTTTAAATTTTGATTTTGATATATATACATACGAATGTGAATAAATACCTTTTTGTTAAGATTTGGAATTTGCTGGTTATAGCTATATGAAACTACGTATTTTAACTTTAATTTGTTTATATTTTTGGCCAGTATTTTTTGTCTACGAAGGAGTGAGACAAAGACTACACGCATGCGCATGATGTAATAATTTGAAAGGTGATATTTAAATACACCTTCTCGCTCTAACACCGCCATCTTGAACGCCACCGGTGTTTGCAATGTTGTCTCTTCAGAAAACTACTTTTTATTCCAGAGCAAATTGTGGAATGAAAACCATACGACCAGCTTGTGTTGGCAACACCTTTGTTACCAATTTCCTTTTGTTCTGACACTTATATCTTACAAATTATTCAAAACTAACAAATAACAATTTCTTTTTTTTTTGGAAAATTGCTTGAATTTTGTGTTTCGTAGACAATTAAGGGTAAGATTTGCTAAAAAATCTTTTAAATATTATTGATTTCATGTATTAAATATATTTCCAGATGCAGAAAACTGGCTACTGGTGTTAAGTTGCGAAAGGTTTGTGGAGGAGCGCAGTTTCCGTCGATTTACGCCGTGTCTCCTTAAGCTTGTAGTAGGAGGCCTTCCACTCTTTAGAAACACTACCGTGCAGCTTTTCCAGGAGCACGGCTCTTCGCCATCCAAGATGACGAAAGGTACATCAAGTTTTGGCAAACGTCACAATAAGACGCACCTTTTACTGTCGCTGTGGATGTTCAACGTACAAAAGTCAGCATGCTCCCAATGTGGTTATCCCGCTGCTAAGCTGCGCTCATACAACTGGTCCGTGAATGCCAAGAGGAGGAAGGCCACTGACACGGGTCGCATGCGTTATCTGAAAGTCGTACGTCGCCGTTCCCGCAGCGGTTTCCTCGAAGGAAACTAAACAACTATACCCCTTATCATAATTATAGGACACCTCGTTCTATTATAAGCCCTTATGTCATTTTATTTTAATTTTAATTTTTTGCTTACAGAATTCGAATCTATGTATGTATGAACGTCCTTCTTGTCGTTCATCTTCATATACGTATGCATATGTTGCGTGAATGCATTTAAGAACGTTTAAATTAAATAAAATAAAAAAACTAAAATAAAATAAAGTAAACAAATAAAAAAATAAAATTATAAAAAATAAAAATAAAAAAAAAATAAAAAATTAAAAAAAAAAAAATAATTGAAAAAGAATAAAATAAAAATATAATTACAAAAATTAAAAGGAAATAATAATAAAAAAAAAAACAAAAAAATTAAATTAAAAAAATATAATCATATTAAATAAATAAAATAATAAAAAACAAAATAGAATAAAATAATAAAAAACAAAATAGAATAAAATAAAAATATATAATAAAAAATACAATAGAAAAAAATAATAAAAAAAATCAAGTAAAATAAAATAAAAAAAAATAAAGAAAATAATAAAAAACGAAATAAAAAAATTAAATAAAATAATAAAATAAATAAAAAATACAATAAAAATAAAATATAATTCAAAAATAAAATAAAAACAAGATAATAAAAAACTAAAAGTATTTTCTGCATATGTTGCGTGAATAATTTACTAATGCATTAAAATAAAAAAAAAATAAATAAAATTAGAAAAAAAAATTAAATTAAAAAATAAAAACAAGATAATAAAAACAAAAAGTATTTTCCATGACCATTAAAAAATAGAATTAAAAAAAATTTAAATAAATAAAATAACAAGAAAGAAATTAAAAAAATGAATAAAAAAATTAAATTAAATATAAGAAAATAATTATAAAAAAATTAAAACAAAATAAAATAAAAAAGTAAAATTAAAAAAAATTAAAAAAATCAAATCAAATAAAGTAAAAAATAATAAAAAAAATAAAATAAAAAATTGAAATCAAATAAAAATAACATTTAAAAAAGCGTTAAAAACTAAAAAATAAAATTAAATTAAATTAAACTTAAAAAAATGATAAAGAAAATAATAAAAAAAAAACAAAATAAATAACAATTAATAAAATAAATATGTATAAAGGCAAAATAAATATTAAATTAATTAATTAGAAATAGTAAGTACGAAGCAGAGCTGTTAATTTTGATTAGTAATTAGTAATTGATTGATTAGAAGGTTTTTTAATTAGTAATGATTATTTTAATTGCTTTCAAGAAAAAGCAATTACTAATTGATTACGATTAGAAAAAATAAAAAAAAAATAAAAAATCAAGAAAAAATCAGAAATAATCAAAAAAAAGCCGTTTTTGATTACTTTTGATTATTTTTGATTTTTTCTTGATTTTTTGAATTTTTTTTTTTTTATTTTTTTTATTTTTTTATATATTTTTTTTTATTTTTAAGTTTTGTCGTTAAAAGTGTAAACATCTATATATCTTTGTATGCAAATATATACACCTACTTACACTTTGAGGATCATGGATTTCTAGAATCAACCTTGATCGCTAAGTACATGTACATTAGAGCGTACCAAAAATGTATAAAAAAAATGAAGGTTCGAAATTTGATATGCACACCCACACCCTCTATATCGGGCGTTTTAACCTAAAGAACATGTGTGCGAAGTTTTATTGTTCTAGGATAACGGCAACCCGTGCCGACTTTTAAGTTAAAGTTTTTGCTAGGAGCTTATACTAAGTTCGTAAAAAAGTGCATTAAGGCTTCGAAAATTACATAATTTTAATATTTGGCTCATATATAAAAGACTGCGTAACAAATATCCACCTTTGAACTTTTAAAAGGATTTCAGGATTCTTTGCAAAGCTATTGAAAAAAAGCATTCACAAGAAAAGGACATTGGAATTTCGAAATTGTGTTAGTAGATGGCGTAAAAATATGTTTTCTAGCAAAAATATTTTAATACATCTTGAAACTTTGCAATTACAGTGCACTTTTAATAGGTCATACGAGTAACATTTGTATAATTCAAGTAAATAAATATTTTGCGAAAAAAGTATAATAATATGAGATCTTTACCAGGGATATCTTGTCTGTAATGTTTTGATATTGCAATCGGGGTATATGTTCCTATGATCCTGTACGCATCGCAACAGGTATTGTTTTTGTTCCTTTTCCGCTGTCAGTAATCCATTAAAATCCTGCGTTAATTTTACAGCCCTTTCATATGTATCATTTACAACTTTCAACATAGAGACCATCGTTTTTGCAATCAAAAATGAATTGTTACTAGCCCATAAAGAATGAACGTTAAGGAAGCTATCGACGAGCTGTAGTCGTGAAAACAAGTTCTTTTGCTTTTGTGTGTTATAAAGTCTTCTATATTTTTTCCTGTAAAATCAATTTTTGTTTACTAGCTTTTTCACGCAATGCGGTAATGATTTCGTTGGTATTCGTGCCTTTTCCCAAAATATGACACACTCCTTTACAGCTAAGTTGGCACTTTGACTAACAGACAGCTTCACTTCCCGAATATTGTAAAATAATACCGCGAGTATTTTTCTATTCGACGGGAGTTTCGCACCAGTAATTTGATGCTACTTAGTGCCTATCAAATAAATGTCTTTAATAGAAGCATCAAGTTCAACCGACATGGTTGCAGCGATAAAAACACACAATATAAATCCTTAGGGAATAATTCGAACGAAATAACTAAAATATTTTGACACACAGCAACTGACGTTTATGATGGTTAGGGCAGATCTAAAGGGGTGTTTTACGGGTTCAAACCCCCTCCCTTCGGGTCCCTTCGGGATCCAAAAAATCATATTTTTTTACAGTAACTTACAGCAAAAACTTAGACAAAGTTTGTAGTAAAAACTACACAAAAAATATATTGAATATTTACACAAAAAATATAAGAAAATTTCCAAAAAAAAAAAATACATCAAAAATGACACAAAAAAATATTGTAATAGTTACGCCAAAAATATAGTAAAATTTTCACAAAAAAATACAATAAAAATTACACAAAAAATATAGTAAAATTGACAACAAACTGCCAACTGATATTTTATTTGTGATTTTTGTTTATTAAATACGAGATAAGACGGTTTTGGATATACGTAATACATGTCTACTTTATACGAACATAAAACGACTTGAATGGAACCGTTTTATATATACGTATAACTAGGTAACACATTCGGTAACTTTTTAAACAATTGAAATACGTGTTATTGAATTTGACATTGCGCATACCAACAAATGTAGGTATATATTTTTTTTAAAACAAGTATGAAAGGTCAGTTTTGAGAAACTGTGAATGAAAAGTGTCCTCGAAATTAAATTAAAAAAAAATTTGAACCCCCCTTCCCAAAATTGTGGATCCACCACTGACTGACGTTTAACGATAAGAGGTTGATGAAAGTAACAAAACAGTATGCTAACAGGCAAGGTTGTTGGGTTGCTCCTGGTTCATGTTTTGTTTGATATCTTCAAAACGGATTGAGATATCGAAATAGGAACTACACAACGTTCAGGCCGTCAGGAATACCTTTCAGTTGATATCCCATTAAGACACATAAAGTTTTGAAACAGTTGAAAGATAAAAATTTTAACGGACATTACTTCAATGTTCTTGAAGGATAATTAAAAAAATATACATATATATTTAGCCTATATTTTAATTATCCTTTAAACTAGTAACCACAAATCCACATTTTGTTAAAATTTTTCTGGAGGTTCTACAATCTTTAACCCTTCAAAGGATATCCTGAGCATCTGGTACAGACAAAAAAAATTTAGATTTACTAATTAAGGAGTCCTTCAGGGGTAAGGATACAGTTATATGAGAAAAACGAGAACATAAGTCATTTAATTAGCAAAACGCAGTGGACTGTAGTACGATTTTACTGATAACTTTAACCGCAAGTCGGCACGGATTGCCGTGGTCCGAATTGCATAAAACTTTGTCAGGATAGTGTTTGATGCATAATGGTCAAAATAAGGGTGTGTGCGTTTAAATAAAACCACTTTGAAATTTTGGGACACTCTAATGTACATATGAGAAAAAATGCCAGGTTTGATGGTTATATTCATTCATTCATTCATTCATTTTTATTCATTATTATCTTATGACAACTTAAAAGAAATTAACATTAGTACATCAGTGAACATACAATAAAGTAAATACAATAAGATAATAGCTAATGGCGTTGAGTGTTCAAAAAAAGAACAGTGATAACGCCATTTCTTGTAATGATTACAATGGAAGTTTGAAAATGTGGGGTGCAAACAGATATCATTTAAAAGGAGAATTTAGGAGTTTAACATTGATGGTAAATAAATTTTTAAAATAAAAGTATTTAAAAATAATAAAAAAAAAGTACATCGGTTCATTACATAGCAAGAAATTTACAAATTAACATAATAAATAAAAAAACAATAAAAAGCAAAAAGAAAATATGTTGCCAAAATAACCAAATTATTAAAAAACTATTAGAAATAAAGTACATCGGTTCATTGCATAGCAAGTAACTTACAATGAGAAAAAAAATCATAAAAAAGTAAAAAAGTAGTAAGAAAAATAAGAAAATTGTTGCAAAAATTTTTAAGTCGGAAGCCGATTATGTGATAGGCCGTAACAGAACTTCAATATCGTCATGGTTCAACCCAAGAAGCCATATTTTCACCTGCTTTAGGAAAATGCTTATTCTTCGAATTGTTTGTATACCTTCGGGAAGCTTATTGAAAATCATACATGATACTATGGTATAGAAGTTTCGATACAGAGTTGTGCGCGAGGCAGGCACAGTAACATTTGAGTTAGAATTGCTTCTTAGCATGAGTGAAGTGTATATTGGACTTCGCAAATAACCACTTCTCATAAAGAAAACTTTTAAAACTTTAAAGTAGTACAAGTTATATTGGTTAGAGTGATGATAACACTAGTTTACAAATAATTAATTTGAAAATATACCAAGATATTCATGTATATGGGTGAATTGGCACTGATATGCCAAGCACAAAACTTATTTAAAAAATTTTTTTTTATGGGTAGGTTTTCGAGATATCGGTAATTTTTTGTTTTTCGACTTTGGCCAGCTATTTCGTATTTTAATTTCCTTTCGAACGAGGTATCGCTTTCGTCCATCGCTTTTGTATCATTGCCGAAAAGAATTTTTGAAAGAAGTGATACCTGAAAAAAAACACAAATTTACCGATATCTCGAAAACCTACCCATGCAAAAAATTTTAAAAATATGTTTTGTGCTCGGCATATCAGTGCCAATTCACCCATATGCATAAATGTCCTGGTATTTTTTGGCTGTAAACTAGTGTAATTTGTCCTTTTATATCTAAACGGCTAGTGCCGGACATTTCTCGTTTGATACCCTACGGGTACGGTTGGATAGTTCTATTTGAACACTTATAAGGCTAGGCTCACACTGATAAAATAGAGGAGAAACGTCCAAGTGCCAAAAAAAAATTATAAAATATTAAATCTTTGATTTGTTTTTTTACAGTCTGGTTTCTATTTCCATTATTTTTCGTTATTTTTTTAACATAGCTTGCCCGCTTGTTCAAATATGTTAATTGTATAAGACCCTTTCTTTCGCACAATAAATACAAAAAAGAGAAGAAAATACCTTGACGTAACCACAAAGGTGATATACATCTTGACAGATGTCAAATGAACGGTCTTAACTTGAACGGTTGTATTTTGAAAGTACAAGAGAAAGGGGCATAAAAGAAGGCACGTTTATAAAATAGTATTGAATTTCATACTATTTTTTTAAGGGATTCTGTACTAGAAAATGCAATTTTAGCATTTTTAAGGTCTCTTCAGCCATTAAATCAAAGTTTGAAATTTTCTCTAGCTCTTTTTTTTATTAGAAACATTTGAAGTAGTGTATGAAACAAAGTTTTCAACGAAAAGGGAAAGTTCTAATAATATGATGGAGACCTATTTTGAAATTTTGACAAGAATTCATTGGAAAGCTCAAAGAAAAACGCATACCTAACCAACAATTGCTGGTTTCATAAAAGTTTAATTGTGCTTTCTCAACCACTTGAACTAAGTACAATATAAAAAATTATATCACTTCGTACTTACTATTTCTAATTAATTAATTTAATATTTATTTTGCCTTTATACATATTTATTTATACATATGTATTTATTTTTGGGGCAGTGAAATAACGCCCGCGGGCGTTATTTCCTTTTCAAAAGGAAACAGTGCCCGCGGGCGTTATTTCATTTTCAAAAAAGAAAAAACGCCCGCGGGCGCTATTTCTTTTTGATAAATTAAAATAAAAAACTAAAATTTTTTAATAGAACCAGTATTTTTAACTAAGTTTTGAGTAAAGTTAGATTAATAAGACTAAGTATTTTAAATTTTTATTAAAATAAAAAATGAAAATTTGGAATTAAAAATCGCGCAAATTTTCGCCTGTGGCGCTTTTTTTTTTTTAAATAAACCCAGTATTTTTATTAAAATAAAAAATTAAAATTTTTCAATAGACCCAGTATTTTTAACTCAGTTTTGAGTAAATGATAAATTAATAAGACTAAATATTTTAAATTTTTATCAAAATAAAAAATGAAAATTTAAATTTCCACACGGGGCTATTTACTTTTGAAAGCGGGCGTTATTTCCAAAAAAAAGGAAATAACGCCCGCGGGCGTTATTTCACTGCACCTTTATTTTTATAATTGTTATTTTATTTTTTGGTAACAAATAAATCGTCGGTGGACATAATTTTAGATGAAAACATTTTGAACTTTTACGAGCGTGAGTAAACAAAAACTCCAAATACGACATTTATATACGTCTGTTATTGAAACACATTCCTTGTTTGTAAAGGAGTTCGGTGAAGTTGTGGGAAAAAGCAAATTTGCCTCTTTACGCCCAAATCACGTGTTTTTGTCAAATAGGTTACCTCACAATGTGTGTTTATGCAAGTATCACGAAAATTATATTTTAGCATTGAGTGTTTTGCATTCGGTGACTAAGAGTCCCTTATATAACTCTGATTTCGTTTTATCAATGCTTTGTGAATATCCAGAGGAAAAGTGCTGGCTAATAGTGCAGATAATGTTAGTTGGTTTGAGTGGAAAGAATCTAATGGCAGGACCACTAAAGTATCTATAAATGGATCAGTCCAGGAGCTAGTGGCGCATATTTTGGCTATGACTCCGGTCTTTTTCCAACATTCATATGTTAAAAGGTGTCAAGCAGAAACTTATAAAAATGATAGAATGGTGATATCCTCAGGAGCTTAGGATTCATCTGTTGCATTGTTGCGAGTTGATTTTTCAGAGAATTATACATGTATTGCTCAAGATGAGATCCAGAGCTTCCACTGGAATCAACCACAAGTTACTTTATTCACAGCATCTTTGTGGCATTCTGGTGTTCACTATCCCATAGTACTTGTATCAGATAACCGTCAACACGACAAAAGAACTATCGGAGTTTATTTGAATAAAATAATAAAAAACATCCCAGAAAACATAAAATTTGTTAGGATATGGTCAGATAGACCAGCAAAACAGTTTAAAAACAAATATTTAAGCGAAACAATGAGAATGCTTGAAAATATGAATAATAAGCGATTGGTATGGAATTTCTTCGCCACCTCTCATGGCAAAGATCCCGTGGATGGCATTGGTGGATCCTTAAAGCGTGCGAACTAAAGTACTTAAAAGAGAAGTACAAGTCTTTAATGCAGAACAGTTTTCCTTAGCGTCACAAGGCTTAGCAACACAAGTTATCAATATATCACTCAGAGAAATGGAAAAGACTATTGAAGAGATGCAGCTGGACAATATTTTTAAAACCGCTCCAATGATTAAAGGGATTGCATCAGCGTTCTCAATACGCGGAAAGGTGTATGTTCGATGCAAGCCCAATGAAGAATCGAAAGAGGTTACCAGCCGTGTTGAAGTGGATTCTCTTATTAGCATCCCGATATAAAAGAAGCTACTATGATCATAATTTATTGCTTTTGTCTTTCAAAAAACAATTTAAAACTTATACGTATCTATTAGAGTGGTCGTTAAAAATTAATTTTCTTGAGGCGCCCCCTAAAAAGCTTCCTTTTGATGAAAAAACACTAAGAAAATTTTTTATAAATTTTTTACGTCAAGACAACACGTGCCTCAAGACGATTTAAGTTGATTTTTGAGTATAATCATGTTTTTTGAGGATTTCTTATAATAAATACAATTTCATACAAAATATAAACAATCACAGAACCCGAATTCATGAGAATACTATAGTTACTGAAAATAACAGGAAATATTCCAAACAATAAGGTGTGTTAATTAAAAAAATTCATGATACTTTAATTAATATTTTCATTTTATTACAAAATTTATACAAATTTCATTTTAAAATTTAGTTTTCATCATTCCAATCCTTGAGTAAACTTTTTTTCGTCATCTTGACGCCTTTACTTCTGTAATCATCTAAAATTTGAATGAGGAATTGCTTTTGTTCTTCATCTTTTGTGAATAAATCGTTGTACTCTTGCATTAGTTTAACACCAACTTTAATCGACTTGAGGCACGTGTTGTCTTGACTTAAAAAATTTATAAAAAATTTTCTTAGTGTTTTTTCATCAAAAGGAAGCTTTTTAGGGGGCGCCTCAAGAAAATTAATTTTTAACGACCACTCTAGTATCTATATTTGTCTTAATTTTCTAAGCTTTTCTCATATGTACTATCCCTATACTTATTATCTTTTATGTATTACTGTATATTGGAAATTTGAAGTGCACGCTCCCAGATATTTTTATGGATTTAAATAGTCCATCTGTCGGCTCTAACGAATTTCATACAAAGATAGTACTGAAGATTTTGGCAGATTATCACCCTGGATTTCAGGTTTGTCATTTCAACTCAAGAAGTTTAAATCAAATGAAGATTGATTATTTTAACTACATTTTTAGCTCTGTGTCTGTTGACATTGTGTGTATCACTGAAACTTGGTTTCAGAAAGATATAAATGATGATAATTACCAGTTTCTTGATTATTGTGTTGTTAGGAATGACAGACAGCAAGGTAAGCGCGGTGGTGGCATTGCGATATATCACAAGAAAGCATTGCAGCGAAGAATAATTGACAGATCAGATAATAACGACCCTGTTGAGTTTCTGATGGTTGAATTTTATGACAATTTTGAGCGGTGTCTTGTTGTATGTGCATACAACCCAAGTAAGTCAAATGACTTGGACAATCTCTTTCGAAGTATATATTAATATAGTGCTATTTATGAACACATAATCTTGTGTGGAGACCTAAATATTGATTTGATTGTTGAAAATGATCGTTCTAAAAACCTGTTTGATAGCTTATCAGGTGTAGGGTTGAATGTTGTTAATAAGCTTCCTACTCGTTTTGGACCTCATTGTAAACCTAGCTTGCTGGATGTTTTCTGTGTTGCTGATATGCGGAATGTTCTGCATGTCGACCAGCTTTCCCTTGGTGGTGTTAGTGATCACGACCTAATTTTTATGAGTTATGATCTAGCTATGCAATCAGCAATTTCCATTTCCCGTCTACAATATTTTCGAGATTTCAAAAGAATCAATATCACAGAATTAGCCACTGAAGCATCTGTCCTTCCCTGGAATGACTGTTGGTTTTCTGCAGATATTAATGAAAAAGTTAAAAACTTTTCCAATATGGTTAAGTATCTCTTTGACAAACATGTTCCACTGAGGAAAGCTAAAGTGAACAGTCATAAACAACCATGGTTTAACCGTGAAGTACTACAGGTAATAAAAGAAAGAAACAAAAGCTACCACATTTGGAAGAAAACCTCTAAAGCTGAAGATTGGCAGGTCTATAAGGCGTTAAGAAACAGGGCGACGAGAAAAACTAGGGAGGCCAAAAGATGTTACTTACACAGCAAACTTGATGTGTGCCTGCCACCGAAGGTTCTCTGGAGTAATCTTAAACAACTTGGTATTAAGTCTAATCTAAAATCGGAATGCACGGTGGATGTTAATGTTATGAATGATTTCTTTGCTACGAAACTACCAGAAGAGAATGAGTCTTATGTTACCAGCGTTGACTCTTCGCATGATTATTTACATTCATTCAACTTTACAAGTGTAACAGAGCCTGAAATAATACAATCGATACTCACGATAAAATCAAACGCCGTAGGTGAAGATAAAATATGTCTAAGATTTATTAAACTTATTTTACCATATGTAATTTCTCCTTTAACGCATATTCTAAATTTTGCATTAACATCACTAACCTTTCCTGATGGTTGGAAGGTGGCTAATATTATACCAGTTCCGAAAAAGGGTAATGCTTCCTTGCCATGTGACTTTCGGCCTATTAGCATACTTCCGTGTTTATCAAAGATTTTCGAAAAGATCTTGTCGACTCAGATTATGAAGTATCTTACTTGTGAAGGTCTGTTGTCGAAGAATCAGTCAGGGTATCGTACTGGACATAGCTGTTCTACCGCTATGCTTAAGGTTTTAGAGGACATTCGACCCAACTTTGATACGGGTGACCTGACTATTCTTACCCTTTTGGATTTTTCCAAGGCTTTCGACACGGTTTGCCACAAAATTTTACTTCAAAAGCTCGAAACATATTTTGGATTTACTAGAGATGCTGTAAAGCTCATCGAAAGCTACTTAACAAACAGGTTCCAAAGGGTGATGTGTGGGGATATCGGATCAAGCTTATTGCCGGTAAAATCTGGTGTACCACAAGGTTCCATTCTTGGCCCAATTTTATTTATTTTATATATAAATGATATTGAAAAATGCTGCCGCAATGTATCCATTCATCTCTATGCGGATGATGCACAGGTATACCTATCAGCTCCTATTGGCTTAGTGGAGGATTTGGTCTGCCGAATAAATGAAGACTTAGAGCCATATATCAATGGTCTATAAGAAACAAACTTTACCTTAATGCATCCAAAACGCAGGTGATTGCTATATCGCATCATTTCTTTAATCTTGATGATGTCTCGCCAATAATATTAAATGGAAATGTTGTCAAATATGTTAAAACTGTCAAAACACTTGGGTTTCTATTAAATAAGCAACTTACTTGTGTTGATCATGTGAATTCCTGTATCAGTAAGTTATATTATATATTACGGCATTTATGGAAGACAGCCTATTTTATTAGTGAAGATATTAAACTTAAACTTGTTAAAACACTATTAATACCAATAATATCATACCATGAGCTGATATGGCTGCCTTGATAAAGCGTCCTTGAACAAGTACCAGCTTATTATTAATAATTGTGCTAGGTATATTTATCTAAAGCGGAAATATGATCATATTTCAAACTTTTCAAGAACTATTCTTCAGTGTAGTTTATCAGCGTTCTTCGACCGTCGCTTACTATTTTTTATACATAGAATAATTTATCTTCGAACACCAGAATATCTATTTAAAAAACTTACATTTGCGCAATCATCTCGTACTTGTAATCTTATTGTACCGTTTTTTAAGTACTCAGTTACATCGAGAATGTTTTTCGTTAGGGCTGTGCAGTTGTGGAATGCTTTGCCCAATAAAGTAAAATTAGAATCAAATATGAGGCGCTTCAAATTTGCAGTAATTGACTTACTTTCTTATTGAACTTTCTACACCTTCCTTATTTCATGTTCTTCTTTTTTTCTTTTTTTTTTTATTAAATAGGTAAATTATGGTGCTATTTCTATTGCTAATCTTTCTTTTTGTTTTTACATTTAGTAATTAATTTGTACTAGGAATAAGTAATCTAACCAAATGTGACACTGTAAAAGACTAAGTCTTATATGTGTATAATTAAATTAAATTAAATTAATTAAATTAAATTAAATTAAATTAATTAATTAAATTAAAAATTAAATTAATTTCTAAAATACACACACACCCCTATTGCTAGTGTCGTTCAGTAATAGATAATCGAAAATTAATCGATTATCGATTGCCTATGCTACTACGAGTGTCGATCGATCGATCAGCTATCGACTGTGAACACTGTGATCGATCATCTTTCTACTGGCATTTTGCAATCGTTGAAGTTTCGAATTACCAAAAAAGTGCAAATAAAATGAATAGAAGGTAAAAATATGAATTAAAATATAAAAATAAATAACAAAATAATAAAATTTCTTTGTAAATACTAACTATCATTGCATTCAAGCTAAAATATCCCTTACGATTGTAATACAAATGTTGAAGATCCTTTTTTGGGGCAACGATTTTGATGTGCGTTCCGTCTATGCAGCCTATTACGCCTGGTATTCCACTCTTTTCAAAAAAATAAAGCTTTGCCTGTCGCTTTTCTTCATCCGTGTAGTGAAACGTTATCCAATCTCTACATAAGTGCTCTTCCAAAGCTTTGAATACTTCAGCTAACACTAGCGATACGGTAGATTGTCCAAGCCCAATATTGCTTTCGTTCCCTACACTTAGCTGGTATGATCCCTGAGCACAAAACCTTAAAGTCGCGGCAAGTTTTAAAATTGTTGGGACCGACGTTTTTCTAACACCTGGCTGCAGTTTACTCTCCAGCAATGAAAGCAAATCCGAGAACGCAGCTTTGGGCAAACGAAAATTTTTCAAAAATCTATTTAAATTTAAATTCATTAATGAAGGTTTTAATTCATTTTTAGACACACACAGCGTAGGTACATACATTTGCTCTTCCAACTCGAGAGGATTGGACGAATCTCTCAACTTTCTCCTCTCCCTTGCTAAGTCTATTAAGCGTGCGCGCTCATCGTCATCTTCCTCACTGTCACTAAACCACAACTCAACACTATCCATTTGTAATTTTTATTTATTTAATTGATAATTAATAAGTATTTTAAAAATGTTTTATTTCTTTTAGTTTTTTCAAACGCGTCAAAATTGTAAATAAACAGCAATCAGTTGATTGCTATTCAATGAGCTATTCACAATGGTGCACATTTTTTTCGATCAAGTTTCGCAATACCAAAACGAAATACGATCGAATAAATCGATCGTATTCTATTCTACTGTTGATCGACACTCGCAATAGGGGTGACACTGTATTGGAATGATTCTCACTTGTATAAGGCACTCATATCCTTTGATTTGCACAAAAACCTCGTACAAAAAAACCTTTTATTTGAACATTTGTATAGCTCTAACAACAGCAATGACGATGACATCCCTTTATCTGAATTATATGATTTATATATCGTTTTAGTACATGTATGTATACCACTTATGATATTATTATATAAAACCAATGAATTGAATTGCTCTTACATAAAATATATTCTGAAATAAAGAAAAAAACAACAAACCATTTAATCTTTGTTTTATTTAAAAAAATTAACATAAAATTTGGGCTCAAGACAAAATAACAGGCAGTTTTAACAATTCACCCAAGTATCGAATTTCGAAAGTTACAATTTTTCATAATTCGGAAGTAACGCGAGTGACGAAATTCTTGTAACGCGAGTGACGGGGAGAGGTATCCAAACGCCGACAAAGCAGAAGTAAACAGAAAAATCCACAACCTGCGAAGTAATTACAGGCGTGAATTAGGGCGAATTAATAGCTTAAGCAAAAGCGGTGCTGGAGCCGAAGTTGAAATTACTTCAGGGTTGTGGTATTACTGAAACACCAAGCAAGTCAAAAACTAGCATGGAAGTAAGTATATGAAATAAAGCATTACATCAGTGAATTAATGAATTAATGTAAACAACGAAGGCGAGCCTAAAAGGAAAACTATAAAAAGCAACCAAAGCGGAGTAGATGGTTTGATTGATCTTGCATCGCAACGCCTACATGAAGTAATTTTCTATGGCCAGTTGGGGCAACTTGGAATGAATGCATATGTTGCGAAAGATAATAGTGTGTTAGCCAATTTGAACATGTTGGATTCAAATAAAAACTCATCGAACTTAGGATCGCCTTACCGAAACACTAATTCATCAAATTTTATTGCTGCTCGTGCCCCTCAAACTTCACCTGGCCAACTAAACACTGATTTATCAAACATGAAATATGTTCGTCCCTTGATAACTTCATCCGGACAACAAAATATGTATACTCATACCACCCGAAATTCTGCTGGAAAACAAAATAAGAACACATCAAACGTTAGATATGTTGATCCGTCTTCATCGTCAGCAATGAAACAAATATATTTTATCGAAAATGAACAACCAATAACTCTGGAGGATTACCAAAATGCACAAGATATAACATGGGTGTGTTCGAGCCGCAATTGTTGCGGCAGTGTTACTTTTTAGGAGCGAGCTTCACGTTCTTCGGCAACGTTTTGGCAACATTTGCCACGTCGCGCGTTTTTTGAATAAAATGTTGACAATCTGTTGCGCATCACAAGGTCATCATGCGCAACATGAAAATAAAGTATGCAATCATTGTTGCATATAGCCATCTGAGTATCAGCATCATTGCAACAATCTTACCCATCTTACTTTGCCAATTTTGAATAATTTTGAATTTTTATGTATATTTAAATGTGTATGTATACAAATTGAATTTATAAATCGATCATTTTGGGTAAACTAGATCTTTAGAAAAAATTCAGCCATTTAGATGGTGTCTCCTACGTGTTAATGAGTGGTGCGGGGATAATCCCGTCTGGCGCGGCAGCCTTAACGGTTCAAATCTTTTAACTGCCCACCTTAGCCCATCCTCCGTAATGGGTAAATTGACTGCCAGGTTTGTTGCAGGCGCTAGGGGTGCATCAAGGAGGTTCCACGGAAAATATATATTCAAGAGCAGCTCCAAGGTTTCCCCTTCCGTGCTGGGTCTGATGGCTGTTTGAGTTTTCGGAAGCTCTCGTCTAAGTCCCGCTGTGTTGATGTTGTTGTAGCGAGGTGTAGCCCTGCCTAAATGTCAGAAAGGGTCACCCCGAGTGTATTGCTCTTGGCCGGGTCGATATAAGAAAACGGCCCGAGTCGTTTGGGCACGATGGGTACAGCACAAGTACTGGTACCGTTCTCGTAGAACCGGCAATTCAAGAAACTAGCCGTGTAGGCCATGTGGGTCATTTAACGTTACCCAGGGTGCACCGACGGGGAGGCGACCTACTTTTACACCCCGCTGTGTCGCCGACCCCAGTGAAGAAGTTTCTTCACGAAATTATCTTCCCCTTAAGAGCGTTTTTGTAAGCCCTTAATCTAAATTTATATCCGAGCCTTTGAGGCTTCGTACCGAGGTTCTTTGCCTTATTAAATTGTTTTCTGCATGATTTACGGAGCGAGTCCTGGTCGTAGGACCATCAGTGTATCCTATGTTTACCACGTGGTTTTGGCACTGGACAAGCCTGTTCTAGGGCTTTTGAGAGCGCCGTAGTATATGAGTCGTTCAGTGGATAAAGGGAATGAGTCCAAAAATGTTAAATGGTGAAAAACGACAAAAAAACGACAGAACGCCAAAAATGGATTCATTCGCTTTATCCACTGAACGGCTCAATAACCTCGAGCATCTAAATTAAGTGCGGTAATTGATTTGCAACAACCAAGCAGGTCGTAGGACCATCAGTGTATCCTATGTTTACCACGTGGTTTTGGCACTGGACAAGCCTGTTCTAGGGCTTTTGAGAGCGCCGTAGTATATGAGTCGTTCAGTGGATAAAGGGAATGAGTCCAAAAATGTTAAATGGTGAAAAACGACAAAAAAACGACAGAACGCCAAAAATGGATTCATTCGCTTTATCCACTGAACGGCTCAATAACCTCGAGCATCTAAATTAAGTGCGGTAATTGATTTGCAACAACCAAGCAACAAAACGACAGAACGCCAAAAATGGATTCATTCCCAGATCCTCCAACTCAATGAGGGGGGGGAGGGGGGGGGGGGGGGGGGGGGTAGTTCTGGTAGGTCTCTGGCACTTGCCCCAGGCATTGATATCGGAGCTTTCCCATTGGACGTGGTGAGCATTAGCGTCCACTCCATAATAAGCTGACCCATGCAAAACTTTTACACCAGATCTTTCACCTCCCTTTGTGGTGGAGGTTTTTCGGCGTCTAAAGGATGATTTACACGGGTAGATTTTTTTAAAGTTTTTTTCAATCGACCGTGTAAACAACAATTCGATCGATCTTCAACTTGTATTTAAGGGTTGTACACAAGTGGTTCGATAAAAATCGACCCGTGTAAATGAGCCTGTAGGGCATAGAGACCACCACCATCGTCGGGCTGATGCTACCCAGGCCCGACGAGAGGGGGGGGGGGGGGAGGTGGTATTTTCTCCCGGGCCCGGAGTTTTCGAAGGGCCCGTATTTTTCAAGAAGTTAAGTGAATAGTTAAATTAGAATTTATTTGAAAGTTTTGATAACCGATAAAGCGCGTTCATGAGTGCTTGTACAAAAAAAAGTTAGGTACATTTGCAAAAATGTAATAAGAGCAAGAAATATGGATAAACAGAACATTTCTTATAATATTAATGTAGCATAATATTACCGAGTCGACTGTAATTGCTAATAGCGGCGACACCTGTTTGTCACATTCAACAACCAGGTTCACTTACTTACGAATAATTACATCGCTGATTCGTCGATTGCGCAACCCTTTCGCGTCGCTAAGAAGGTAACCTGTCAAATTCAAATTGTTACAGTTTCGATTTAAAAACCTCACCGGCAGTCGCGAATATTAAATGCGAAGAAATTTTCGGGCACCATAACAACATTTGTTTAGTATTTATAGTGGACAAATATTTTTAAAGTGTAAATTGCATATAAAGGGTTCTGAACAAAAAGATCTAAGTGACATTTTTTTTTTAATTGAGTTTGTATTGTTTAACATAGTGCGCTGCTCCAAGCAATAAAACTCAAATGCTCGGCCATGCAGAATTTTTTCAAGTATGCAGTTTTGTAGCCCGTATAATTTTAGTATAATAAAGTGCTAAACTTAAGTTCGTAGGAAGTCTCGCTGATTTGAAAGAGATGAAGAAACCTCTCTCTTCTCTCGTCGTTTGCCTAATTTTTGGCAATTTTTTTCATGAGTTTAGCACTTTATTATACAAAAATTAAAGGGGCTACAAAATTGCATACTCGAAAAAATTCTACGAGCAATCAACGTTCGAAATTTTATTGCAATAATTTTTGGAAATTTTTGCAATAATTTTTGGAAATTTACAGTTATTTTCCATCTGCAGTAAGCATCCTCTGAATTAGTTGACTAACCTGCATTCATATACCCAGAATTGACAATAAGTAGTTTACTTTAACCCACAGTGCATAAATGCCTATCTATGGTATCTATCCACAATGCTTTAACCTTAATTATCTCAATTCGACGTCGATGTTACTTAGATCCTTTTGGTTCTAAGCTCTTCATATTTTCTTAACCCCAAGAGCTCATAAGTACTTGGTAATCACGCCTTTTTTGCAGTCAAGAAAATGTATCACCATAAATCCGGTGCTCGAAAGCGTAAGTGCAGCGCGTAAACAAAAACAGTTAGAATCACAGAAAGGACAACAAAAGCTCTCAGCATTTAACTTCCACTCTGATGCTAGTTCAAGCTCTGCAGGTTACGTAAAGGACCCATGTCTTAACAGCCAGCATTCCAAAAAGGCTGAAGATGCTTCTTCACAGCAGTCAGTTGAAGATGAAATACAGGGTGATTTGAAAAATGTAAGCATATGCAAGGACGTTCAACCTAATAGTAGCAAAACCAATTCAGTCAACGATGATATACCAATCGCATTTAAAGAAAATCAGATAAGTGAAACTGAATTGAAATCGAAGAGTCGTCAACATTCATACGATTACGACATCGGTATTTTCGAAGCGGAATATATACAACCTAGTGAGGTCGAAGAAATCATTCGTCGGGGACATCAAAAAATGCCATCGGATCTCCCACGTGATAAATTGAACATGCCATTTCCTAGTTCCCTTTTATCAACAATCTTGCCTAATGGTGAAAAGGTACAACGTGACTGGTTAGTTTGGAGCAAAATAAGGAACGCATTTTTTTGTTTACTATGTCGGCTTTTTAATAGGAATAATTGTTATGGTTTGCCTTCGATTAATTCATTGTGGTTTAGGGTGATTGGGCATTACTCGCGGGTTTTAGTTGACAGTTTAGATTCACGCTCCGGTTCGACTTTTTATCGATTGTTTTCTTGAGTTGGTATGGTTATGCACAGCTGGCAACACCAAATTTTCCCATGGAATGGGAAGGCACCAATAACGGAACTTTTAATTTCCATGAAAATAAGTATGTGGTGTGTTCCTGGGATGGCAAGGGTAAACTGCGGGTAAAATTTTGGACAACTGCGGGCGCCCGTGAACTTGTCAGCAAAGGGGGAATAGACCTATTGGTGTTATCATTTTTGTGTTTGAATTTAGTTATGTATGCGTAAAATGTGATGGGCAGGGAGTGATTGACAGCTGATGATTTTATTGCTGCTGTATTAAACTAATTTAAACAAATTAATTAACCCGTATAGCTAACACAATTTATCGGTATAACAACCGCGATTTTGAAAAAAAGAAAAAAAAAAAATGTTCCGTTACAGTTTTCCTTCAATGAATTAAAGATAAAGATACAAATATTAAAAATTTAAAAAAAAAAAAAGTTGAATAGAAAATTTTTTTTTAAAGGCTTTCAAGACCGATAAGTATTTTTTTTTTCAGTTGGACAAATGTATTATGCTTTCGAATGAGAGCAACATTAAATTCAATCATACTTTGTCCTCCAAAATTTATGTTAGTAGCAGCTGGCAATCATTGCTAGCTAATCCTATCCCCAATTTGGCAACTTCGGGTTACCCAGGCCAATCAGGGAACACACCATCCACATGGTCCAGACGCGCGCAAACAGGTGCGTGCCTCAGTGCTCGAATCCTAATATATCAGTAAAAATAAAAATTACTACTTAATACGTTTTACCCAAAATCTGCTACTTTTTTTATGGAAATGCTGCGTCCAAAAACAGAACAGGATATAGGGGATGCGCAATAGACTTATTTGGTTTTCTTGGACCCAAAGCATTGAAGAAAGTTCAATTATCCAATTAATATTTCTAGGATTAAAGTCCTTAAAAAAAAAAAAAAAAAAGTAGTAAATAATTTTCAATACTTAATTTAACCTTGTTCTCATTGTTTTGCCCTAATAATAATAGCAATAGTACTAAAATTCTCCTATCATTTCTTTTTATCGATTCCCGAACTTAGTAATTATCCATCTTTTTTTTTTCTTGTAATAAGTAATTTTCCCTTTTTACATAAATCTTTTTTTTTGTATTACTTACTACCTTTTATATAAATTGGTACTTTTAAGAAAAGAATGTAGTTTCGAGTCCTGATGGCAATAACCGTTTGCATCGCGCAACATGGCAACCCACATATTACATCATATCTCAGCGAACGGAAGATTTCCAAACCTATAGTGCCGTTAGTGGAAAAATATTGGAATCTTCTTGGCACTGCTGGGAGTTTGAACGTATACCGGCAAATCAAAAGGAAATTTACTATCGTGGCGGTCAGTTCGGGTGGAATTTTCTCGTTGGAAAAATCTAAACTTTTAATTAAATGAGCTTCAAATAAGTAACAAATATAATAAAATATGTTGCAGTGAATAGTTTAGAATGTGTGTGTATACAATTGAAGCGAGAATTTGATACATAATTGCGAAAAAAAAAATGAAAAAAAAAATAAAACAACTTGCAGAAACTTTCTGAAAGTGAAATGACATCTTAAGAAGACAAGAACCAAATCGACTTCGAAGACGAAGGTGGTGGAAGAAAGGCAGGAGAACAAGCCTCGCATTCGCCAACAACAAGCAATAACAACAACCTCAGCGCGTAGCAAGGGACAACAATAACAAGGCGCATGTAAGCGCCAATAATAACAACAACAACAACAGTGAGGCCGCCTCATAAAGACCCACTGCATCGGCAGCGCCAATAACAACAGCGCGGCCAACAACAGCGCAGCCAGCGCTAACAACAACAACAGCGCGTAACCAGCGCCAACAACAACAGTGCGTAGCAAACACCAATAACAACAAGGCGCATATAAGCGCCAATAACAACAACCTGTCCAACAAAAACGCGCATATAAGCGCCAACGACAACCAGCTTTAACAACAGTGAGGCCGCCTCATATAGGCCCACTGCATCGGCAACAACAAATAACAACGCGTAAATAAGCGCGTAGCAAGGGACAACAACAACAAGGCGCACATAAGCGCTAACAACAACATCAGCGCGTAGCAAGGGATAACAACAATAAGGCGCATATTAACGCCAACAACAACAAACGCGCTAACAACAACAAGCGCTGCAAAAACAACAACGCGCAGCTACTACAGCTAGCGCCAACTACAAGCAGCAGCAACCACAGTGAGGCCGCCTTAATATAGGCCCACTGCAACAACAAGGCGCACATAAGCGCTAACAACAACATCAGCGCGTAGCAAGCGCCAACAATAACAAAGCGCATATAAGCGCCAACAGCAACAACAGCGCGCAGCCAGCGCCAAAAAATACAACAACATCAGCTAGAACAACAACAGCGGGCCGCCTCATATAGGCCGCTGCAACAACAACAACGAACGCACTAACAACAGCAAGCGCCAACAATAACAAAGCGCATATAAGCGCCAACAGCAACAACAGCGCGCAGCCAGCGTCAACAAATACAACAACACCAGCTAGAACAACAACAGCGGGCCGCTTCATATAGGCCGCTGCAACAACAACAACGAACGCACTAACAACAGCAAGCGCCAACCATAACAAAGCGCATATAAGCGCCCACAGCAACAACAGCGCGCAGCCAGCGCCAACAAATACAACAACAACAGCGCGTAGCAAGCGCCAACAATAACAAAGCGCATATAAGCGCCAACAGCAACAACAGCGCGCAGCCAGCGCCAACAAATACAAAAACACCAGCTAGAACAACAACAGCGGGCCGCCTCATATAGGCCGCTGCAACAACAACAACGAACGCACTAACAACAGCAAGCGCCAACAATAACAAAGCGCATATAAGCGCCAACAGCAACAACAGCGCGCAGCCAGCGCCAACAAATACAACAACACCAGCTAGAACAACAACAGCGGGCCGCCTCATATAGGCCGCTGCAACAACAACAAAGAACGCACCAACAACAGCAAGCGCCAACAATAACAAAGCGCATATAAGCGCCAACAGCAACAACAGCGCGCAGCCAGCGCCAACAAATACAACAACACCAGCTAGAACAACAACAGCGGGCCGCCTCATATAGGCCGCTGCAACAACAACGACTACAACAAACCGGCGACGACAACCTCGGTGAGTCCGTGCCAATTGGCACGTTAAATTAGAATTAGTTTTTGCTTGTCTAACTAAATTGAAAAGATGGGAGGATAGAATAGGGAAATTAAATTCAACTTAACGTAAATAATAAGAAATAATGTTTTGAAATATAAAAAAAAAGCTTAACGTAAATAATAAGAAATAATGTTTTGAAATATAGAAAAAAGGAAGCTTAACGTATATAATAAGAAAGAATCTCATTTTGAAGAAAGTTGAATTTAAATTTGGACTAAATAGGAAGATAAGTAAGGAGAAAGTAAATTTAAATAAGTTAGGAACTTATAATTAAAATAACCCTAAATTAGAAAACAAAAATGAAATTGTAAATTAAAGATAGCAAAAAAAGGCGTAAAATGTCAAATTTAAAATAAAGGGTTATAACTAAATGGAAATGTAACGTTGGAACAGGGGGTTAAATATAAAATTAAAGCAAGATGTCGATTTGAGGTAAAAATAAGGGAATTAAATATGTAATCAAACTAAGCATAAGGGAATTAATTAAAAAAAATCAAACTAAACATATCACATAAGGTTTGAAACTTAGGGAAATAACAATAATAATAATAGTAATAATTAATTCAAATAGAAACAAAAGGGGAAATTTGGTCTTACAACTATATACATTTGTTAACAAAAAGGAAAACAACGTAACATAAACAACAATGATAAAATAAATAAAGGCCACTATAAAATAAAATAAAACCGCATAAAATAATCTAAACCAAAATAGATTATTAATATCAAATATACAAATAATAATTAACTAAGTTGTTTTAAGGAGGGGAAACCTTTAAATAAGAAAATGATATTTTCCGTTTGCCTTGTCAGGTGAAACATATCGGGTTACCCTGAAATATACATCCCTATTTGTGTAAGTGAGGGCACATAGCAGGGCTTGAGATTTTTTTTAATATAAATAAATTGCATATTGACCTATTTTCTAATGTTAGTATAAGAAATATGAATTGTTAATAAAATTTTATAAAACGTGAATGCTGATTTTTCTCTTAACTTAGATGGCATAGGTGGTTTTAGTAAGGGGCCATCGAAATACAGGTGCGTCGATGGCCATGGATGAGGGTGGGCTAAGCACCGGGCGTCGCATCAATACCCGCGGCGCCCCCTTTGTATTATTCGGCCTTTATTTTTGGTTTATTTTCAGCCGTTGTAGCCGGTCGTTTCCGGCTCCTTTAAGTTCAAATTTTGGTTAGTTTCAGTTATTTTTGATTTTCAATTTTAAATTCAAGTTTTCTTTTTCAGTTAGTTTTCTGTTGCTTTTTTTTTTTATTTAAACGGTTTTTTTTGTGTTACTAAACTTATTCGAATTTTCAGTTAGTTTTCGTTATTTTAAAATTTTGTATTGCCTTTGAGTTGCCAGTTAAGTTTTTTTTTGAATTTGAATTTAACCGGCCTCAATTTTTTTTTGGATTCTTTTTTTTTTGAATTTTAACGGTTTGTCCGTGGCATCCGGGTTTAACCGGATGTTCGTTTCTATGTTAGTTTCTGCGTTTGATAGGCATGATAGGAATTTTTCTGTTTATGGCGCAGGACAGTAAGGTTGGCAAGAACCCACCCCAGCCGACAATGACTAGCCACAGTGCACCACTACATCATGCCGACCGCCTTCCTTACTGCTCCATTTTAGATGCGTAAAACCATAACAGATGGCGCCCAACGTGGGGCCTGAAGCGCTGATCTCGATGGCTTTTCTGGTCAGCTTGTGAGGTTCCACCATCTCATATGTCCCAGGTAGGCAGGCCCAGGAGCCGCCACCTGCGTTGCGATGGTGAGACTGATCAAGTTGTCTGGATTGGTCTTCATTGTCAGTAGCTAAGGGCTCCACGAGACTTTACGTCATGTCCACCGGAAGTTTTGCATTTCACCCGGCGAGGCAGTGCTAAACGCGTTTAGTTTTTTTGTAGTAAACATTTTTTTTTGTCCCGGGTCTGTTGTCCGATGTCGGCTTCGGGAAATATATATAAATATGTCCGCTAAGTGGGGTTTAGATTTTTTTTTTGGGATTATTTAGTTTTTTTTTTGCCGAACGTGTCTGTCTTTTTGTGTTCGATGTTTTAAAATTTTATTTTTTTTTTCCAAATATTCTTCAAAATTTTTTTTGCTGACCCCAACTAATCCAACCAGTCTCAGGGTGACTAGTCTCAGGACAACTCCTGCATTGCGGTTGGATAAGCTGGGATCTTTGGCGATCTTTCTTGGCTTCGCAAGTCTGGGGAAAGCGGGTCCCAACTGCACCTTTCATTGCGGCGGAGTTAAGAAATTTAAATTTTCAACCAAATTTTTTTTTTGCACGTTACGCTTGCACGCTTCGCAAGTCTGGGGAGACAGGTCGTATCCGCTCCTTTCATTGCGGCGGAGTTAGTAAAAGTGTTGAACCAAAAAAAATTATTTTTTTTTAAATAAATTCAATTTGTTTTTGTTTTGGCTTCCAATATTCCTGCCTGTCTCAGGGATGGCAGTCTCAAAGACAGCCCCTGCATTGCGGTCTGGAGTACTGGGACCCAAATAGTATGCATTTGATAAGTTGTTTTTTTTTCCTTCACTACGCCAACATGTCTCAGGGAGATGGGTCTCAAGACCACCCTTGCATTGCGGTTGGATGTACCGGGTTTTTGTAAATACCTTAGATTTTCATTTTCTTGTTTCCGCACTCCGCATGTCTGGGGAGTCGGTTCCAAACCGCTCCTTTCATTGCGGCGGAGTCAAACGGAAGTGCTTTTGCTAAATTAGATACTTTTTTTTTGTTGTAACCCTAACTGGTCTTCAGTGGCCCAACCAGTCTCAGGGCGATTAGTCTCAGAAGACCACCCCTGCATTGCGGTCTGGCTTACTGAAGTCCAGTTTGGGAAAATTAAAATATACCCATGTGAAATTTAAAATTTGTTTTGTTTTGGGGACCAGTGCGTAACCAGTCTCAGGGCGACCAGTCTCAAAGGCGACCCCTGCATTGCGGTGGTGTTGGGATCCAATCGACTAATTTTTGTTTTTTTTGTTTTATTTACCTATGCCTTTTAATGATGGGAGGTCAGCATTCCCATTGAACATTTAAATAAATATATTCTTCAACCCACACACACTTGCATTTTATTACATTTTGATACGTTTGTTTATTAACCAACATTTCTTTCAGCATATTTTTGTATATATATATTGCATTTTTTTTTACGGTTGGTTCGATACGACTATCGAATCACATATATACCTTGCACTTTTCGGTATCGTGCAATCGTAAACAGACTCAGTTTTTTTATATATTTTTATTTTCAAAACGGCTTTTGTATAGGGTAGAAAGGGGGGTGAATCTAGACTGTCGAAACACGTCCCAATCGCCTTTGTAAACTAAGATTTTTTTTTTTTTGTGCTGCTTGTCGACGCAAGCACACTACCAGATTTGACCACATTTTTTCCAATCTTGAGTAACGGATTTTCCTGGCATGGACCAAGAGGCTGAAGGAAGGATTCTCCGAAGTGCCAGTGGCGGACGAGGAAGTTGGGGCAAGCCAATAGGCGGTAGAGGAGCAGTTTCGAAACAACCAGCCAACCGGCCTTTGGTAATGCACTCCCCAGTTGGTGGCTTTGGTGGAGGAGATCCGACCAGACTTGTCTTAACTCCTGGTTCCCATCAGAAAGCTGATAAACCAGGCAGTAGTAATGGCTTGGACACATCCATTGGAGTAGAGCAAATGCAGAATCTCTTCGATCCTCCGACTAACCTGGGGACAGGCATACCGGAAGGAGCTAGCGCTCAGTTAGGAAATCCTATGCCTCTTAACAATTTGGGCGATAGGATGACTCCTCAACCGCAGGTCAACAATGCGCCTCCTTCAGACTCTTGGGTACACGTGTTGCATCATCTCTTTAGGACTTCCCAGGAGGAGATGAGGGATGAGATGCGGACCATCAGGGAAAATATGGACTTACTTCGCGCGGCAGTTGGAACTTCACATGGTCCAAGCCATGCCAGGAACAATACTAGGGACGAGAGAAACTATGCACAGACCTTCGCAAGCAACCATGCTAACTTCGTTTCTGGTAGCATAGCGGTGAAACCCCAAGACTGGAAGGTTTCCTTCGATGGGGCTGGAAGCGTGGCGGACTTTCTGTTTAAGTTGGATACCCTATGCGAAAGGACCCAATGTTCTTCGGAACAAATAATGGCGAGTTTCCATTTGTTTCTGTCAGGACGTGCAGAAGAATGGTACTGGTTGTTTACGAAGCAGAACCCTAATGCTACATATGACTTTCTGTGCTACTCCTTAAAGCGTGAGTTTGGAGCGTTGAAAAGTGACCACGAGATCATGATGGATATCTCGATGCGAAAGTAAAAGCCAACTGAGTCATACGATGTGTTCCATACTGACATAGTGGCTTTAAATGCACGTCTTAGGGAGCCATTGTCAGAAGCTCTGCTGATTGACATCATAAAAAGAAATGTCAACAGCAGTCTAAAGCTGATGCTTTTCAATGCGGGAGTGAGGACCTTACATGACCTCCGCGATGTAGCACGGAAAGGAGAGCAGGTACTAAGGGAAAGCAAAATCTTGGGAACAACCTATACTGGACGGCATGTGAATGAAGCTCGCACAATAGCACAGGATATTAGGATGGAAGGCGAAGATGGTGAAGTGGACCCGCAGCTTGAAGCTTTGGAGTATCGAAGGAACAGGAAACCAGACTATTCCGGAATCCAGTGTTGGAATTGCCAGGCTATGGGGCATTCGTATATCTACTGTGAAGAGCCAGTCAAACATCCGTTTTGTTTTAAGTGCGGCAATAGGGGAGTGTTGACTCCAAAATGTCCAAGAGATCATCGGAGACAGGGAAACCAATACCCGAGCGAGAAGATGGGGAAACTCGTTCGGTGCCATAGCCCCCATATCAGTCAGTACACCAGGAGTTGCCTCGTGTACTGAACGAAGTGGTAGTTCCCGCGCAAACAGTGAGTCGAATGGAAGTGGTGAGCTTCCGAAGGATAATGACACCCTGGCGAAGGACCAGCCAAACATTATTGTAACTTTTCCTGATAGTACCGACAGCTCGGATGGCTCCGATTGTGATAGTCCAATTGCGCATTTTAACAATTCGAAACCAATTTGCATTTTAAAAAATCATAGTAGGGATGTTGCTTGTCAAGCGCAAATTTCACCTAGTTTGGAGTACAGGGTCAACAACTACGAGCTAGTTAGGTCGAGGATTTTCCAAAATAATACAGAGTCATTTGTGTCCGGAAATATTTTGAAATGTAGGAAGAGGTATCATAGTCGAGTTCAGGAGCGTAAACTTTTGCAAAGCACAACGTTAATGATTACTGAGGATGAAAGACCTTTAGTACGTGTGCAAATTGAAAATAGTTTTCTGGTAGGATTGCTGGACTCGGGTGCGAATGTCTCCATCCTCGGCAAAGATTGTCAGAAGTTTTTGGACACAAATGGACTTAAGTACCACCCATTACAGGCTTTTGTGTATACAGCGGGTGGCGGCAAACAGAAAATATTAGGTTCTATTTCTTTACCAGTGACTTTCAAAAACACAACCAAAATTATTCGTTTCTATCTTGTTCCTTCCCTTATTCAAGAAGCCTACTTCGGAGTTGACTTCTGGAGAGCTTTTGCGTTAGCTCCTGAAATATTTCCAAGTATAGCATGCCTAGAGGTTGTCGAAGAAAAGGGCGACGAACATAATTTCCATGAGTTGACACGAGCCCAAAAGGCCAGACTGCAAAGGGTAGTAGATATGTTTCCATCGTTTGAGAAGTTAGGTCTGGGGCAAACCAAGCTAGTCGAACATCACATTGATACGGGTGATGCGGTTCCAATCAAAAGTAGACATTTTCCTCTTTCGCCACCGAGGCAAGCCGAAGCTTTTAGTGAAATAGAAAGGTTGCTCGAAATGGGGGTTATAGAGGAATCAAACTCACCCTGGTGTAGTCCCGTTGTTTTGGTTCGGAAGCCAGGGAAGGTTAGGCTTTGCATAGACTCCAGGAAGGTCAACGCGGTAACTAAAAAGGATTCATACCCATTGCCTCATATCAACGGTTTATTAAGCAGGTTGAAGGACACTCACTTTATTAGTGGTATTGATCTGAAGGATGCGTTTTTCCAGATCAAGCTGACAGAGTCTTCAAAGGAGAAAACAGCATTCGCAGTCCCGGGGAAGCCTCTGTACCACTATAAAGTGATGCCATTTGGGTTATGCAATGGACCGCAGACGATGAGCCGGCTGATGGACAAGGCGATTCCCTCGCGTTTGCGGGAGAATGTCTTCGTCTACCTGGATGATTTGATGGTATGCAGCACGAACTTTGAGGACCACCTGAAATTATTGGCGGAAGTGGCGAAGTGCTTGAAGGATGCGGGCCTGACCATCAATGTGAAGAAGAGCAAATTTTGCCAGAAGCAAATTCGATATTTAGGATACTTGGTAGGAAGCGGGTGCTTAAAGGTAGATCCAGGGAAGATAGAGGCAGTTAAGAGTTTCCCAATCCCTAAGTCTCCTCGGCAGATTCGTAGGTTCGTGGGCATGGCGAATTGGTATAGGGCGTTTATTACAAATTTTGCTGATTTAGCAGGCCCTTTGACCGATTGCCTTCGAAAGTCGCTAGGCCCTTTCAAACTTACTCCTGAGGCAATAGAAGCTTTTGAGAAGCTGAAGGTAGCCCTGAGTTCCGCTCCTGTCTTGGCCCAACCCGATTTCACTAAAGAGTTTGTTATACAGTGTGATGCTTCGAAGATAGGCGTGGGTGGTGTGTTGTTCCAGGTCGATGATGAGGGCGCTGAGCATCCAATCGCATTTGTCTCAAAAAAGCTGAACAATGCTCAGCGCAATTATACAGTGACCGAGCTGGAATGCCTGGCAGCCATAGTCAGTGTCAACCGTTTCCGACCATATGTAGAGGGTTTGCCATTCCGAATTATCACTGACCATTCAAGTCTCAAATGGTTGATGACACAAAAGGACTTGAGTGGCAGGTTGGCTAGGTGGTCCTTTCTGTTACAGCGCTATGACTTCTCGATGGAACATCGCAAGGGCACGTTGAATGTTGTACCCGACGCCCTCTCTCGTTTTGACGTGGATGAGTTGAATTATCCTCCCACACCTTATGAAATTGATCTAGAGGCACCGGAATTTAAAAGCGCAGAGTATAAAGATCTGTCCCAAACAATTGTGGACAATGAGGACTCTCTGCCGGATTTAAAACTAATTGACGGTCTAATATTCAAAAGGGTTAAATTTCGTAAAGGTGTGGAGGATGAGGAGGACTCGCTATGGAGATTGTGGCTACCGTCAGGGTTAACCGAGGAGGCGATACGTCTGGCACATGACGCAAACAGAAGCTACCATGGAGGTTGGCAAAAGACTTTGGAACGCGTTCGACAAAACTATTTCTGGCCAGGGCAGGTCAAGGACGTTCGGAAATACGTGGGCAGGTGTGATACCTGCAAGGCAGTAAAGGCGACAAATCAACAGTCCAGACCACCTATAGCGCAGACTTTCACTTCGGAATGGCCATTTCAGCGGTTTTATTGCGACCTTATCCTAGATCTAAACGGCGGAATCAGTTTCTTTTTATAGTATTGGACCATTTTACAAAGTATGTTTGGTTAAAACCCATGCAGAGGGCTACGACTGCAAATGTTATGAACTACTTCAGCTCTGAGGTTTTTCCAGCTGCCGGGGTCCCTGAGTATATCCATAGCGACAATGGTAAACAGTTTATCTCTAAGGAAATGAAGCAATTTCTAGATAACTACGGGGTAACTCATATTAGGACAGGGCTATACTCTCCGCAAGCTAACGCGTCAGAACGCGTAAACAGAGAAATTGTTTCAAAAATAAGAATTTTCCTTAGGGGTAAACAGGATCATACGGACTGGGACAAACATATACCCGAGATCTTAGCAGTTTTACGAAGTGATTTTCATACTTCCATTCAGTACTCTCCGTACTTTGCATTATATGGTCAGAACATGGTCCAGCACGCATCAGCGTATACTATATTGGAGAAACTCGGTAGTCTTAAGGAGGATGAAGTCCCTATAGCAAGCAGAGTAGACAAGTTAGCAAACATCCGCGAGCAAATTCGTAAGAATTTAGACCAGGCAAAGGATAGAGCAGTGCGGGTATATAATAAACGTTCTAGACTAGTGAACTATAGGGAAGGTCAGGAGGTTTTTAGGAAAAATTTTGCTTTGAGCAGTTTTAAACAAGGCATAAACGCGAAATTCCTGCCGAAATATCTTAAGTGCCGAGTTCGTCGAAAAGTGGGTAATGCGCTGTATGACTTAGAGGACCTGACGGGTAAATTGATAGGCCGCTTCCATGCTTCGGATATTCGTCCACAATAACCAAGATTTTAAACGTTTTTCTTTTTTCAAATTTACCATTTCTATCTGGGCGTTTTGGCAGTCGGGGACAACTCGCCCAGTATTCTCCCCGAGCACCGTTTTCATAGGGAATCCACATCGCTTTCACCGGAAGCAGTGGATGACCTGGCAATCCTCGTTGGCGGATTGTCTTTCGGAGTTTTGACGAGTTCTCCATAATCAAAATGTCTGCCGGCCGCGAAGCTTATAACTAGGAAGCCAAGTTAGCGGGCCCGCTTGTATATCAATTTTTTTTACCTTTTCTGTGGGGGTGAATCAACTAGAACAAATTTCTTTCGGAGTTTTGACGAGTTCTCCAATAACAAATGTCTAACGCCGCAAAGCCATTTAAACTAAGAAACAAAAAGCAATCTACATTTTTGGAAGCCCAATTCTGGGGGGCGAGAAACCACAGAGCAAGTGTTCTTTTCAGAACAGCCTGTCCTGGGTCCAGCGTGCGGGGTTGGACTAGTAGGGGGGACAGCGGGTAAGACCAGCTATGTCTGGCACGGAAGGGGGGTAGGCGTCTCTGGCCTAGACAAATAGAGAAACCACCGCAACATCGGACTTTCCAATTTTAGTATTTTGAAACAAAATAACATTTACTGGCTTACTAGGCCATAGCAGTCAGCTTTTGTAGAGGATTATCTCTCATTATCTGCGTCCGGTTCTCGGAGTTTCGGAGTGGTTTCAGTTTCCGAGCCAGGTAGACTTAGAAGCGTCGGACGCTATATTGGGCGATCAAAAGGCATAGTGAGTCAATGAAGGCTGAAATGCTTAGAACTTTGTCAGATGGCCGCTCCATATGGTAAACATGATTTAACATGTTTGCATCGTAATTCGTTCAACAAACTTTGTATGGAAGTGGATCCTTCAGAGTTCTATGCAAATTAGCTCTAAGCCTTATGGGCCAGTCTATTTCAGGGCAGGTAGAGATTAACTACGGCCCCTATTACGGGTAACGGGCAGTGGTTAAATCTTTATCTCCTTGAAGCAGGTACAGGGGGTAGATGATCAAGGTAACCGGATACGCGTTGAAAGCCGGATAGTTCGGGAACTGGAACCAGTCTAGGATTTGGGGTCGGACGCAGAATTTGAAGCTAGTTATTTTACTGGCATGACTTTAGCATTTTATAGGAGAAGATATGTAGGCCAGTCCGAACATTTTACCTGACTTTCTTACAATCCGCCCTATCCTGCATATCGACGCGAATCGCATATTTCCCTTGCCGAACGACTTCGTCAGTATCTTGCTCTAATCGAGCAAAGCAGTTACTACCCAGTACATATTCTTTTAATCTATTATTTCAGGAGTTGGTAGGAAGGCCTCGATGGCTATATCATAAATTTCATAATTCAATTTCCATTAGGATTACCAAGAGATAACTTGGTGGGAAGCCTAACTGAATCCAAAGGCGTTCACTAATTTTATACGTGGCATGATAATAATTTTTTCTCTCGAAGTGGGTCATTCCACTCAGAGCGTATTCTCCATTAATAAATTTTTTTTTGTGCTCCATTCACAAATTGCTTTAGTGACTGGTACTGTAATATCGTTTTGCCTCAACGTGGTGGACCGGCGACTTCAAATATTAATTTTCCTTTGTACTTTAATAGTAATTTACCCCAAATCGAGACTTCCTTTCTGAATTCTCACTAACTAGTTAAGTTCGAAATTGTATCCATTTTCCATTCAAATCTCGACTCAATCGTAATGCGGGTCATCGTTACAAGGATTAGTAAGCGAAGCAAGCGAGATGCAGGGTAGGGCTGATTACCCCACCGGATTTGACATTAACTTTGTAATTCAGTTGTTTTTTTTCTCTTTTTATCTGGCGAATCTTCTTTTGCCCGGCTAGCTCGTGGTAGAACTAGAGACTCTTATCTAGGGGTGAGTCGTGCCCCACGTTTTGGTTTAATTTCCAGAAATGGCGATCTCGCAGGTAAACCTTCTTCCTGTTCGCTTCATTGACCGGTCTTCGAAGCGAAGCAGGCCTGTTATGGTTTGCCTTCGATTAATTCATTGTGGTTTAGGGTGATTGGGCATTACTCGCGGGTTTTAGTTGACAGTTTAGATTCACGCTCCGGTTCGACTTTTTATCGATTGTTTTCTTGAGTTGGTATGGTTATGCACAGCTGGCAACACCAAATTTTCCCATGGAATGGGAAGGCACCAATAACGGAACTTTTAATTTCCATGAAAATAAGTATGTGGTGTGTTCCTGGGATGGCAAGGGTAAACTGCGGGTAAAATTTTGGACAACTGCGGGCGCCCGTGAACTTGTCAGCAAAGGGGGAATAGACCTATTGGTGTTATCATTTTTGTGTTTGAATTTAGTTATGTATGCGTAAAATGTGATGGGCAGGGAGTGATTGACAGCTGATGATTTTATTGCTGCTGTATTAAACTAATTTAAACAAATTAATTAACCCGTATAGCTAACACAATTTATCGGTATAACAACCGCGATTTTGAAAAAAAGAAAAAAAAAAAAAAATGTTCCGTTACAGTTTTCCTTCAATGAATTAAAGATAAAGATACAAATATTAAAAATTAAAAAAAAAAAAAAGTTGAATAGAAAATTTTTTTTTAAAGGCTTTCAAGACCGATAAGTATTTTTTTTTTCAGTTGGACAAATGTATTATGCTTTCGAATGAGAGCAACATTAAATTCAATCATACTTTGTCCTCCAAAATTTATGTTAGTAGCAGCTGGCAATCATTGCTAGCTAATCCTATCCCCAATTTGGCAACTTCGGGTTACCCAGGCCAATCAGGGAACACACCATCCACATGGTCCAGACGCGCGCAAACAGGTGCGTGCCTCAGTGCTCGAATCCTAATATATCAGTAAAAATAAAAATTACTACTTAATACGTTTTACCCAAAATCTGCTACTTTTTTTATGGAAATGCTGCGTCCAAAAACAGAACAGGATATAGGGGATGCGCAATAGACTTATTTGGTTTTCTTGGACCCAAAGCATTGAAGAAAGTTCAATTATCCAATTAATATTTCTAGGATTAAAGTCCTTAAAAAAAAAAAAAAAAAAAAAGTAGTAAATAATTTTCAATACTTAATTTAACCTTGTTCTCATTGTTTTGCCCTAATAATAATAGCAATAGTACTAAAATTCTCCTATCATTTTTTTTATCGATTCCCGAACTTAGTAATTATCCATCTTTTTTTTTTCTTGTAATAAGTAATTTTCCCTTTTTACATAAATATTTTTTTTTGTATTACTTACTACCTTTTATATAAATTGGTACTTTTAAGAAAAGAATGTAGTTTCGAGTCCTGATGGCAATAACCGTTTGCATCGCGCAACATGGCAACCCACATATTACATCATATCTCAGCGAACGGAAGATTTCCAAACCTATAGTGCCGTTAGTGGAAAAATATTGGAATCTTCTTGGCACTGCTGGGAGTTTGAACGTATACCGGCAAATCAAAAGGAAATTTACTATCGTGGCGGTCAGTTCGGGTGGAATTTTCTCGTTGGAAAAATCTAAACTTTTAATTAAATGAGCTTCAAATAAGTAACAAATATAATAAAATATGTTGCAGTGAATAGTTTAGAATGTGTGTGTATACAATTGAAGCGAGAATTTGATACATAATTGCGAAAAAAAAAAAATGAAAAAAAAAAATAAAACAACTTGCAGAAACTTTCTGAAAGTGAAATGACATCTTAAGAAGACAAGAACCAAATCGACTTCGAAGACGAAGGTGGTGGAAGAAAGGCAGGAGAACAAGCCTCGCATTCGCCAACAACAAGCAATAACAACAACCTCAGCGCGTAGCAAGGGACAACAATAACAAGGCGCATGTAAGCGCCAATAATAACAACAACAACAACAGTGAGGCCGCCTCATAAAGACCCACTGCATCGGCAGCGCCAATAACAACAGCGCGGCCAACAACAGCGCAGCCAGCGCTAACAAGAACAACAGCGCAGCCAGCGTTAACAACAACAACAGCGCGTAGCCAGCGCCAACAACAACAGTGCGTAGCAAACACCAATAACAACAAGGCGCATATAAGCGCCAATAACAACAACCTGTCCAACAAAAACGCGCATATAAGCGCCAACGACAACCAGCTTTAACAACAGTGAGGCCGCCTCATATAGGCCCACTGCATCGGCAACAACAAATAACAACGCGTAAATAAGCGCGTAGCAAGGGACAACAACAACAAGGCGCACATAAGCGCTAACAACAACATCAGCGCGTAGCAAGGGATAACAACAATAAGGCGCATATTAACGCCAACAACAACAAACGCGCTAACAACAACAAGCGCTGCAAAAACAACAACGCGCAGCTACTACAGCTAGCGCCAACTACAAGCAGCAGCAACCACAGTGAGGCCGCCTTAATATAGGCCCACTGCAACAACAAGGCGCACATAAGCGCTAACAACAACATCAGCGCGTAGCAAGCGCCAACAATAACAAAGCGCATATAAGCGCCAACAGCAACAACAGCGCGCAGCCAGCGCCAAAAAATACAACAACATCAGCTAGAACAACAACAGCGGGCCGCCTCATATAGGCCGCTGCAACAACAACAACGAACGCACTAACAACAGCAAGCGCCAACAATAACAAAGCGCATATAAGCGCCAACAGCAACAACAGCGCGCAGCCAGCGTCAACAAATACAACAACACCAGCTAGAACAACAACAGCGGGCCGCTTCATATAGGCCGCTGCAACAACAACAACGAACGCACTAACAACAGCAAGCGCCAACCATAACAAAGCGCATATAAGCGCCCACAGCAACAACAGCGCGCAGCCAGCGCCAACAAATACAACAACAACAGCGCGTAGCAAGCGCCAACAATAACAAAGCGCATATAAGCGCCAACAGCAACAACAGCGCGCAGCCAGCGCCAACAAATACAAAAACACCAGCTAGAACAACAACAGCGGGCCGCCTCATATAGGCCGCTGCAACAACAACAACGAACGCACTAACAACAGCAAGCGCCAACAATAACAAAGCGCATATAAGCGCCAACAGCAACAACAGCGCGCAGCCAGCGCCAACAAATACAACAACACCAGCTAGAACAACAACAGCGGGCCGCCTCATATAGGCCGCTGCAACAACAAGGACTACAACAAACCGGCGACGACATCCTCGGTGAGTCCGTGCCAATTGGCACGTTAAATTAGAATTAGTTTTTGCTTGTCTAACTAAATTGAAAAGATGGGAGGATAGAATAGGGAAATTAAATTCAACTTAACGTAAATAATAAGAAATAATGTTTTGAAATATCAAAAAAAAAAAGCTTAACGTAAATAATAAGAAATAATGTTTTGAAATATAGAAAAAAGGAAGCTTAACGTAAATAATAAGAAAGAATCTCATTTTGAAGAAAGTTGAATTTAAATTTGGACTAAATAGGAAGATAAGTAAGGAGAAAGTAAATTTAAATAAGTTAGGAACTTATAATTAAAATAACCCTAAATTAGAAAACAAAAATGAAATTGTAAATTAAAGATAGCAAAAAAGGGCGTAAAATGTCAAATTTAAAATAAAGGGTTATAACTAAATGGAAATGTAACCTTGGAACAGGGGGTTAAATATAAAATTAAAGCAAGATGTCGATTTGAGGTAAAAATAAGGGAATTAAATATGTAATCAAACTAAGCATAAGGGAATTAATTAAAAAAAATCAAACTAAACATAAGGGGATAATAAGGTTTGAAACTTAGGGAAATAACAATAATAATAATAGTAATAATTAATTCAAATAGAAACAAAAGGGGAAATTTGGTCTTACAACTATATACATTTGTTAACAAAAAGGAAAACAACGTAACATAAACAACAATGATAAAATAAATAAAGGCCACTATAAAATAAAATAAAACCGCATAAAATAATCTAAACCAAAATAGATTATTAATATCAAATATACAAATAATAATTAACTAAGTTGTTTTAAGGAGGGGAAACCTTTAAATAAGAAAATGATATTTTCCGTTTGCCTTGTCAGGTGAAACATATCGGGTTACCCTGAAATATACATCCCTATTTGTGTAAGTGAGGGCACATAGCAGGGCTTGAGATTTTTTTTAATATAAATAAATTGCATATTGACCTATTTTCTAATGTTAGTATAAGAAATATGAATTGTTAATAAAATTTTATAAAACGGGAATGCTGATTTTTCTCTTAACTTAGATGGCATAGGTGGTTTTAGTAAGGGGCCATCGAAATACAGGTGCGTCGATGGCCATGGATGAGGGTGGGCCAAGCACCGGGCGTCGCATCAATACCCGCGGCGCCCCCTTTGTATTATTCGGCCTTTATTTTTGGTTTATTTTCAGCCGTTGTAGCCGGTCGTTTCCGGCTCCTTTAAGTTCAAATTTTGGTTAGTTTCAGTTATTTTTGATTTTCAATTTTAAATTCAAGTTTTCTTTTTCAGTTAGTTTTCTGTTGCTTTTTTTTATTTAAACGGTTTTTTTTTGTGTTACTAAACTTATTCGAATTTTCAGTTAGTTTTCGTTATTTTAAAATTTTGTATTGCCTTTGAGTTGCCAGTTAAGTTTTTTTTTGAATTTGAATTTAACCGGCCTCAATTTTTTTTTGGATTCATTTTTTTGAATTTTAACGGTTTGTCCGTGGCATCCGGGTTTAACCGGATGTTCGTTTCTATGTTAGTTTCTGCGTTTGATAGGCATGATAGGAATTTTTCTGTTTATGGCGCAGGACAGTAAGGTTGGCAAGAACCCACCCCAGCCGACAATGACTAGCCACAGTGCACCACTACATCATGCCGACCGCCTTCCTTACTGCTCCATTTTAGATGCGTAAACCATAACATAATTTACACCGTTCTTCCCTATGTTCCCCTAAGGGCTATGCTAAATAGCAAGCATGGAAGAAATTATATGAGAAATTCCCATCACATGAAGGCAGCACCGACCATACTCAGTGTTACATTCGAGGGCGCGAGCTGGAAACACGTATAGAAGAAAATTCCACCATTAACATGTTAATGTGCGATCAAATAGCAAGTGAAGCTAAAAAGTGGAGAGAAATTCTGAAACGTATTCTAGACACCATTTTGTATTTGGGTGAGAGAGGATTATCGTTGCGAGGCGAAAGTAATTTAGTTGGTCAACCGAACAACGGAAATTTTTTGGGAGCTTTGGAATTAATTAGTCGCTATGATCCACTTCTTAATGAACATTTAGAAAGAGTTAGGGCTTCTCAAAAATCACATCAGCGATTGCAAGTTCATTACCTGTCTATGCAAATACAAAATGAATTTATTGAACGGTAAATATGAAGGAGCGCAAAATCACATCAAACGCAAAAATGAGTGCAATTTTTTCATCCTGTAGTGCCCACACCCTGAATTTGGTTGGAGTTGACTCTGCTGAAAGCTGTCCTCGAGCAATCACTTTTTTTGCTGTCGTTCTAAAATGTTTCAATATTTTCAGTAGCAGCACACAACGTTGGGACATTCTGAAATGCGAGATACTCGATTCACTTCACTCTCTCTCGAACACAAGGTGGTCTGCCAGAGTCGATGCCGTCAAGCCGTTTGCCAAAAATCTTCCTGGATTAATAAACGATTTGAAAAAAGTTCAAAAACTCAACCTTACGGCAGAAACTCGTCGGGACATTGATTTAATTTTGAAATATATGAGTAAATTTGAGTGCGTTTTGATCGCCTCCATATGGTATAAAATCCTTCAGTCAATCAATGAAAGAAACTTGGTTCTTCAAAGATCAATGCCACCATCGACGTTGAACTTAAGAACATGAAAGCCTACTTATGTAGCAATTTCTGCTCGACCGGTGGAAAGCCATTTATAATGAACTAGCTGACCCGGCAGACGTTGTCCTGCCACAAATTTATTTCCCTCTCTGTTTCTCTAACCCGATCCCTATATCTATTTTAAACCATATCCCTATCTCCTTCAAATAGGAGAAACCACGCCCCCTTTTTCCTTATCCCCAGTTTTTTTTGGAGGTGTCCGGGATTGATCTTATATAACTCCTCACAAAATTTCAGTGGTCTAACCTAAATACTTCTAGAGATATGGACTATGAAGTATTATATTCGTATGGGAGGTGCCACGCCCCCTTTATCGTTAACTCGAGTTTTTTGGGAGGTATTAGGGATCGATCACATATAAACCCTCACCAAATTTCAGTGGTCTAACATAAATCCTTGCAGAGATATGGGCTATGAAATGTTTCCTTCGTATGGGAGGTGCCACGTTATCCCCAGCTTTTTTGGAGGTGGTAGGGGTTGATCTCATATAACCCCTTACCAAATTTCAGTGGTCTAACATGAATACTTCCAGAGATATCGACTATGAAGTATTTCATTCGTATGGGAGGTGCCACGCCCCCTTTTTGGTTAACCCCCAGTTTTATGGGTGAGAATGGTGTTGTTATCCTATAGGTCTGTACCGATTTCCAGGTCCCTACCTTAAACCTATTTAGAGATATTCACCTTGAAGAAAAATGTTTCTATGGGAGGTGCCACGCCCCCCTAATATTTTGTTCTGATTTTATAACATGACCTGCGCGTGGTAATAACAAACAAACCCCCTAAAGGAAGTATATGATTTGGTTCAGCCGTTTTCGAGTTTTAGCGTAACGACTGAACACCATTTCATTTTTATATATATAGATTGTATGGGAGGTACCACGCCCCCTTTTTCGATAACCCCAAGTTTTATGGGTGAGAATGGTGTTGTTATCCTATAGCTATATACCAATTTTCATGTTCCTACCTTAAACACTTTTGAAGATATTCACCTTGAAAAATTCAGTTTGTATGGGAGGTGCCACGCCCCCTTTTCCGATTACCCCTTCTTTTATGTGTAAGAAGGCTTTTGATACCATATAGGTCTATACCAATTTTCAGGTCCCTACCTTGAACCCTTTCACAGATATTCTGCTTAAAAAATTTAGTTTGTATGGGAGGTACCACGCCCCCTTATTGGGTAACCCCCGGTTTTATAGGTGAGAGTGGTGCTGTTATCCTGTAGCTCTGTACCAATTTTCATGTTCCTACCTTAAACACTTTTGAAGATATTCAACTTGAAAAATTCAGTTTGTATGGGAGGTGCCACGCCCCCTTAATATTTTGTTCTGATTTTAAGATATGACCTGCGCGTGGTAATAACAAACAAATCCCCCAAAGGAAGTATTTCATTTGGTTCAGCCGTTTTCGAGTTTTAGCGTTACAATTATACACCATTTCATTTTTATATATATAGATGTAAAATTGTTGCAGAGAATATGGAGCATGTCGAGGCGATGTTGCCATCAGCAAGAAAAAGAAAACACGTAAAGGACCGACATAACGATGAAAAATGCAGCTACGAAGAAATTGAATTTAAAACAAACACTTTTCTTCGTTATACTTGAAAGCGTCATTTGTGGACTGAGGAAAAGATTCGCCGCAGTGAGTAAGATAAACGAATCATTCTCATTTTTATGGCAGTTCCATGATATGACAGAAGAGAACTAAGCGCAGCTACAAAAAAATTTGAAAAGAAGTATTGGGTTGATGTATCTGATAAGCTGTCCAATGAAATTATTCAGCTAAAGCATGTTTTCGATGCAAATTTTGAAACCCGTCTTACTCCATACAACTTGTTGAATGCCATCAATGCTCGAAAATTAGAAAGACTTTTCCCAAATATCTGCATCGCTTTGAGAATATTTTGCACTTTACCCGTTTCGGTTTCAAGTGGTGAACGTTCGTTTAGTGCCTTAGCAAGGATCAAAAATTTCCATCGATCATGCTCGTCGCAGGGCAGGATTTCAGGACTAGCTACACTATACCTAGAGGCAGAATTAGCCAGGAAGTTGGATTTCGACAATATTATCGACGCAGTCCTGCTATCCCTACACTGAACCAAAAATTTCATAAAAACCTCTCCAAAAAATTTATTAGGGGGCCCGCAAATTTCGATCCCCGGGCCCGGAGTTCCTGTCGGCGGCCCTGGTGCTACCGACTGTTAAATTGGCAGCGGTAACATCACCATTGGTATAGTTGGGTAGGAGGAAGGTGTTCAGCTGTTAATCGTGGCGCATCTCTCTATAGTGATTAACATGTCGGAGCTGCAATTCTAGCTCTGAAATTTTCTTAGGGAAAGTCGCATGTAGAGTGCATATTGAAGCTATGTTTCGATGCATTACCGGAGCTCTAGTCTTAAATGGAATCGCAGTGCCAACATGCTTAAACACTTAACCCAATGACGAAGTATTGCAAGGAAGGACGTAACCTTTTCTGACACTTAGAAGCAATTCTTAGCTAGGCAGACTAAACTTCAACCTTCGTTCAAACCATTAAATTTCTTTTAATCGCATATTTAATTTGGTGCCAACTAGTGGGTTGTTTATTTCGATTTTAAAAAAGTTACCGCAAGTGGAATGTGATTTTAAAATAAAATATGAAAAACTAATCAAAGGTTAGACAAATGTATTAAACAATATTGTTCTGCCACGAAACTTGACCTTCGTTGTTAAAATACTCGCAAAAATGTTCACGTATATATTTAGAGCTGCTCGTTGAATTACGTGAAGGGGTTCGCTGTAGGTCTTGCAACTGGAAGGAATCTTCAAGTACTTTTCCGGTTTGCACTGCCTCTGTATCAAAGTATTGCGAATACTTTTTTTTTCGAAGAAAATTGTGCAAATAAAGAACAATGATTTGCACTTTTTCGGGTTCTAGATTTATTGCACGTTGAAAAATACCAAATGCATTCTCCACAATGCGATGCCCTACTTAAGCGATAGTTAAATATACGCAGTATGTGCAAATGGTTTCATAAAATTATAGGTGAGTTGAAACGCGTCGCCAACAACAAAAGTATATGGTAACACTCGATCACAGTTAGGTAAGGCTACAGGTGGTGGTAAATTTACACTATTGGAATATAGAGCCTATCCAAAGAGAGTGTTACGCAAAACTCCTCCATCCGATATTCGTCCATTTATTCCGACGTACACTACAATAAATTCATAATTGGCATTTACAACTGCCATGAGAGCAACACTGAAAAACTTTTTATAGTTATAGAAGAAAGATCCTGAATTTTTTGGTTTTCGAATGGCCACATGTTTACCATCCACAGCTCCTACGCAGTTGGGAAAATTCCACCTGGTATAGAAGTCATCTGCGATACTCTTCCATTCATCCGTGGATTCACCTAACAATAATAGCTGTAGTAAATTTTTATACTTATGAAAACTTAACCTGCCTTAATTTATTATTATTTATTTATTTAAAATCGACACAACCATAGAGCGGTCGACATAAAATATATACACATAGATACAAAAGATAAAAATTACATAATTACATGCAAATTTACAAATATAGTGTTTACAATATAATCTTAATTCTAAAAATACAAATTATTATAATACAAAAACCAGCGATCGAACCTTTAACATCAAATAAAATTATGGTGAACTTCATGAGACTCGGTTATACACTGTCGGAATGCTTTAGATTCCGATCGGCACGATGTCGGAATGCGCAGGGATTCCGATCAGTATGGCGTCGGAATGCATTTGATTCCGATCAGCGCAGAGACGGCAGGTCGTGATACTAATCCAAATATTATTTGACGTTGTTGGAATGCAATCGATTCCAATCAACTCATTACAAGCGCAAATTCCGAATTAACTCCGTTTTTGGGAGTTAACTTGAGCATAATCTTCATTATAAACTCCCAAAAATTAAGACGATTTGAGCGGCAACAAAATCTTCGCTGACAACACTCTTCAGATAAATAAACAAAAACTGCAAGAAAACGCATATTTCTTGCAGTTTACCGCTAGATGTCGCCGGCAATTGTTTATTTTATAGCAAGGACAACTACCAAAATAACGATTTACCGCTACTGGACACTAGAGTCACCAAAAAATAAACAATCGCCAGCGACAACTAGTTTTAAATAGCAAGTTATACAAACAAAGCACTAGATGGCGCCGTTTCTATCTCTTCAATTTTGTGTGTCAGCGTAAAATTTGGATCTGATTAAAGAAGATTTATTGGAGGTAATCTCCGTGTGTGTATCCATAGCATTAGATTCTAGTCTGCGAGCAGTTTATTATTATTTGTGACTGCGACTATAAGCTACATATGTATTCCGAATATTCCATAAATTATCTGCGAATTACAATAATATGTAATGCAGATGAAATAAACGAAACCATGTTATGTCGCTTAAACATACTCCCCGCCCTAGACGGCTTAGTCGTCTAGTAAAGAGCCATAGGTGCTGGTTTGATCCGGCTCGAAGGACCATATCTAAGCTGGACTTAAATGGTGGGCGGCGAGCAGTTTATTATTATTGTTGTTGTGATATTATATGGTTGCGGGAGTTGGCCGGGGTTGCCGGTTCGGTTCGGTTGCCTCAACCAAAGCCTTTTTAATTTTATTTATTTTATTATTTTTATATTCCATCAAGTCTCATGGACTGTGTTTGGTTCTTTTTAATTATCGGTATGTACCATCAAGTCTAGTGGACTGTGTTTTGGTATAGACACTCTGTATGTATTAATTGGGGCGAGCACTTTGGCTCTGAGAATGCATCGTTGGCTATTCTCACTTCCTTAGAAAACCCCTCAAAATTGTTGATGTTGAGCACTTGGGCTCTGAGGCATTGGCGGCTATTGGCTTACCCCATTTTGCTTGTGAAAAACCACTTGTGTTTTGTTACACCTTATATTTATTATTTGGTGGTGAGCACTTGGGCTCTGAGGCATTGGCGGCTATTGGCTTACCCCATTTTGCTTGTGAAAAACCACGTTTTGTGACTGCGACTATAAGCTATGTATTCCGAATATTCCATAAATTATCTGCGAATTAAAATAATATGTAATGCAGATGAAATAAACGAAACCATGTTATGTCGCTTAAACAAAGCCATTGCAGTATGAGCACCAAATGCGCAGAGGATCGTGTTTGGCAAAGTTTAGACGACAAATGGGCAAGTGAAAGGGAACGCAATATCGGGATATTCTGACAGGTACAGCAAAATTCAATCGACCGAGAAGTTCGGAAGAATCTATCTCACCTATTATCAGTTTATGGAGGAACATTACTCCAAGTAAAATTCTTCGATTTTCCAGAGACGATAAGCGAATAAGAAGAAGCCTGCTTGTGTAAGGTGGAAGATGACGATTCGAATCCTTAAAAATTGTTTTTGAACTGACTCAATTCGGTTTATATAGGTTTTATAAACAGGACACCACACACATGAGCAATACTCAAGAATTGGACGAACCAACGATGTGGACCTTAGTGAGTTACGGGTCGTCAAACTCTTTAGCCCACATTTTGACAAATCCAAGTACACCCATCGCCTTGTTGGAAATAGACGAGATATGCATTTTAAAACTCAGTTTTGGATCGAAAAGAACACCTAGATCATTTACACTAGAGATACGCTCCAAAGGGATGCTATTTAGCATATAAGGTTTTAAAACTGGTTTTACACTGTGAAATGTCATTTGTTTGCACTTAGAGAAATTTAAAACAAGTAAATTTCTTGCACACCATAATTGAAAAGAGTCCAGAACAGCCTGAAGGAGATTCCAAGGATCCGTGTCATTATGAGAATATGTGTATCAGAGTTTTACGTCATCCGCGTACATCAGGGTTTTGGAGTGTAAGATTATTTGAGGTAAGTCGTTTATAAACAAAGAAAAAAGCGGTGGACCCAAATGGCTGCCCTGCGGCACCCCGGAGGACACCTCAATTGCTGTTGAAAGTTTGCAATTAAAGTGAACTTGTTGAGTCCTGTTTGAAAGATAGCTTGTCAGCCATGTTAAAAGTCGAAACGGAAGACCCATCAGATCAAGTTTATGAATAAGAAGTTCATGATTGACAGAGTCGAATGCCTTACGGAGTCAGTATAGATGACATCCGTTTGCTTCTTCTTCATAAAGCCATCAATTACTAGCGAGGTAAATACTAGCAAGTTGGTTGTGGATGACCGTTGACGTACAAAACCATGTTGAGTGGGAGATAAAAAAGTGTGTGTGTTTCAGTGCACTGATATTGAACTTGGCTTGTAATAATATGTTCGAATATCTTAGGAATGGCTGAGAGCTTAGCTATGCCCCTGTAGTTTTCGATATTTGACCTACTACCTTTTTTATGCAAAGGTATAATAAAAGATGGGGTGTGTTGGAGCCGCAATCGTTGCGGCAGTGTTACTTTTTATGACAGAGCATCACGTTCTTCGGCAACGTTTTGGCAACATTTGCAACGTCGCGCGTTCGTTGAATAAAATGTTGACAATCTGTTGCGCATCAGAAGGTCATCATGTGCAACATGAAAATAAAGTATGCTATCATTGTTGCATATGGTCATCTAAGGATCAGCATCATGCATCAATAAAGTAGCATGACTGCAATATTGCAGTAATATTGAGCTGCTCGAACACATCCATGTTTTCCATAGTGATGGAAACGATGCAGTCTCAAGAGATAAATTTAATAATTTTAAGATTGGCCCAGATAAATTTTCAGTTCAATACTTAAGTATACAGCTGGCAACACCATCGGGACCCGGAGAAAAGTTCGGCTTCAATGTTTAAGACTCTGAAGAACAATACCATTATCGAGACCAGGATTAAGGACGCAATTTGAACTTTTCAGGTGATACGGATAAGGACTATTTTGAAAACGTGTGGATGAATAAGTCGATTGAAAGAATTTCGAAAGTTCTGCAATATCATCATCAGTAGTGGCAGTTTTCCCTTTAAATGTAAATGAAGATGGATATCCCGAAGTTTTTCGTTTCGAATTAACAAAGCTGTAAAATCGTTTGGGGTTGCGAAAAAACTGAATTTTACAGAGAACTAAGTAATCCTTATAGCATCGTTGATTAAGAAAATTAAATCTGGAACGAGCAACTAAATATTTAGAGAGATCGACAGATAACCCATATTTTTTAAATCGCTTATAAAGCCTAGATCTAATGTTGTTAAGTCTGATAAGCTGTTTTGAGAACCATGGAGGCTTACTCTTGCCAGTATTAATGTAACGGAAAGGAATGCAATTATCAAAAAAGCTATCGAGGACACTGTAAAATATCGAGACGGCAGAATCGCCGTCATTGCAAGCGAAAAGATTTGACCAGTCAATTCATTTAACTTGGTGAAGTCCGCCTTATAGAAGCACCTAGAACGCAGTGGCGAGCCTATATCAACCGAGACAAGCCCCAGTCTTTATAACCCCAACGAAAGCACATACACATACTGCCAGAGAACATTTCAGACAAAGAAGAGTTCAGGATATTTATCGACTTTTGCAGACGGGGAAAAACTTAAACTTTTAGGTTCCGCTAATAGGCACGTTATTGTTTGCAGATTTTGTAAGCTTTTCCAATCCAAGGGAAACGTTTTATTCGCACTAAATATATTTTTTAAATTTTATAGTGCCTAGCAAATAAAAAAAATTACAGCACCTACCACTATTGAATTCTTTCTTTCTACTTTAAAATATGCGCCAATAATTTTTGAGTAGAGCGCTTTGCACTTTAAAATTGTAGATACATACATAAACAAATTTCATTTTCGTTTTATCGTAAGTTTGGCATTTATAACGTACGGTAACACCAGCCAGAAGCCAGCTTCAAAGTTTCATATAAAATTACTTCCAAATTCAAAAAAACAATTGCTTCAGCACGCAGATTCGTACTGGTTTTGAAAGCCCCGTAAAAGCCAATAAGTAAAAGCGAGATGGCTGTCATTGCCTAGGAGGTTAAAGGCTGTTTTAAGTAAGTAAGTAAGAGATGGCCATCACGCACTGAAATAATTTTATGTAAATGAGCTATCAGCCGGCCAGTGGCAAGAAAAGCTGTAGGTATGTTTCTATGTTATTAACAGCTATTAGGTAGTAGGTGGCAGGCAGGGAAATAAAAACCGGATATCCTTTTAAGAACCCAAATGAACATATTGTAGCTCATAGGGGATTAGCTAGGCAAGCCGGGCTTTTCGGCTTATATGGAAGGCACGCCACTGCTAGAACGGGTTCGCTCATTAATATTAGTTGGACGGGGATGGATGACATCAAGCGCAACCTCAAGTGTAGGATGTAGAGGGTCCTCAGGAAGTGATACATTTTTAATTTGTAAAAGGGACGTATCTAGCAAGCTGTTAACGAAGTCATGCTGACTAGTAGGTGTGAGATGGTTCGAACCACTAATATTAGTCCAACTCAATGAAGGCAAGTTGAAATCACCAACAAAAACTAGACGATCATTATCTCGTAGCCGAGAGTACAAATTACAAATGGCGTGCTATGATAAGCATAAACATGCACATCTGATCGAGGCGGTATATATGAACAACAAACAAATGCATTAAGTGAACCAAGGGCGAGTCTTACTGCTATGAATTCAATATTAGTATCAATGTCCAATAATATCAACTCAGATGATAGGCTTGAGTCCACGGCAATGAGGACGCCTCCAGCCCTGGAGCTTCGGTCACGCCGATAAACAACATATTTATTTGAGAAAACCTCAGAGTTAAAATTATCTGACTTTAACCAGGTCTCTGTAAAAGCTACTACGTGTGCAGTAAAAGTGAAACTGTTAAGATAGAAAGGAACCAATTTTGATCGTAAACCACATTTTGGTAATCAACGACAACACGGGACGAGTCGGAAATTATTTTTGTGTTGCTCTTACAGTGACGATCATTTAGTTTTTTGAACTTTCTGATTCTGTTACAGTTGTCTTTTTTCTGAACAAATGTACAACAGAATGCTCCGGCCAAAAATCAGACGAAGGTTAGGTTAGATTAAAGTGGCTGCCGCAGAGGCACACTTAGGCCAGTTTTGAAAGGCCCGTTGTGATACCACCAACACAAGGAAAGATCCTGGATACCTTGGTCACGGCCCACTTTCCGGGCTGCACCTCTCAACCATACCTACCCTCGAACTCGCAATCTGACCCAAGGCCGTCGCGGCCCTTGGACCACATAGTCAACAAAAAAGGAGTTAACTGGGCAATCAGGTCCTTCAAACCCTTCAAATCTCCGGGACTAGATGGTATATTCCCCGCCGAACTACAAGCAGCGAGCGATCTTATAAGTCCGCTGCTAACTCAAATCTACAAGGCATGCCTCAACCTGGCCTATATCCCCACGGAATGGACCAAGGCAAAGGTAGTCTTTATACCGAAAGGAGGCAGGATATCCTGCAATAACCCAAAGGATCTCAGACCTATAAGCCTGACCTCTTTCCTCCTAAAAATTCTAGAAAGATTGCTAGATGCCTACATTATTCGAACGGCAAATCCAGGGGGGGTCACTCTGTATTGCGATTCGAAATTCAATGCGATTCGAAAGTGAAATGCGATGCGATAAGCAAATGGTACTCTGTATTGCTATAGCATTGCTAACAGTGCTGCGTTCTGCGGCCTTTGGTTATTTTCTTGCTTGGGTTGGCATCACTGTTGTAAAACTAACCGCAAGTTGACAATTTTCATTGCATACTTCAAGTGAAGGCTCTTGTCCTATGCTTTTACCCATACCATTTCTTTTAATTTGGCGCCTAACTGTATGCTATGCTGCAAACACTTGTACTTGCAAAAGATATTTGTACCTATGTATATATACCTTTTATGTGTATTGAAATATGTGTGCATGCGTGTGCATAAGCAAAATCACGTCCGTATAAACATAATTTTATTAGTTTAATTGAAGTTTTCTACAAATTTTTGGTAATTATTTTTTAAATTTAAAAGTTAAACAAAATATTTTTCAAAAAAAAAAATATTTTTTTTTATTAATTTTGCGAAATAAGCGCCAAAATAAACATGTTTTTCGATAAGAAAGGTAAGTATACTACACAGAGCCAACACTGCCTAATAAAATAGAACAAAAGTCATATGATATCTCTATAGATTTTCTTCAAGAAGAACTTCTTTTTATTTTTGAAGAGAAAATCTTATTAATCTTTACAAAGAGAAATCTTGCAAAAAACGTACTGATTTCTTAGGGTTCCTAACAAGAAAATTCGACTTATTAATGTTTAGGGTTCCTAACAAGAAGATTTGACTTATTAACAGATTTCCGCATAATTGTATGTGTTAATAAGACGATCTTAGGGTTCCTAACAAGAAGATTTGACTTATTAATGTTTTCAAAGGGAAAACATATTTCCGCATAAAGTCAAATCTTCTTGTTAGGAACCCTAAGATCGTCTTATTAACACATACAATTATGCGGAAATCAGTTAATAAGTCAGATCTTCTTGTTAGGAACCCTAAGATCGTCTTATTAACACATACAATTATGCGGAAATCAGTTAATAAGTCAGATCTTCTTGTTAGGAACCCTAAGATCGTCTTATTAACACATACAATTATGCGGAAATCAGTTAATAAGTCAGATCTTCTTGTTAGGAACCCTAAGATCATCTTATTAATACCTACAATTATACAGAAATCAGTTAATAAGTCAAATCTTCTTGTTAGGAACCCTAAGATCATCTTATTAAAAAGAACCCTAAGAAATCAGTCCGTTTTCTGCAAGATTTTCCTTTGAAAGCATTAATAAGTCAAATCTTATTGTTAGGAACCCTAAGATCATCTTATTAAAATAAGAAGTTTTTCTCTTTCAGCTTTTTTTCAATATTTTGACAGAAATTTCGAGAAGATTTTCTTATTAATAACACATATAAAAAGAAATCGCAAAGGAAAAAGAAGAAATTGCACTTGATAATATCAATAAGAATTTCCTCATTAAACCAAATAGATTTGCGTATGGTTTTTTTTTTCGTTTCCGCCGTCTTGACTACCCCTGAGCCTGAAAACCGTTCATAGAGACAATCTTATTAATTTTATTAGGCATTTTTGGCTCTGTGTAATAGCTCTACAAAAATTTACAAGAATATGTTTAAAAATTTAATTTTATTCAAAATTGTTTAGCAGTGCGATAGCGGTTCGACTGCGTTTTGTTGTAGGAAGACAAATCCGAATGAACAAAGCAATTGACATTTCACTTTCGCGATACAGAGTGTACGCGATTCGAGAGGGAAAAAATGAATGCGAAAAGGGAAAAAACAAATCCGAAAATGTCAATTTCCGTTGCGATAGTTGAGTTACAGAGTGTCGCTAAGGCAAATGCGAAAAAATTTTCTTTCGCATCGCAATACAGAGTGACCCCCCAGGACTAATCTCCAACAGCCAGCATGCCTACATGCTTTCAAGGATTTTACGCTCGGCATTTTTCTTGACATAGAAGGGGCTTTTAACAACGTTGTTCCAACAGCGGTAACGAACTCCCTGCGTTTGCTGGGAGTGGAGGAGCCTCTGGTGGAGTTCGTTGAACTCCTTATCCAAAGAAGAACCATTATTTCCGAAATGGGCAATTCTTCACTTACAAGGTATGCCAACAGAGGAACCCCCCAAGGGGGTGTTCTCTCTCCTCTACTTTGGAACCTGACGGTGAACACTCTAAGCATCAGCTGTGAAAAAACTGAGATGGTGCTCTTCACCCGCAGATGCAATATACCAGATTTCACCGCCCCATCGCTGAATGGGAGGGTGATCAAACTCTCTACCGAGGTTAAATACCTTGGCGTAATTCTTGACAAAAGGCTGGACTGGAGGCGTAATATGGAGGAACGCTCCAGGAAAGCCAAAATGCGCTCTACGCCTGTATGTCGGCAATCGGAAAAAAGTGGGGTCTTCAGCCCCACATTGTCCACTGGATCTACACGGCAGTCGTGCGACCTATACTTTTCTACGCTGTCACCATATGGTAGCCGGCTCTCGAGATCGAATCTAACAAAACCAAAGCCACAAAGGTGCAACGGATGGCAGCAATGCTTATTAGCGGGGCCCTTCACTGCCAGTTGCAACGCAGCTAGGCTCAACGCACTAGAACCCTGGAGGGACTGCAGGTTTGGGCATACCCAAATCCTAAAGCAACTCCCCAACTCTCACTTAAAGCTGGACCACGCAATACCACGGCCTTTCTGGGATAACAAGTTCGAAACGTGGATCCCAGAGAGGAGCGAGTGGAAAAATTGCGTGGAACCGGGAAGTCAAGAAATCTCCGTTTTCACGGACGGCTCTAAACTAGACAACAAAGTTGGCAGTGGAATCTTCTCAAGTAAGCTCGCCATTAATATGAGCTTACGCCTTCCAGACCACTGCAGTGTCTTTCAGGCTGAGCTTATAGCTATCTGGGAAGCTGCTCGCTATCTGACTAACCTGCCAGTGACTAACTCTATCTCCATCTTTTCCGACAGCCAAGCTGCCATAAAATCCCTGCAAAGTAGTAAGACGTCGTCACTAGTGGCGATTAAGTGCAGGGAAGCTCTGAATAAGCTAGCCGATAAGTGCAGCCTGAGTATAATATGGGTCCCAGGCCATAGTTTTGTATCGGGTAACTGCGCTGCCGATGAGCTAGCAAGGAAGGGCACCTGTCTACATACAATCACCTCCGGCAGCTGGGTGAGCCCCCCTCTAAATACATGCAAGCACTGGCTGCGTTCCCGGTTCATAGAACAAGCCGACGCAAGATGGGCCATGGAGCCGACTTGCAGAACGTCCAGGCAAATTTGGCCCAAACTTAACGAAAAAAGGTCGCAATCGGTAATTCCTCTGAATCGCCTATTCATTAGCCCACTAGTGGGCCTTGTTGTTGTTGTTGTAGCGAGGTGTAGCCCTGACTAAATGTCAGACAGGGTCACCCCGAGTGTATTGCTCTTGGCCGGGTCGATATAAGTAAACGGCCCGGGTCGTTTCGGCACGATGGGTACAGCATAAGTACTGGTACCGTTCTCGTAAAACCGGCAATACAAGAAACTAGCCATGTAGGCCATGTAGGTCATTTAGCGTTACCCAGGGTGCACCAACGGGGAGGCGACCTACTCTTACACCCCGAGTGGGCCTTCTTACAGGACACTGTCTCATGGGTACCCATGGCGCTCTCATGGGCCTGTATACAAATGACTTCTGCCGCAGCTGCAGGGACGAGGAGGAGATAGAAAGTGTAGAACACTATCTATGCCACTGCCCCGCTCTGTCGAAAACCAGGTACCGATGTGTCCGCAAACACTCCTTTGGATGCCTCGCGGAGCTAGAATCTGCAAATATAGATGATATGCTGCGCTACATTAGACAAAGGCGCTGGTTTAGCTTCATGCGTGTATGAACTCCGGCCCTAAACACATGTAATCTTGGGGGATCCGTCTGTCTGTCATCTCCATATAGAGTTGCAACGTATACGTTGTACTTTGTATGGGGGTGACGGGCGGACGGTTCCTTTCAAGGTTTTTATGTGTTTTGGGGCCTCCTGCCTCGACCCGTCCCAGCGGTCGTATCTCGGAAGGTTTCTTACAAAACTTTTTGGGGGATGCGACCGTTCTGCTGGGTTAGGTCGATCTATAGAAAGGGAAATCAGGGCTCTTTTCGTGGTATCACAACGGACCAAACTAAGGCCCACGTGAGCCTCTGCCTGGACTGCGGAGGCAGCCACTTTAACATAACATAACATAACAACACAAGGAAAGTCAGTCCCGGGACCCGGAATTTTGGGATTTTCCACATAGCAGAATCCCGGCACTGACACTCCTAAACCGACACCGTTACTCCTCCTCGAACCACTTAGATGACTTTATGAAGGCCATCAAGTCCTTTATGTCCAGTTCCGCGATCTGGTTTAGGCTATAGAGGAAGGGAACTCCCAAAAAGCGCGTTCTTGTGCCGCTTAAAGCCGGGCAGTTGCAGATGAGGAGCTTCACCGTTTCCTCTACCTCATCATCTTTGCAGCTCCTACAGCATCGCCGGTAGGGCACACCCAGCCTTTCTGCGTGCCTACCAATAAGGCAGTGCCCAGTTAGAACACCTATTGCTATGGAAATTTCTCTCCTTCTTAGGGCGTGAATGCCTCTCGAGATTTTATGATCCCATTTTGGCCAAGTTTGTTTGGATGTCCGGCACCCTGGGGATTGTTGCCACTTTTCGTTGGCTTGACGGAGTGTGTACTCCTTGTGAGGGGGCGTTTTAACTGCTGGGTTAATTGAGAAGGGACAGTTGCTCAGCTCATTTACTTACAAAGAAGATGAGAATGATCAGTTAACAATAATCCTAACGGGATGCCGATTAGCAGACATTCCAAGTGATTGGCATATTGAGGATCCCGCCATTAATGGCGTCATACTACTGCACAACAGGTTTTCTTTGTGCTAGTTTCTCTCGTGTTCAGCGCTCTACGATTTGGGAGTGAATATCAGATAACGCGTGGAGTACAGTCACGGGCGGTTTCGTGGATGGTCTTACCTGATCGATCAGGCAGTTCTGAAGCAACCGCGTAATACACCAAACGCACAAAATTTTCGTGAAAGATCAATGTTATCTGACTGCCAAAATAAAATAATTTAGTGACGGCATCGGGAAAAATTGGACTTGATCCATACGGTGTGTGAACCGCTCAAAAGCAAATACCCGCGGAACTATCCAAAACTTATGTGCAGTAATGGGTCAGGGAAACCATCATGAACTATGGTTTAACTAAAAGATTTCCAAATAGATGTGCCTCACACGTGTTAGCGGAAGTCTTACCTTAACTACCTGTGAATTAAATAAGTGATCAAAGCTCCTATCGATCGTTTATTTCGAGTCGAAAACGTCCGCCAATGCCATACGAATTTTGCTAGTCGCCCATATGTTCAATACCGAACCTTTTCAAAAAATCAAAGTTTGGCTCCAATCCATCTAGTATTCGATATGCTACAAGCTTTACCAACAACCAAACGCAAGCCGTAATGATCGCAAGTGGAGTGAAAGAGAGGAGGAAGTAACCTGCAGCAACCAAAATTCCTCAACAAGAGGAACACAATTTTTATTAAGTTCAATAAATAATATCAGAGTCTAGAGTTTTTGAGTTTCCTAATTGCTAATAATGTAAATAATCATTAATACGCCTTAATATATTTTTTTTTGTTTTTGTACCGGTTCGGCATACTGCGAGAAGAGGGTTAATCGTTCTCCAACCAATTAATTTCTTTCATACCGGCATTATTCGATCCAATGTGTCGAACGCGATCCCGTAAATCTATCTTAGTATAGGTTCATTACATTTATCAATGAAAGTGTTCGACCTAAAATTAAATATAAAAAAGGGCTATGCCCAATAAACTCGATGCAAAGCATTTTTAGGTAGAAGCAACGATAGTAACAGCACTATCAAACGTTACAACTATCGTATCATGCAAATATAAGAAGTGCGCACTTCGGCTACTTCTGGCTACTTCGATGACCGTCACCATTAGCTTTTTATGTAAAGTGCGCAGTTTGGTGACAGTCATCAAAAATCAAATCGAAGGATAAAGTGAGTTGTTTGGTGACGGTTATCAAACTATCCACTTTACCTTAGATGACGTGTTTGGTGACGGTTATCAAACAAAGCACTTTAGCTTAAAGTGAATAGTTTGATGACACTTCACCTATTGCTGTTCCGTGACCGTCATCAAAGTGCCCACCGTTCCTTTTAGAAAAGAAAAACAAGTAAGGACCGGCTGTTTTTCTGCTGTTTTCGGCTGTTTCATGAAGTAGATAATTTTTATTTGAGGAAAAAGTAATTTCATATAAAAATCCTCGTATCTGAACGATCGGTTGTATAGGATATATATATATATATAAGAAAGTTCAAACGCTCATAACTCAAGTACGCCTGCCGCGATTTGGATGATTGACACCAATTCAGATTGTTCTCTGGCCAGAATAGGAGAATATCCCAAAAAAATTCCCGAAAAATCCTGCGGGACATGAATGGCAGCACCCATCTGTTTTGTCATATTTTCTTAAAGAATGTGATGGTAAATCTGATATTCATACCCAGCAAACATGGCTCAACTTTTTCTCAAACCTTTGAAAAACTGTACAGTTATCAAGTTGATATCCACACAACTCTCCAATTTTTCTCCAACCTTAGAAATATTTTTTGATAACTTTGTAGTTCTTAAGTTTATATCCAACATCATTCTATAAATATTCTCCAGTTTTGAGCTATTTTGATAATTGAATAGTTCTCAAGTTGATACCCAACATCATTCTCCAAGTATTCTCTAACCTTTGAGTTATTTTGATAACTTTATTGTTCTCAAGTTGATATCCAACATATTATTCAAGCTCCAGCTTTTAATACTCAAATTAAATTTTATTAAATTAATTAAAGAGCTTATACTGAAATTTGTGTAAATAAACATTTAATTTAAACTAGTTAATGGCGTTTTAAATTATAAAACTCGTGGTTTATATTTTTCGATATTTATATTCAAGGTCGCATTCATACCCTTGAGTCCAATTAGAGAATCTCCTTTGAACCGCCCCAAGTGGCAACACCCACACATATTGTCTATAATGCCAAATTTTATCCAAATCGATCAAGCGGTTCCCGAGATATAAAGAAAAATTAATAAAATGCCGCCTGGCAACCCTAGGTGGCAACCCTGCTTGAGATTTACATATTTGGAATACGGTCGAAGATACCTTTCATTTGATACCCATATTGGCATATCTTGCCCAATATTTAAAATTTTTTTTAAATAGGTGGCAACCCTGTGAACCATCCCAAGTGGCAACACCCACGCATATAATCTTAGAATAAATCATACTATCTATAATGCAAAACTTTATCCACTTCGGTCAAGAGGTTCCAGAGATATCAATAAAAAAAGATAAAATGCGGTTAGATGGCAACCCTAGGTGGCAACTCTGCTTGAGATTTACATATTTGGAATACGGTCGAAAATACCTTTCATTTGATACTCATATTGGCATATCTTGCTCAAAATTTAAAAAAATTGAGATAGGTGGCAACCCTGTGGACCGCCCCAAGTGGCAATACCCACGCATATAATCTTAGAAATCATACCATCTATAATGCCAAACTTTATCCACATCGGCCAAGCGGTTCCCGAGTTATCAATAAAAATAAATAAAATGCGGGAAGGTGACAACCCTGCTTGAGTTTTACATTTTTGGAATACGGTCGAAAATACCTTTTATTTGTTACCCATATTGGCATATCTTGCTCAATATTTAAAAGAAATTGAGATATGGCAACCCTGTGAACCGCCCAAGTGGCAACACCCACGCATATAATCATAGAATGAATCATACTATCTATGATGCCAAATTTTATCCACATCGGTCAAGCGGTTCCCGACATATCAATAAAAATAAATAAAATGCGGTTACGTGGCAACCCTAGGTGCCCACCCTGCTTGAGATTTACATATTTGGAATACGGTCGTAAATAATTTTCATTTGATACCCATATTTACATATCTTGGTCAATAATAAAAACAAATTGAGATAGGTGACAACCCTGTGAACCGCCCCAAGTGGCAACACCCACGCATATAATCTTAAAATTAATCATAATATCTTTAATGCCAAATTGTATTCAAATCCGTCGAGCGGTTCCCGAGAATTAAAGAAAAATAAATAAAATGCTAGCAACGGAACACCTTTGGGTATTTGGGTAATCTTCGGACTGGCAAAATAACAAAGCTGTTCTTCGATTGAAAGTACCGATTTTCTTTATGGTTTCGATATTATTTTCTAGAGTTAGGCATTTTAGTTCTTTACTAATGTGAGTGGAAGTGGATTTTTGGACATTTATATTTTATGAAAAAATAAAAATAAAAAACAACAAATGGAGGAGTTTAACACCATGTTGTCGGACGACGAATTAGGTAAGTCAATACCTAATTAATTGAAAGACAAATTATCTTTTGTACTTTGGTTTGACCAACGCAAGTGGTTTTGGAGCTTCTGCCAGAATAATATTGTTTTCTACTATCCATGGTACAAAACAATATCGCCAACAAACCGCCAAGGTATTTTACTTCCTTTATAGAATTGCCTTGACTGCAGCGATCTCTAGTGTATACATTTTGTATGAATATTGTTTTAAAGCTTGCATTCAAGTTTCACTCTCGCTGATATTGAAGCGCTAGAAATTTAGTTACCATCTAGCACAGGACTGATAAATTTTGGCAGTCTGAGGGATATGTAAAAGAGTACACCTGGGCGAACACATCCGTCTCTCACGCCAATGGTTAACTCGACATCGACCCCACCGGCGCACTTCCAAATCTTACAGCACAACTGTAACGGATTAACTGGTAAGATCGCAGAGATAACTAATTTGATGACGCAATATGACATAAAACTTGCCGCAGTCCAAGAAACCAAGCTCAGCCCTAGGTCGGACCTCATTACCTATGGCGGATATAACATCCACCGGAAAGACCGTCATAGAGTAACAGGAGGTCTGGGAGTTGGTCTAGCGTTCATAACGCACAACTCTGTACAGTATCATCTATTTGATACCGACATCGAAGGAACGGATGATATCTTAGAAAGCCAAGGTATTACCATCCGTACAGGAGATGTCGATCTGCAAATCATTAACATCTACATACCCCCTGTCTCAAGTTGCCCCACCGGTTATCACCCCGACATTAGCTTGCTATTACGAGGAGATAACCGCGTGATCCTGGGCGACTTCAATGCGCACCACGACATGTGGCACTCAAACTTGCCAGCAGACAATAGGGGGCATGTACTTGCAGAACAAATAGATGATACGGCTTTCTGTACATTGAACGGAGACGCCCCAACGAGAGTATCGGGTAACTGCTATAGTTCGCCAGATATTTCCATCGTAAGTGCAGGACTATTGAACAACACCAATTGGCGACCCATACTCACGTTGGCGTCTGACCATATCCCAATAGTCATTACCATCGAACGACCGACGGACTTTATTACACCTGAGCATGGTACATATATTAACTTTACCAAGGCGGACTGGGTCAGTTTTCAGACATATACGGACGAATCCTTGGCTGCTCTATCCATTCCTACGGACGTACGCAAAGGCGAACTAGACTTCCGCAACATCATTGACTTGGCCTCTAAACGCTTCATTCCTGCGGGTCGAATATCTCAAATAAGACCAAATTTCCCCGCGGAGGCAGCGGCCATGCCTAGAGAAAGAGATGAAGTGCGTAGTCTCAATCCCGCAGACCCCCGTATAAGGGATCTCAACGCGGAAATTCGTAGGTTGGTCGATAAACATAAACTGGCCAAATGGAAACAACACCTAGAGCAATGCAACCTCTATGATGGTGTTGGCAAATTATGGACTACGGTCAAAGCTCTATCTAATCCAACGCAACACAAGGATAAAGTAGATATTACTTTCGGTGACAGGGTGAAGAAGGACCCTAGGGGATGTGCGAACTCCTTCTGTAGACAATTTGTACTACATTCCCCGCCCGATAGAGCTAAACGTAGAACCATGCGACAGGCGCGAAAATACAAAAACCAAAATACGCCCATTGTCGTCACTGCCTCAGAGGTCAAGGAAGCCATCAGACAGGCTAAGCCCTCAAAATCCATCGGCCCCGACGGCATTGCCATGAAGATGCTGAAACATCTAGGCCAGGAGGGACACAAATACTTAGCGGCTCTATTCAGTCTTTCACTGAACACTTTCGTCATTCCTGGAATATGGAAAAAGGCGAGAGTGGTTCCATTACTAAAACCTAGAAAACCGGCAAACATAGGCGATTCATATCGCCCTATATCACTTTTGTCACCGGTAGTGAAGACGCTAGAGTCCATTTTGCTCCCGTACTATACTGCAAATCTGCACCTGGCTAGTCATCAACATGGCTTCCGTAAGCTGCACAGCACCACCACCGCACTCAATGCCATTACAACGCAAATAAATAGCGACCTAAATCAAAACCAACCAAATCACAGGACTGTGTTAGTGGCACTTGACCTGTCGAAAGCTTTTGACACAGTCAACCATGCCACTCTCATACAAGATCTGTTTGAGACACAGATACCTGATGGTTTAAAGAGATGGACCGCTAATTATTTGAATGGACGGCAGGCGTCGGTTAACTTTAGAAACGCAACATCAAAACCTAGACGTATTAGACAGGGGGTGCCACAGAGTGGTGTCCTATCCCCGACACTGTTGAATTTCTATCTATCGAAGATGCCCCCACCACCAGAGGGCGTCTCCGTCGTTTCATATGCCGACGACTGTACAATAATGGCGACGGGGAAGGGCCCCTATACTGATGAACTGTGTACGAAAATCAACGGTTACCTCTGCGACCTTTCCAGGTTTTTCACTGAGCGAGAACTGACGATATCTCCGACTAAATCAACGGCGACGCTTTTTACGACATGGACGCACCAGGTGAGAAATGAATTAGACATTTTCGTTGATGGCACTAAGCTACCAACTGTCAGCCACCCAAAGTTATTAGGGATGACACTGGATAATACTTTCTCATTACAAGGGCGCAAAGATCGAGGTCGTCGACTGGAAGGAAATTCCAGCTCGTCCAAGGGCAAGGACATGGATTTCGGCCATCCCTGACGAACCCGAGAGAATTCTTGGGATGCCACGGCTAATGAATCCGTCCCTCCCAACGCATGACTGGAGTGTCAATCTGGTCGGGGATGCGGTAGGGCCCGACAGACAGGTGGTGTTCACCATGAATAAAGAGTCAATCGAGCCCCTTAAAAGGTGCAATGGCCTAGTACACTACAGCGTAGGCCAGATCGTTATCCACGTATATCGTGGTGATGCTCAGCGCGCTGCCTTCTCGGCTGCTCCGGGGGAACCGGGGAAGAAAAACCAGAAGAGGAAGCGGAGGATTCCGATGCGGAAAGCATGTTATCCGCCACGTCCCTTGGCGATAGTGCTGTGATCAACTCGGAGATGGAGGACAGCTACAGGACGATTAAGTCCTCGACGTCACGGTGGTAGCAGCCAACGCTGAGCGATTAACATCTAACGCTGCAGACAGCAGGACTCCCGCAACGCCATATCGGGCAGTTAATCGGAATAACTCGTCGTTGATAGGCAACCTCCGGGATGGGGCAAACCTCGACGATATGGGGACGGCAGGGAAGTCTGTGCGCTCTCATGTTGGTGGTGCTTCAGATTAATCTGCACAAATCTAAAGTGGCCTCGGCTGCTTTAAGTAGTCGTCTTTCTAAAGGCGACGTGAATGTGGTCCTCATCCAAGAACCCTGGGTCAATAGCTCGAGAATCTGCGGATTGGGGACTAAGGGCTTCAAGCTCATTCGAGCCAGCGAGGAGAGCAAAGTCAGAACGTGTATTTTGGTCAACAGCACCCGCCTGACGGTGGCGTCGGTCTATATGCCCTACGACGCCGAGGAACCCCCACCACAAACCGAGGTGAAAGACCTGGTGTAAAATTTCTGCACGGGTAATTTTATTATTGGAGCGGACGCTAATGCTCACCATGTCCAATGGGGGAGCTCCAACATCAATGCCAGGGGCGAGTCTGTTTGATTACCTCTTAACAACCAACCTGGTAATTTGCAACGTGGGAAATGAGCCTACTTTTATCACTAAGACCCGCAGGGAGGTCATAGACCTCACTATCTGTAGTGAAGGCGCTTATGAGTGGGTCAGAAATTGTGGCATACGCAGACGATTTAGCTATTGCATTCAGAGGCAACTTCCCACAAACTATGTGTGACCTGATGCAAGTAGCATTGCGAGAAGTTTCGACGTGGTCCTCTCGCTGCGGACTTAGTATCAACCCCGGGAAAGTGGAACTTGTCCTCTTCACCAACCGGTACAAAATACCGCCACTAAGCCTACCAGAACTAGATGACACGCGCCTGGGCTTGTCGGATAAGGCCAAGTTTCTAGGCATAGTTCTGGACAAGAAATTTAATTGGAGGGAGAATGTTCTTCAGCGCCAGAAGAAAATGGGGGCTCAGGGGGGCTCAGCCCTAGAGTATGCAATTGGTTCTACACGGCCATCATTCGCCCCATCATGCTGTATGGAGTCGTCGTATGGTGGCCTGCGCTGAGCAAGGCAACATACCTGAATCTGTTGCGGAAAGTCCATAGATCCAATATGATCTGTATAAGCGGTGCGCTAAGGACAACGCCCGACGAAGCCCTCCAGGTCATTCTGGGCATTTTGCCACTTGATCTGGAAGGGTTTCGGTCAGCGGCGGCATCAGCTCTGCGTCTAAGGGAAACCTCCAGTTGGGGTGCGGGTACTATTGGACACTCCAGTATTCTGGAATATTACAGATTTCTCCCTCTAAGCGCAGATCGTTGTGCGACCACTACAGTCGGGGATAGCTGTTTCAAAATAAACATTCCCAGTAGAGAAGACTGGGAGAGGACGGATTGGTGTCCCGAAACAAATGGTGGCACTTCCATATACACCGACGGCTCGAAGTTGGACGGCAGAGTTGGAGGAGGGGTTTATTCAAGGGATTTGGACCTTGAGTTCTCCTTCAGACTACCTGATCATTGTAGAGTCTTCCAGGCGGAAGTCTCGGCAATCCTGGACGCCGCGGCCTGGTTAAGCAAACGTGTTATCGGAGAAGATATCGCTAAGTATTTTCAGCGATAGCCAAGCGGCCATCAAATCCCTTGGCTCATGCACGTTCAACTCTGAACTGACGCTCAGCTGTCGTCGATCTCTTCAGGAGATGGCCCAACAGAACCGCGTAAACCTCATATGGGTCCCGGGACATTGAGGGAAACTGTAAGGTAGACGAGCTTACCAGGCAGGGCACGACCAAGCAGGTTCTTCAGGATAAAGAGCGCTTAGGTATGCCGTTTGCCACATGCAAACTAATGCTGAAGGAGCACACACTCCGTCAAGCCAACGAAAGATTGCTGCAATCCCCAGGGTGCCGGTTATCTAAGAAAACCTGGCCAAAATGGGATCTTAAAAGGTCTAGACGCATTTATGCCCTAACTAGGAGGGAAATCTCCTTATTGATAGGGGTATTAACCGGTCATTGCCTCATTAGTAGGCATGTAAAAAGGCTAGGTGTGCCCTACCGACGATGCTGCAGGAGTTGCAAAGATGATGAGGAGGAGGAAACAGTGGAGCACCTCATCTGCAACTGTCCGGCTTTAAGCGGCGCGAGAACGCGCTTTTTGGGAGTTCCCTTCCTGGAAAGCCTAAGACAGATCGCGGAACTGGAAATAAAGGACTTGATGGCCTTCATAAAGTCATCTAAGTGGTTCGAGGAGGAATAACGGTGTCGGTTTAGGAGTGTCAGTCCCGGGATTCTTCTATGTGGAAAATCCCAACAACTCTGGGATTTTCCATATGGCTGGGTCCCGAGACTGACTTTCCTTGTGTTGGTGGTATCACAACGGGCCTTTCAAAACTGCCTCTGCGGCAGCCGCTTGAACCTAACCTAACCTTGTCACCGACCAAGTCCACGATGACATTGTTCACGAAATGGAATATACAGATGAGCCTGGAGCTGGACGTCCACGTCGATGGTGTCACACTACCGACCGTCTTTTGTCCTAAAATCTTGGGAGTGACGTTCGACAACAGCCTCGCCTTTCATGTATATTTCAGTATTTTCGCGTAGAACACCTTTCTGCATTGGCCGCGCTTCAAAAAGGTACCCTTTCCTTTCCTTCTCCATTCCATCGCTTTCCTGTCCTTTCCCTTTCTTTTCTTTCTTTTTCGTTTACCTCCCTTTTCTTTCCTTACCTTTCCTTTGCTCTCCGTTCCTATCCTTTACTTTCCTTTTTTTCCCATTCTTTGCCTTTCGTGTCATTTCCTTTCCTGTCTTTTCCTTTATTTACCCTTCCCTTCCTTCACTCTCCTTTCCTTACCTTTGCTTTCCTTTACTCTCCTTTCCTTTCCCTTCTTTCCTTTCCTTTCCCTTACTTTCCTTTCCTTTACTTTCCATTTCCATACCCTTCCCTTCCTTTCCTTTCCTTTCCCTTTATTACATTTCCTTTCCTTTAATCTCCTTTCTTTTCTATTCCTTTCCCTTTCCTTCCCTTCCCTTCCCTTCAATCCCCTTCCCTTCCCTTCCTGTCCTTTCCTCTCTTTTCCCTTTCCTTTCCTTTTCCTTTCTTTTTTTTATTTACCTTTCCCTTCCTTCACTCTCATTTCCTTTCCTTTCCCTTCCTTTCCTTTCCATTACATACCCGTCTCTTCCTCTCCTTTCCTTTCCCTTTATTACCTCTCATTTACTCTCCTTTCTTTTCTACTCCTTTCCCTTCCCTTCAATTCCCTTCCCTTCCCTTCCCTTCCCTTCCCTTCCCTTCCCTTCCCTTCCCTTCCCTTCCCTTCCCTTCCCTTGCCTTCCCTTCCCTTCCCTTCCCTTTCCTTCCCTTCCCTCCTTCCTGTCCTTTCTTCTCATTTCCCTTTACTTTTCCTTTCCTTTCATTTCCTTTCCTTTCCCTTCCATTCCTTTCCTTTCCCTTTTTTACCTTTCCTTTCCTTTACTCTCCTTTCTTTTCTATTTCTTTCACTTCCCTTACTTTCCGTTCCCTTCATGAAATCAATAGCTATATCTCCAATCTTTCCGGTTTCTTCACCGCACGCAATCTAACTTTGATTCCAAGCCAGGTAGAACCAATGTTGTGAAGCATCAAATTGATACCGGTGATGCGAGGCCAATCCGCCAAACTCCTCGAAGTGTTTCCTTGGCCAAACGCCAAGTGGTAAGAGAAATTATACAGGAAATGAGAGAGAGCGGTGTGATCGAACCATCAGCTAGTCCATGGATCTTACCGGTAGTGCTAGTGAAGAAAAAGGATGAAAAATGCGGTTCAGCGTTGATTAATAAAAAAAAGAAAAGGACAGCTATCCATTACCGAGAATTGACGATACTCTGGACTCACCATCTGGTACGAAATGGTTTTCTACACTGGACTTGAAAAGCGACTATTGGCAAGTGGAGGTTAAAGATGAGGATAAGGAAAAGACAGCCTTAAGCGTTGGGGAGGGGCTGTGGCAAATTACGGTAATGCCCTTTGGACTATGAGAGACTAATGGATCAAGTATTGAAAGGACTGCATTGCAAAACATGCTTGGTGTACCTGGACGATATCATCGTGCTGGGAAAAAGCTTTGTGGAACACCTTAAGAACTTGGAGGAAGTTTTCCAAAGGATAGCTGGCGCCGGTCTGAAATTAAGTCCCAAAAAGTGTGCATTGTTCAAGAAGGAAGTAAGTAACTTGGATCACAAGGTTACCACGGAGGGAATTTGCATGGCCAAAGAGAAGATCGAAGCAGTAAAGGATTGGCCAAGACGGAAAAATTTACTGAGTTACGAAGTTTCTTTGGACTGTGCACGTATTATCGCCGATTTGTACCGAATTTCGCCAGCGTAGCCAGTTGCCTTCATGAGTTGACCAGGAAGAATGTGTCATTTGATTGGAAGAGGGAACATGAAGCGGCTTTCCAAACCTTGAAAGAACGACTGTGTACAGCGCCAATGTTAGCGTATCCAATCCCAGGTTCAACATTTATTTTGGAGTTTTGTTACAGATTGTCGATGGGCAGGAGAAGGTAGTGGCGTACTATAGCCGCACAATAGGAAAACCCGAAAGGAACTATTGCGAAACACGAAGAGAACTGCTGACATTGGTGGAGTGCATCAAACATTTCCACAAGTATCTCTATGGACAGCGACTCCACTTCAGGTCAGACCATGCAGCGTTGAAATGGCTCTTGCAGTTCCGTAATCCGGAAGGTCAATTGGCACGGTGGATAGAGCGACTACAAAGTTATGACTTTTCCATAGACCATCGCAATGGCAGCAACACGGGAATGCTGATGCAATGTCCCGGCGACCATGTAACCTGGAATGCAAGCGTTGTTCGAAATGTTTGAAATTAACTCTGTAACTTCTTTTAATTAAATAAATCAGTCACTTCATTTGTATTAACAAACTTGATGTGTGGACATTAACCCCCACAGTATCTGAAAAATTTAAACTGCATTTTCAAGAGAAATAGTTGCTCTTTCAGAAGATATATGCAGGTTTAAATTATATGGGAGGAGCACCAAAGGAGCTGCAATCTCTCTGCTGGGGCTGGTAAACTATGGGCAATTGTCAAATCCGACAAAACTCTGTCGCCAATTATCTGAGTGATCGTCAGGCGTCGGTGCCTTTTTAGACCCAGAAGGGTTCCACATTGTGGTGTCCTTTCCCAATTATTGTTTAACTTCTACATATCAAAGCTCCCTTCCCCACCAGAACGAGTCACCATCGTTTCCTACGCCGACGAATATACGATAATGAGCTAGTAGACGAAACCAATTGCTATCTCCCCAATCTTCCCGGATTCTTCACCGCACGCAATCTAACTTTGTCACTGACCAAGTCCACGACGACATTGTTCACAAAATGGAATAAACAGATGAACCCGGAGCTGGACGTCCAGTATTTTTTTCACGTAGAACATCTTCATTGGCCGCGCTTCAAAAATGTACCCCTTCCTTTCCTTTCCTTCTCCTTTCAATCGCTTTCCTTTTCTTTCATTTCCTTTTCGTTTACCTCCCTTTTCTTTCCTTACATTTCCTTTGCTCTCCCTTCCTATCCTTTACTTTCCTTTCTTTTCCATTCCTTGCCTTTCGTTTCATTTCCTTTCCTTTACATCCTTTTCCTTTCCATCGCTTTCCTTTTCTTTCCTTTTTGTTTACCTCCCTTTTCTTTTCTTACATTTCCTTTGCTCTTCCTTCCTATCCTTTACTTTCCTTTCTTTTCCATTCCTTGCCTTTCGTTTCATTTCCTTTACTTCCTTTTCCTTTTTTTTCCTTTATTTACCTTTCTCTTCCTTCACTCTCCTTTCCTTTCCTTTCCTTTCTTTTCCTTTCCTTTCCTTTCCCTTCTTTCCTTTCCTATCCTTTACTTTCCATTCCATACCCTTCCTTTCCTTACCTTTCCTTTACTCTCCTTTCTATTCTATTCCTTTCCCTTCCCTTCCTTTCCTTTCTTCTTTTTCCCTTTCTTTTCCATCTCTCCTTTCCTTTCCTTTAAATAACTTTCCTTTTCTTTCTCTTTCCTTTCCTTCTCATTCCCTTCGCTTCCTAACCTTTCTTTACTTTTCCTGTCCTTTCATTTCCTTTCCTTTCCATTAAATTCCCTTCCCTTCCTTTCCTTTCCTTTCCGTTCCCTTCTTTTCCTTTCCTAACCTCTGCTTTCTCTAATTTTGCTTTCCTTACCTTTACTCTCCCTTCCCTTCCATTTCTTTCCCTTATTCTCCTTTTCTTTCCATTCCCTTAACTTCCCGCCCCTTCCATTCCCTTCATTCCTTTCCTTTACTTTCCTTTTCTTACTTTTCCTTTCCTTACCTTTACTCTCCTTTCCTTTCATTTTCGCTCTCTCCTTTCCTTCCCTTTCTAATAATATCCTTTATTTTCCTTTCATTTCTTTTCCTTCCCTTTCCTTCACCCTCCTCTCCCTCCTTTCCTTCCCTTGCCTTTCTTTCCCGTTCCATTGTTATCCCCTAATTTTCTTTCTTTTCGATTCCTTTTCTTTCCTTTACTCTGCTTTCGCTTCCCTTTCCTCTCCTTTTCCTTTAGTTACCTTTCCTTTCCTTCAATCTTCTTTCCATCCCTCTCCTTTCCTTTCGTTCCCTTTCCGGTCCTTTCCACTCATATCCTTTATTTTCCTTTCATTTCATTTCGTTTTCTTTCCTTTATTTTCCGACAACATGGTGTTAAGCTCCTCCATTGGTTGTTTTTTATTTTTATTTTTTTATAAAATATAAATGTTCCACTTCTGTAACTGAAAGTTCACTTTTGATTTGATTTAATTTCCATTCCTTTCCTTTCCTTTTCCTTCCTTCTCTTACTTTTCCTTTCCTTACCTTTACTCTCCTTTCCTTTCATTTCCGCTCCCTTCTTTCCTTCACCCTCCTCTCCCTCCTTTCCTTCCCTTGCCTTTCTTTCCCGTCCATTGTTATCCCCGACTTTTCTCTCTTTTCGGTTCCTTTTCTTTACTTTCGCTTCCCTTTCTTCTCGTTTTCCTTTATTTACCTTTCCTTTCCTTCACTCTTCTTTCCTTCAGTCTCCTTTCCCTTCGTTCCCTTTCCGGTCCTTTCCACTCATATCCTTTATTTTCCTTTCATTTCATTTCCTTTCCTTTCCTTTATTTTCCGACAACATAGTGTTAAGCTCCTCCATTGGTTGTTTTTTATTTTTATTTTTTTATAAAGTATAAATGTTGATCCACTTCTGCAATTGAAAGTTCACTTTTGATTAGTAAATAACTAAAATGCTCAACTATAGAAAATAATATCGAAACCATAAAGAGATTCGCTACTTTCAATTGAGCAACAGCTTTGTTCTTTTGCCAGCCCGAAGGTTACCCAAATACCCCAAAAGTGTTCCATTGCTAGCATTTTATTTATATTTCTTTAAATCTCGGGAGCTGCTCGAGCGATTTGGCATTATAGATAGTATGATTCATTCTAAGATTATATTCGTGTTGCCACTTGGGAAGGTTCACAGAGTTGCCACCTATCTCAATTTATTTTTAAATATTGAGCAAGATATGCAAATATGGGTATAAAATTAAAGGTATTTTCGACCGTATTCCAAATATTTAAATCTCAAGTAGGTTGCCACCTAGGGTTGCCACCTAACCGAATTCTATTTATTTTTCTTTATATCTCGGGAACCGCTTTGGATACAATTTTGAATTATACATAGTATGAATAATTCTAAGATTATGTGCGTGGGTGTTGTCAAATATGTAAATCTTAAGAAGGATTGCCACCTTACCGCATTTTATTTATTTTCCTTTATATCTCGGGAACCGCTCGACCAAATTGGATAAAATTTGAAAAAATGAAAGGTATTTTCGACCGTATTCCAAATTAGTAAATCTTAAGAAGGGTTGCCACCTTTTGGGACCGCTCCACCGATTTCGATAAAATTTGGCATTATAGATAGTATGATTCATTCTAAGTTTAAATGTGTGGGTGTTGCCACTTGAGGCCCTTCACAGGGTTGCCACCTACCGAATTTTTTTTTTAATATTGAGCAATAGCGACCGTATTCCAAATATGTAAATGTCAAGCAGACTTTTCACATAGTACAACTCTCCTTCCTATCTGTCTTCGCCTTCACACTATCTCCCTCCCTTTTTCTCTTCATTGCGCTCTTTTCCTTTACCACGCCCCTCTTCCTCTATATCCAATTCGCCTAACACCTTATTATAGCAAAATAAAATGGACTACAAAACATTCTAAAAATTTTGAGAAAAACCTTTAAAATTTTCATGAAAATTCGTCAAATTTTTGCGAATTTTGCATAACTTTTTCAAATATATTTTACAATTAATCCATTAGATCTTGATCCATACTTGTATAGGAAATTGGCTAAAATTATTCTACTGAGGCTAAAGTTGGTAAAAATTGCAAAAAACCTTAAATATAAACGACAGATAACAAATGGTCATTATTGTGACATATATCATATATAAATTCGTCGAATTTTTGCGAATTTTGCATAACTTTTTCAAATATATTTTATAATTAATTCATTAGATCTTGATCCATACTTGCATAGGAAATTAGCTAAAATTATTCTACTGAGGCTAAAGTTGGTAAAAATTGCAAAAAACCTTAAATATAAACGACAGATAACAAATGATCATTATGGTGACATTTATCATATATAAATTCGTCGAATTTTTGCGAATTTTGCATAACTTTTTCAAATATATTTTATAATTAATTCAATAGATCTTGATCCATACTTGCATATGAAATTAGCTAAAATTATTCTACTGAGGCTAAAGTTGGTAAAAATTGCAAAAAACCTTAAATATAAACGACAGATAATAAATGGTCATTATGGTGACATTTATCATATATAAATTCGTCGAACTTTTGCGAATTTTGCATAACTTTTTCAAATATATTTTATAATTAATTCATTAGATCTTGATCCATACTTTCATAGGAAATTAGCTAAAATTATTCTACTGAGGCTAAAGTTGTTAAAAATTGCAAAAAACCTTAAATATAAACGACAGATAACAAATGGTCATTATTGTGACATATATCATACAGTGTCTCACAAAAGTATTTTGCTTTTGATGGCGTTCAAGAAAACTGCTGACTATTTATATATTTCGCAAACATTTTTTTTTTGTAAGTCTTCATTTATTCAAGCATGTGCTTAAAACTATGTAAATCAGTCATTAAAACAAAAAAAAAAAAAATATCCAGGTACAAAATGAAACTTAGATAATTCATATGTGATTTTTAGCTCACAAAAGTATTTTGCTTCTGACGAAAGTTTGCATTTAAAAGCGTTTTAATCACGGCCGTAGCCAGCAGTGAACATTTGGGTGAGCTCGACCAATTTCGAGTGAGCTGAAATTTTTTCTAGTAAAAATCGTATCAGCTGTAATATCAGGCACCTTTTTTATTGATTAAGTCGTAAATCGAATGAATACATATCAACTTATTTCAAAAATGCATATTGAACGTTAATAAAGTTGTATTTCCCTATTTTTGTTGGCAAATTTACACAGTAAAAAATTAAAGACTACTTTTTTTAAATTTAATACCAAATAGTATTATTTTAAGACCCTGAAAAAGTTTGGAAATTAAATTTGAAGTAATGGTTTTAAAAAAATACCAAAGTTATACTAAAACGCTCTCTCTCTCTCAATTTTGGCAATTAAATTAGTCGAAATGGTCTTAAAATAATACCTGTTCTCGGAAAATGGTATTAATTTAATACTTTTTGGCGGTTTTATATATAAACACCAAATTGGTATTAAATTTAGACTATTCTTTTTACTGTGTTTTGCGTACACATTTTTAATGAATTCAATCTCTTTTTTTCAAAAGCAAGAAATGAAAGATCTCGTAGCCGTTGATCGGTCATTGTTGAACTCTGAATCGCATCTATTCTTGAAAGCGCAGAAAATTATGATTTGTTGATTGATGTACTTCCGCCAAATGTCTCCATGGCCTCAAAAAGGCAATACGTTGTTGAAAATGCACTTTTGACGGAAACAATATTTGAAGAATACTTTTGTCATTCGATTCAGGTTTATTTTTCTCATTAATGAGAAAACTCTTCTCATAACGGCAATATTATTTAAAGTTCAGCCAATGATTTCAAAGCGCTGTAGTCAAAATTTCCATCCAAAAAGTTGTTTGCAGCTTCGACTGCATTCAGGATATCATTATTTTTTTCGAATCGTTCATTCATTTCCAAAATAATCGAGTCAATTATTTCGAAATAAATGCGCTTTAATGAAGAATCATTCTTCAAGAATGTTCATCAATATCACGCTCACCCAGCGGATTCGCTTAGTAGATAGGATCGACGTCGAAATCTTAACGGTCTCGGAACCGGCGCATATTCAACGTCGTCAAGTTTTTTTTAGCTGAGCCTAGAAATTCGGAACATCCAAAAGCTAAACGCATATAGTCTGCACCAAGATCATGTCCTGCTCCATCCTTTATTTTTATCAACGAATTGAGTAGCTTATCGAAGTTAAGTTAAGTTGTTTGACTTGATCAAAGAAAAGTCGAGATTCGGAATTATTTTTCACGATTTCTACAACGACAAGATGAAGGCGATGATTAATGCAATGTACATATGGTATTTTGCGATCAAAATATATCTGCATCAAAGCTTGTAAACTGCCCAACCGACCACTCATTACCGCTGCTCCATCAAAACATTGGCTCAAAATCTTTTTGCAAACACTTGCAAGCGATCGATGATCAGTTGGCAGAATCCTTTGGCTGTGATATCATCAGCGTTTTCGAAAGAAAATATCTCCTTCCCACTTCTGTCTGTTGAACCATCTGCCATTAGTGTTAAATATGAAGATTCATTTAGCTCTATGGCAATTAATTCACGAAGACAATTTGCAATAATGTTGATAATTTCATTTTGTATCTGAGGCGATTTATAGATGGCTTTTATATAAATTGAACGGTAGTATTTTTTAATATTAGTTTTGGACATTCATAAAATGAAATTTAATCGTTTCAAAAGTATATGTTTGCGTTAGCATGCATGAACACTGATCTATGGCAACATTTTATTAAATGCAAACAAATTTTGAACTGTAATAATTTTTTTTCAAATCGATTCTAGTCGGAAATTTGTAAATATTTCAATAAAAATTTTAGGGTGAGCTCAGCTCACCCAAGCGTGCCTCTGCTACGGCCGTGGTTTTAATACTTCGAATGATAGCCCTGTTTTTGATAATGGCATCCAAACGCTTAGGAATGGATTCCACAAGCTTTTTACAAAATTCCACGGTTATTTTTTCCCATTCTTCCAGCAATACTGCTTTGCGGTCACTTTTTGATGAAATTTTGTGCTTCCGTACCTTATCTTCCAGGTAGGCCCAGAGATTTTCTATGGGATTAATGTCAGGACTTTGGGGAGGTGTTGGCAAGTGTTTTGTGTTAAAAAGTATCCACATTCTAACGTCATAGGCCATGTGTTTAGGGTCGTTGTCTTGTTGGAATAAAAACTCATTATTTGACATGCCCATTTTTTCTGCACTTCAGTGTAAATTCTCCTTGAGAATGGACAAATAAACACGCTTATCCATAGTACCTTCTATAAAAACGAATTTCCCAACTCCCTGAGCGGACATACAGCCCCAAACCATGACAGACCCTCCACCATGCTTAACAGTTGCTTTAATGTTTTTTAGTTTCAGCTCTTCATTTGGCTTCCGCCATACCATACCTCGACCATCGGATCCAAAAATGTTGTACTTGCTCTCGTCACTAAACACTACTGTTTTTCAGAAGTCGAAACCTTTCGATTTGTGCTTTTGAGCGAACAAAAATCGCTTTTCTTTATTGACTTTAGAAATTAATGTTTTTTCCGCGCAATTCGACCGTGAATACCATTGCTTCTAAGAACTCTACGAACTGTCTCGTCCGATATTTGGGTTTCTAATGTTGCCTGAAGCTGGGCATTAATTTTGGGAGCTGAGATGTGGGGATTATCTCGATTTTCTTTTCAAATTTCACGTTCTTCTCTCACCGTTAGTACTTTTGGTCGGCCGCATCTTGGAATATTTTCTAAATTACGTCGATCTTTGCATCGTTTTATCAAATTTTCAATTGTTTGACGACACCTACTAAACATTTCACAAATGTATTTAACACTTTTTCCTTTATTGTGCAGATACATTATAATTTTTTTCTCAGATGTACTTAATTCTTTAGCTTTTGGCATTTTTGATGCTCACAGTACCAGAATAAAAACTGAAATGCATCAAAGAAAGTAAAATAGTGATAAGAACGTGTCTGCAGCCACCCGCTTCGCGAAAACAAAAAAAAGCAAACAAATCGCAGCGACAACCGGTTTTCAAAGCAATAGGCAAAATACTTTTGTGAGATAACAACTGCGTCGTGTAGCGGTTTTTTTGTTGTAGCAACATAGCGGCATGCAATTTTTAATTGCTGTTTGGACAATTTGTTGAAAGAATGTGTAGTGAGTAGAGTTTGCATTTCAATAATGAAGAAAGTCCACACAGTGCAACAGAAACTTGAAATATGTCCCCTCAAAGAAATATGCAAAATACTTTTGTGAGACACTGTACATAAATTCGTCGAATTTTTGCGAATTTTGCATAACTTTTTCAAATATATTTAACAATTAATCCATTAGATCTTGATCCATACTTGTATAGGAAATTAGCTAAAATTATTCTACTGAGGCTAAAGTTGGTAAAAATTGCAAAAAATCTTAAATATAAACGACAGATAACAAATGGTCATTATGGTGACATTTATCATATATAAACTCGTCGAATTTTTGCGAATTTTGCATATTTTTTTCAAATATATTTTATAATTAATTCATTAGATCATGATCCATACTTGCATAGGAAATTAGCTAAAATTATTCTACTGAGGATAAAGTTGGTAAAAATTGCCAAAAACCTTAAATATAAACGACAGATAACAAATGGTCATTTTTGTGACATTTATTATATATATATAGTTATCAAAATGATCATGTTACATAATAATATTTATGGAAAAACATATGTGAGATGGTCATTTTTATGACACTATATATATATTTTTAGAAAAAATATGTAACATGGTCATTTTAATGACACTATATATGATATATATAGTCACCAAAATGACCACGTAACATAAACAAATATATAAACCGAAAAACATATGTAAGATGGTCATTTTCATGACACTATATATGATATATATAGTTATCAAAATGACCACGTCACATATTAAATTTTTATATATATAATTTTTCGAGTCACCACAATGACCATGTCTCATTAAAGGTAGGTAGGTAGGTAGAAGTGGCTGCCGCAAAGGCACACCTAGGCCAGTAATAAAAGGCCCGTTGTGATACCACCAAACACTAGGAAAGTCATTCCCGGGGCCCGGCCACATGGAAAATCCCAGTGCTGTCGGGACTCTCCATATAGCCGAAACCCGGGACTGACACTCCTAACCGACACCGCTACCCCTCCTCGAACCATTTTGATAACTTGATGAAGGCCATCAAGTCCTTTATGTCTAGCTCCGCGACCTGGCTTAAGCTAACCAGGAAGGGAACTCCCAGAGAGCGCCTTCTCGCTCCGCTTAAGGCCGGGCAGTTGCAGATGAGGTGCTCCACTGTTTCCTCTTCCTCATCATCTTTGCAACTCCTGCAGCATCGTCGGTAGGGAACGCCTAGCCTTGCTCCGTGCCTACCAATAAGGCAGTGCCCGGTTAAAACACCTATTAATATGGAGATTTCCTTCCTTTTTAGGGCGTATATGTGTCTAGATCTTTTAAGATCGCATTTTGGCCAGGTTTGCTTTGATATCCGGCACCCTGGGGCTTGTAGCCATCTTTCGTTGGCTTCGCGGAGTGTATGCTCCTTCAGCATTAGCTTGCACGTGGCAAACGGCATACCTATGCGCTCTTTATCTTGAAGAATCTGCTTGGTCGTGCCCTGCCTGGCAAGTTCGTCTGCCCTACAGTTTCCCTCAATGTCCCTGTGTCCCGGGACCCATGTGAGGTTCACGCGGTTCTGTTGGGCCATCTCTTGAAGAGATCGACGACAGCTGAGCGTCAGTTCAGAGTTGAACGAGTAAGAGCCAAGAGATTTGATGGCCGCTTGGCTGTCGCTGAAAATACAGATATCCTGTCCGATGGTGCGTTCACCTATCCAAGTCACGGCGTCCATGATTGCAGAAACTTCAGCCTGGAAGACACTGCAGTGATCAGGTAGTCTAAAGGAGAGTTCTAGGTCCAAATCCCTTGAGTAAACCCCTCCTCCGACTCTGCCGTCTAACTTCGAGCCGTCGGTGTATATAAAAGTGCCGCCATTAGTAGCGGGACACCGATCTATGTTCTCCCAGTCTTCCCTGCTGGGAATGTTTATTCTAAAACAACAATCTCCGACTGTTGTGGTCGCACACCGATCTGTGCTAGGAGGGAGAAAGCTGTAAGATCTTAGAATACAGGAGTGTCCAATAGTGCTTGCGCCCCAGACGGACGTTTCCCTTAGACGCAGAGCCGATGCTGCTGCTGCCCGGTACCCTTCCAGATCGAGTGGCAAAAAGCCAAGAATGGCCTGGAGAGCTTCATTGGGCGTTGTTCTTAACGCCCCGCTTATACAGATCATGCTCGATCTGTGGACTTTTCCTAACAGATTTAGGTTTGTTGCCTTTCCTAGCGCAGGCCACCATACCACGACTCCATACAGCATAATTGGCTGGATTATCGCAGTGTAGATCCATCTGCAAATTTTGGGGCTGAGCCCCCATTTTTTGCCAATGGCTCTTCTACACGTGTAAAGTGCAATGCACGCTTTCCTCTGGCGCTGGATGACATTCTCCTTCCAGTTAAGCTTTCTATCTAGAACTGTGCCTAGGAATTTGGCTTTATCAGCTAAGTTCAGGCGCACGCCATCTAGTTCTGGTAGGTTCAGCGGTGGTATCTTGTACCGCCTGGTATAAAGGACAAGCTCCACCTTTCCCGGGTTGATGCTAAGTCCGCAGCGAGAGGACCATGAAGAAACTTCTCGCAGTGCTACTTGCATCAAGTCACACAGGGTTTGTGGGAATTTGCCCCTATATGCAATAGCTAAATCGTCTGCATATGCCACTATCTTCCCGCCCCCCCACCTTGTGTCTCGTAGCAGCGAGTTTACGGTGAGGTTCCATAGGAGCGGGGAGAGAACACCACCCTGAGGCGTTCCTCTTGTGACATAGCGTGAAAGATCAACTGTTCCCAGTGAAGAAACTATTTTCCTTCCCTTTAGTAGTTGATCAATTAGACCAATAAGAGACCTATTTATGCCCAGGTTTGTTAAAGCAGTGTTAATAGCCTCCGGCCTTATATTGTTGAAAGCCCCTTCGATGTCCAGAAAGGCCACGAGACAGTACTCCTTTTCGTGCAATGATTTTTCAACAATAGAGACTAGGCTGTGGAGCGCAGTTTCCGTTGATTTACCTTTGGTGTATGCATGTTGATAGCTAGAAATAAGGTTGCTATCAATAGTAGAGGAGAGATAATCGCTAATTATCCTCTCGAAGGTTTTAAGTGCAAAAGACGAGAGACTGATCGGTCTGTAGTCTTTAGGCTCATAGTGTGAGGCCTTCCCAGCCTTTGGAATAAAGACTACCGTGGCGCTTCTCCAGGAGCACGGAATGTAATTAAGAGCCAGGCAGGCTGAATAGAGAACTACCAGCCATTTAGCTGATATTTTCAGCGTGTTTATAAGTTGTGCGGGGAAAATCCCGTCTGGCCCAGCTGCCTTGAACGGCTCAAAGCTTTTGATTGCCCACCTTACCCTTTCCTCCGTAATGGTTATGTTTACCGCCAGGTTTGTTGCAGATGCTACAGGTGCATCATACAAGTTCCCCGGAAAGTGTGTGTTCAGGAGCAGCTCCAAGGTTTCCCCTTCCGTGCTGGTCCAAGATCCGTCAGGCTTCCGTAAATAGCTAATGGCTGTTTGAGTTTTTGATAGCACTCGTCTAAGTCTCGCTGTATCATCGACTTTTTCGACCCGGGGCAGAAATTTCTCCACGAAGTTCTCTTCGCTTGCCTTAGAGCCTTTTTATAGGCCCTCAGTTTAGCTTTATATTCGAGCCATTCAGGCTCCGTACCGATGCTCTTGGCCTTGTTAAATTGCTTCCTGCATGATATACGGAACGAATCCAGGTCGTAAGACCACCAGTGGGGTCTATGTTTGCCGCGTGGTTTTGGTACTGGACAAGCCTGCTCTAGGGCATTTGAGAGCGCCGTTGTGAAGGTCGTTACCAGGTCATCCAGTTCTCCCACTGATGAGGGGGCTTGTGGAGGTAATACTGGTAGGTCCCTAGCTAATATTTGGTTATGTAGCTGCCAGTTAGTGTTGCGTGGATTTCGTTTCATAACTGGCTGCTCAACAATAAAGTGTAACACACTTTCTATGTACCGATGGTCAGAAAATGAATGCTCATCAAGAACACGCCATTTTCTGACCCACTCATAAGCGCCTTCGCTACAAACAGTGAGGTCTATAACCTCCCTACGAGCTTTAGTTATAAAAGTAGGCTCGTTACCCACGTTACAAACCACCAGGTTAGTTGTTAGTAGGTAGTCAAACAGAGACTCGCCCCTAGCGTTAATATCGGAGCTTCCCCACTGGACGTGATGAGCATTAGCGTCAGCTCCAATAATAAGATGGCCCGTACAGAAATTATCCACCAGATCTTTCACCTCCTTTTGTGGAGGAGGTTCTTCGGCGTCATAGGGCATATAGACCGACGCCATCGTTAGGCTGGTGCTGCCGACTGTTAAGCTGGCAGCTGTAACGTCACCATTTGAGTAGTTGGGTAATAGAAAGGTGTTTAGCTCAGACTTTACCAAAATACAGGTTCTGACCTTGCCCTCATCATTGGCTTGGATGAGCTTGTACCCCTTAGTCCCCAATCCACAGATCCTAGAGCTATTGACCCTTTAGAAAGACGACTGCTTAAAACAGCCGAGGCTGCTTTAGATTTGTGCAGATTTATCTGAAGCACCACCAACATGAGAGAGCTCAGACATCCCTGCCGCCAGCGTGTCGTCGAGGTCTGGCCTGTTCCCGGGGCTGTCTCTCAACGAGGAGTTGTTCAGAGCACCTGCACGATTTGGCGTGGCGGGAACCCTGCTGTCTGAAGCAGCATCAACGTTAGTGTGCTCAGGTTTAGCCACGATCGTGACGTCGAGGCCTTCTTCGTCAAGCAGGCTTTCTTCTATCGCCGAGTTGTTCGCAGCACCATCGCAATTTGACGTGGCGGATAACATACTTTCCGCGTCGGACTCCTCTGCTTCCCCTTCCGATGCCTCGATCTCCGAGTCCTCCGGAGCGTCCGGAATAGCAGCGCGCTGTGCATCGCCACGGTATACGTGGATCACGATCTGACCCAAGCCGTAATGCACTCGTCCGTTGCACCGTTTAAGCGGCTCGAGCGCCTCCTTATTCAGAGTGATAACCACCTGTCTATTGGGCCCAACCACATCATCGACCAGATTGACGCCCCAATCCTGCGTCGGGAGAGACGGATTCCAGACCTGCAGCATCTCAAGAATATTCTCGGGTTCTGCAGGGACGGCAGGAATCCATGCCCTTGCCCTTGGCCGAGCAGGAATGTCCTTCCAGTCGACGACATCTAGTCTTGCCCCTGGATAGACTTCACCCAGTCTTGCAACTGCTGCCTTATACAGTGCGACAGTTCTTGCATCCTCGCACGCGAATATTTTGATCTGACCTTGGTGCCAGCCCGCGTCAGTACCTCGCGGCGGACTACCCGGAGACTCACGCATTAAGTGGAGGAGGGCCCTGCCCATTTCATTTCGGACATACAGCCACTGGTCTTTGGGGATGGACCAACGGTCGTTACCTCGGTCAATGAAACCTATAAGGATTCTGTCCTTGGTTACTTCAGCAAAGCTGAGTTTTCCCACTACGGGGTTGACCTGATGCCGCTTCGGATGGGGGTCTACCTCTCCGTCCGATCTCTGGCGTTTGAAGGGATTACCGTTCACCCTCTTAGGCACATAGGGCCTCTGGAAATTTGGTATCAGAGCTTTCGCTTCCTCCACCATCTTCCTTTCTTCCGGCGACAGCTTCTCCTGCGATGCTCCCTCATATTTTTTAAGGATCCTTGCGGCCTTTCTTTTATCCCAGTACGCAAAGCGTCGGGGAGATGCCTCTTTGGGGGGATTCAGACTCGTAGTTGCCATCGCGGTCTCTCCCTTTGCGGCGTCGTCCTTCTCTTTCGAAACTCTGAAACCAGGTCGTGAGACCATTGCCCCAGATGTGAAGAGATTGGGTTTCGTACCAGCGCTTGATGGAAGTTTAGCTTCCGCCGTTTTCTGCTTGACTGCGTAGGCAGCCGCACTGTTGCTTGCTCCCATCAAGTCACTCTTACTTGATAGCAGTTTGGGGGATGACTGACCCGTAGTTTCCATCGCTGTCGGCCTCCCAGTTAACTTTGAGGCGGAGTTTGTCCTCCGGCGTTGTGTTTTCGCTTGCTCCAGCATAGTTCTTCTCTGCTGCGGAGTAAACGAAGTCGTTAATTGCTTTGTATTTTGTGTGTTCTTCATCTTGTTCGTACGACCCCTCGCCGGACAAGGCCAGCTTAGGGTCAAGGGTAGTGTAAGGGGAAGTGTGTCGTCCGCCGCGGCAGAGCCCCATACCGCGGTAATACCATAGTTACTCCCTGAGGCGGCCCGGTATCAGTGAGGCTCCGTTCGACTACAGCCACGATTTGCCTCCCGGCTGCAAACGTCCAATGGGCACGGTCGCGCATAACACCCTGGATTGGGAGGGAAAAGTTTTGCACATTTATATAGCGAGCCGCTTGCTTCAAGACAGACGCCCGCTTACAGCCGCACCTCTTGGTGTACAGACGCTGCGAAAAAGACCCCGGTGAGCCCTTAAACCAAGTATGTCAGAGTGGCCCCCCCCCGGGGCTCCCTCTCTTTCTGCCGCGAGCCTAGGTAGCTCAACGTTGCCCAGAGTGCACGAACGAGGACGCAAGAGTCGGGATTGAGCGCGGTCACTCAGCAACCACACCCCATTACACTCCATGTCTCATTAAAACTAATATAACTTTTAAAATACAACAGTTATATCAAAAAGGATTTTATACATAGGTTATATGAGGGGATTGGAACCGATGTTTGTAAGGTGAGTACTTTGATGACACCCTTGTTTTTCCTTAAAAAATCGGTTCCAATCCCCTCATATAACCTATGTAAAAAATCCTTTTTGATATAACTGTTGTATTTTAAAAGTTATATTAGTTTTAATGAGACATGGTCATTGTGGTGACTCGAAAAAATATATATATAAAAATTGAATATGTGACGCGGTCATTTTGATAACTATATATATCATATATAGTGTCATAAAAATGACCATCTTACATATGTTTTTCGGTTTATATATTTGTTTATGTTACGTGGTCATTTTGGTGACTATATATATCATATATAGTGTCATTAAAATGACCATGTTACATATTTTTTCTAAAAATATATATATAGTGTCATAAAAATGACCATCTCACATATGTTTTTCCATAAATATTATTATGTAACATGATCATTTTGATAACTATATATATATGTATATAATAAATGTCACAAAAATGACCATTTGTTATCTGTCGTTTATATTTAAGGTTTTTCGCAATTTTTACCAACTTTAGCCTCAGTAGAATAATTTTAGCTAACTGTTAATTCGCTGACCTCAGGTCACTGGAGTAGACCTTAATTTTGACCTTCAGGAAGCCAAAATTCACCATCCCTTTCGTCCTTTCCAGGAGGGGAGGCACTCCCTTTTCGGCATCAGCCTTACTTGGCGCGTAGCCTTATTACTCGCCCCCAGGCTGAGCACCTTCCAATTGCTGGTTGGAAGATCTGGGTTATAGGCCCTGAACACGTCTAGGACCTTTTCTGGCTCCTCCGGCTTGGATGGAATACAAGCCCAAGCCCTTGGTCTACCCGGGATATCGCAAAAATCAACCGCCTTGATTTGTGCACCGGGATACACCTCCTTCATTTTGGCTATTGCCAACTTATACATCGCGGCAGACGAATCCTCACAGGCCACCACCTTGACCGTTCCCTGGAACCAGCCCACTTCTTTCCAGGAGGGGATGGCACCAGGGAGCTCGTCCAAGACGCTGACCGCGTGGGAAGCCATCTCGGCTCGCACCCATTCCCACTTCGGTCGAAGGGACCTCTCGCCTTTGGGGTTAGCATCGTAGATCCCTAGAAGTGTGCTACCTTTAGCAACTTCTGCAAACGAGGGACCCTGGACTCTAACCCTTTTGGGGTTTGAGGTACCATCCGCGACCTCCATGGACCTATTGCGTTTCGCGGTCCCCTCTTCGCTCGCCAGACGACTACCATCGAAGTCCGGGACGATTAACTTGGCCCACTCAAGCTCTACTTTGAGTTCTGCCACGTCGCCAGGCAGTGCCTTGGCTAGCAGGTCGGGCGTAAACCAGGATCTCTGCAAGATCCTGAGCGCTGTCCGCCTGTGCTTCGCACGTGGGTCTTTTGGTTGTGGCCTATCGTAGGCCTTTGAGAACGCAGTGGGCGTGGGGAAGGGGTTTCTCGGGGCGTGCGCACCGGCTTCGGCATTCCCCTCAGTATCGAGCCGATTACTGAGCGCGCCTCCGCTAGCAGACACCGCTCCCTTGGCTACCCCCCCCTACGCTCACTGCTTCCAATACATTTTTAGAAGTGGACTCCGGTATAACCTGGAGACCACATGAATTATTAAATTCAGCCGCAGCGCGGCTGGTAGAGGCGCCCTGTAGCACAAGAGCGCCGTAAAAGATGGGGAATGACCCCTCCGACTTTTTAAGAGTGTCGGCCTCCTTTCCTTTATTTTGGTTTACGTTTTCCATATTAAAACCCACGAGTAGCGGAGAAAAGGGTCGTCCACCCCGAGCAGAGATCCGCAATACTCGGGGTAAGGCCAAAGATTACAACTGGGAGTGGCCATAATCCCAGAGGGCTCCGTTCGAGACTGGGCTATTTAAAAGGGCCCCCAGCCAGGCTGATCCTCGGCACGGTTCATGACGCATGACACCTTGATCCGGCCCATAACCTCCAGACCATAGTCAAAACCCATTTCAATACACCAGAGCTATTGAGAGAGCTAAGACGTATAGCTGTGATTCCTGACCTCAGCTGGATACCTTCCACGCAAGTGAGAACTAGTGTATCCACTTAACAGAACAACTGTGGTATCCATTACCGGTCGGCACCCTCTTGGAGGGTTCAGTCCGAGGATTTTTGCCAACCAGACTAAGTCTAAAAAAATTAAAATTTCTTTTATTTCATACTTTAAATTGATAGCAATAAAATCGAAGTAATCACATATAAAATTTGGGTCCGATTGGACACCGCTAAGGCGTGACGCCAGGGGGTCAAAGTTCATACTAGGTCTAAAAAGATTAAAATTTCTATTATTTCATACTTTAAATTGATAGCAATAAAATAGAAGTAACCACATATAAAATTTGGGTCCGATTGGACACCGCTAGGGCATGTCGCACGGGGGCCAAAGTTCAGACTAGGTCTAAAAAAATTCAAATTTCTTTTATTTAATACCTTAAATTGATAGCACTAAAGTAGACGTAATGAAATATTAAATTTGGTTTGTGTTGGAGACCGGGGTGAAGGTTATGGCTACTGAAAAAATTAAAATATATTTGTATACCCAAAATCGATATTATTATAGTTGAAGACATCATACATAAAATTTACTTTCGATTTAAGTCCTATGAAGCCCCAAAAAAATTCAATAATTTGTTACTATTTTAATTTTAATTTTTTGCTTCCAACTTCACAACACTATGCTGTTTAGGCCTAAGGGGTATGCGAGCTTTTTGCCAGAACACTTCCGTCTCTTTTACCACAAGAGATGCACTCTCATGAACACTAAGCTTTGTTTTTCTCACATTGTGGAAAAGAACCCGCAAGGCTTGCCCATTAGAAGGCAGCTTGGCACCGGTAATTTGGCTTTCGGCAAAGCCCACTAAAAATATCTTATTTTTTTGTCGCGATTCCATATTGACACGAAATATTAACTTACGGTCTCGACCACTTGAGAACTCTACTAATTTATTGTGATTCAATTGCTTATAATATTGACAAAAATCCCAAAAGTTGCTTTTTACAGACCATTTCTTACTCAGTATTATTTCCCTCCATAGGTTCAGGTGGTCTCGAAGGTTATGTAATTAAAAATATTGTTATTTTTATACCTTTCATGAACATGAAATGGTATTATAACTTTGGTCCGATGTTTGTAAGTATGAGAAGAAGAAGAGATAGACCCACTAATAAGTATACCGTTATGATCAGGACGATGAGTTGATTCGATTTAGCCATGTCCGTCTGTCCGTCCGTCCGTCCGTCTGTCCGTCTGTTTGTACGCAAACTAGTTCCTCAATTTTAGAGATATCTCGATGAAATTTGGTAGGGAGGCGTTATTTTATATGAGAATAATCATTCGTCGGAACCAGCAAGATCGGACCAAAACTACTCATAGCTCCCATACAATCGATTGTTCCGATAAATGGATTTCGGGCTATAACTTCTGTAATTAAAGAGCTAGTAACGTGAAATTTTGTAGGTATTGATGTTTTCATATGTGAAATATCGATGTTGAAAATCATTGAGATGGGATAAATATTTCATATAGCTCCCATACAATCGATTGTTCCGATAAACGGATTTTGGGCCATAACTTCTGTAATTAAAGAGCTAGTAACGTGAAATTTTGTAGGTATTGATGTTTTTATATGCGAAGTATCGGTCTTGAAAATCATTGAGATGGGAGAAATATTTCATATAGCTCCCATACAACCGATTGTTCCGATAAATGGATTTCGGGCTATAACTTCTGTAATTAAAGAGCTGGTAATGTGAAATTTTGTAGGTATTGATGTTTTCATATGTGAAATATCGATGTTGAAAATCATTGAGATGGGATAAATATTTCATATAGCTCCCATACAATCGATTGTTCCGTTAAACGGATTTCGGGTTATAACTCCTGTAATTATAAAGCTAGGAACGTGAAATTTTGTAAGTGTTGCTATTTTTATATGTGAAATATCGATGTTGAAAATAATCGATTGTTCCGATAAACGGATTTTGGGCTGTAACTCCTATAATTATATATGTAGGGTCGTGAAATTTCGTAACTATTGCTCTGTTAGAAAGTGAAATGTCGATGTTAAAAATCAATGAGATTGGACCAACAAAACACATCGCCCCCATATAATCGATAGTTCCGACAATTTCGGTATGAGCTAAAGTTAAATTCACACAGGCTGTACTGGGGATCGAATAGTGAAAATCGTGACGCTTATTCATGAAAGGTATATAGCCTTCGGCACAGCCGAAGACAGCTTTCCTTACTTGTTTCTTTTCACTTTGACCTCCTTTCGATACCGCTAAGCGGTTTTCAATCGAAAGTAAATTTTATATGTGATATCTTCGACTATAGTATTATCGATTTGGGTTATAATAAGCTAATTTTGAATTTTGACCCTCGTGCCACATGCCTTAACGGTGTCCAATCGGACCCAAATTTCATATGTGATTACTTCGATTTTATTGCTATCAATTTAAAGTATGAAATAAAAGAAATTTGAATTTTTTTAGACCTAGTCTGAAATTTGACCCCCGTGCGACATGCCTTAGCGTTGTCCAATCGGACCCAAATTTTATATGTGATTACTTTGACTTTAGTGCTATCAATTTACGGTATGAAATAAAAGAAAAAATAATTTATATTTTTTTAGGCCTTATAGGCTAATCTGAACTTTGACCCTCCTGCTACATGCCTTAACGGTGTTCAATTGGGACCAAAATTTAAATATAATATTTTCGACTATTGTGCTATCGATTTTGGGTGTTAGATTAAAAAAAAAATCATTTTTATTTTTGGAGTCTCCATAGGGTAATGTAAACTATGACCTCCGTGCGGCACCCCTTAACCGTATCCAATCGGGATAAAAATTTATATGCGTTATATTTGACCATAATGGAACCCGACCCCCTAGGTGAGACTGAAAAAAGTCGCACATTCGATCATAAGGACCACTCTAATATACATTTGTAGTACAAATAGTGTTGTAAATTCATGTTTAAAGCCTCTTGGTTCCCTATTGAAAACGAATAAATAAAATGACCAAAACCATTTGCCTTTTATTTCTAAAAAAATATTTTGGTACTTTCAAAAGCATTTTGGTACGGTTTTTGGTACGAAAAAAAAATGTTCGTGGCAACACTGCATCTGTGTTTATGGAGTTGTCTTCATCTATTTCGGATGCTTATTTATGATCAACAATTTTCCCTGTTTCCATCAGCGTCTCTAACAACAACTATGTACATTAGGGTGATTCAAAAATATGTCGACTTGGTCTTACCCCCTAAAAAGTTAGGTATTGATGAGAAAATAAGCCTTGCAAAAAATTAGCGCTATAACTTAACCCTTACGGGTGGCTATTTTTTCGCCCTTTCCCATTCATTTTGTATGGGGGAAATGGAATTTTTTTCAAAGTGAATTTTCTTTTAATTTTTGCAACTTTTTTCCAAATATTTTTATTACCCTTAAAGTTGAAGCTTTAGAGCTTCTAAAATGCAAAGCCATGTGCGATTATCTAACTATTAAGTTAGAGCGCTAATTTTTTGCAAGGCTTATTTTCTCATCAATACCTAAAGTTTCAGAGGGTAAGACCGAAAAAAACCAATTTTTTTCTAATTTGAATCACCCTAATGTACATATGTAATTTGTAACTGTTGCACTATACCAAGGGCAACATCCCCTAAATATCAAAAAAAAATTTGGTAAAAAAGAGCGTATTTGGCATTAAACCGTAATAAATATGATATACCATAATGGGTATAATTGGCATCATATCAAAACAAACTTGTCGAGCGTGTAGTGCTTTCAACCCTAAATTGATTCGTTTGACATTTGTGCTGATTTAAGGAAGCTACTCACATTCTATTGGCTTATTAACGTGCTGCAATTAATAATTCACAATTTGACAGTTGAAAAGGATACAAATTACTAATATTTGACCTTATCATAGGAACTAAACCAACCAATTTCTACCCAAAAAAAAAACTATATTTATGTAGGTACATACATATGTTAATTTGCGAAGAGTTCAGAAAAACGAATTTGGTAGTAACTATAAATAATTATGGGAGATTATACCGTCACTGACGTTAAGTAAAAGTGCATTGTCAACTCAAAGTGCATTGCCATTTGCATGTTTTATATATTTATTTTAATCTAAGTACAAAGTACCTTACAGACTAACGAAACAATTATAATCACACCAAGTCCAAATAATTCGCATTTCTTTTATATAAGTTTACATTGAAATACATAAAATGTTCTATATGGAAGTATAAATATATATGTAAATGGACACTGAGAAGGGTTTACCTTCAAGCTGGGTAGTGGCCTAAGGTGTTAGACACAAGTCACTACAGTGTTATGAGTTCGACTCTCACAACGCCGGAAAGAGAAGTCTATGAAGAGATGTAATTCCAGTATCATCGAAACATATGTCGGCTTGTCTGGTTCCTGCAGAGCGTGGGTACATTTTTCTAAAAAAAAAACACAATAAGGATTATATTTAATACTTTTCATATAATAGAATTTAAATTCAACACAATGTAAGATTTTGAAAAGGAAAATCAATTAATCCTGAGATATAAAACTGTATATGTGAAAACTAGTTTTCATGACATGTTTGCAAAAATTTCGATTGCATGAAAATCGAAAAACGTCAATTCCATAACCTAAGTTCTTCCTAAGCTTTTGGGCCGTTTGCATAAGAGGGGTGTCACACGTTACATCCATATTGACGCGATCTATGGCTGTTACATCCATACACCTAAGATACAGGGTCATAAGTGTGCAAAGGTACGAAAAACCGGTTTTGACCCCTAACTCAAGATTTTGAGGGAGTTCCGCAAATTTCTTGCACGCAGTTCTTCTTGAGATCTACCAAAAAATGCTATCTCGCCCCAAGTATTTTTTTCGTGTTGCGCAGTGTAATAGATTCAATGACAAATAAAAAAGAAGGCTGGCCCTTGTTATATAAGTCAATATAAAGTAACATTTATTGGCAGGTATCTATGTATGTATGTATATTAGACTGGGCCAAAAATTCCAAATTTCGTTGTTTTTTCCAAACTTACTTATATTGATTTGCTTTTTAAGAAAGGTGAAAAAATTACTGTAATTTTTCAGATTTTTATATTAAAGTCTAGAGGTCTATCATCGCTAGTTTAGATTTTACAGACTTAACTTCCAATTTGGTATAAAAACGACAAATCATTGTTGAAAAACACCATTTGCCTGAACATATTTTTGTAGGAAATTGAATTCCCTACAAAACCTACCCAGACTGAAATTTTCTCAGAATTCCCGATTTTGGTTTGAAAATTTGCGAAACATGAAAAAATCAACATCGAATAAAGCTAAATACATATTCTTAAGGGAAATTGGATGCTGAACCCGAATTCGATATCAAAATTTAACAACGGGCCCGAGGTTTGGCCCTAACCATGCAAAAAGTCCAATATTATTTTGTGAAGGTTAGTGAAGAACTGCGACCTGTTAGGATTCTTCTGATCACGGATTTGGATTTAGCTCGCCAAATTACATGAAAATTAATGTATTAAGGTCACAGATCCGTCAATTTTTTTTTTTTTTTTGTGGCTGCGCCACTTGAAGACTGTAGAACTGTAGTAGTAGAATGGGAGTGTCGACTAATGTTGTGACTTTAAAGTGATTTGCTACGACTAATGGGCACGTATTAGATCCGTGTTCACGTTCCACCTACCAAAATGAGGAATAACCTAAACGTTCCAGCGACGTTTCTGCGTGAAACCAGGTTACGTATAGCGGACGTGGTATTGTGGTAGATGCGACTTTTGCGGAACTGTGCACCTATACCCATCTCTCTCTTGCTTTAATATGAAATTATAAAACTATATTTATTTCTTTTTATTTGTGATGTGGATATGTATACGTACATTTGACTTCGTTTATTTCTGTAACTACTTTAGAAACTAACTAACTAATTAATATACCAAATGTGTACATATACAATATGTGCGTATAAAAGCTGATGCGCTTCAAATTTTACTGTGAAATATATTGGTAATAGGTCGAAATATGACAACGCGCCGCTCAGATTTTAATATATTATCAAAATAAAATATATAAAATCGATAACAATGTGCAAGGAAATTGCACGCTGCACGTAGGAAACCTTTTTTTTTTGTCCCTTAGCAGCAAAAAATGCCCAGTGTGCATTTATTTATTGCATATAGTGCATAAAACATGCAAAAAAAATCAAATTTTTCTTCAATTTCATTCTGCAGAATATTTGTTTTGATCAATATGGCGTACCATGGCTTAAATAGCTTTGTAGTGGTATTCCCCAACATAGAGTTTCAAGGTAGTGACCAGCAGTGACCGCCACTGACTAAATGGAATTTTGGAGTAGTATTCATCTATGCAGTAATGTTAACTGTAGAGGAATTTTCATTTTGTACGGAAACTTAGTGCCTCTACAGAAAAAGGGAAATTGTAGTATTTAATTTGCTCCATTGAATCAAAATTTACTCTAAAGATTTTAAAGTTGTTATAAACAATTCCAATCAGCTCGTTTTAAAATTTTATGGCGAAATTTCGATAAAATCGATGGAGTTGTCTAATGATCTATTAAATTTTCTCCCGCCAGGAGCTCCGTCTTAATAGCAGACATATCCCATATCCCACTGCCACCGATTTTGACCGTCCACGGAAGGAATATCTTTACTTTCGGATTTCGATTTTAATTATTCTCACTCAGTAAAGATGATTGCAAACTTTTACGCGAGCGCTAAATTAGCAGAGTGTAACATGCTTGAGTATCACCTGATTTGTTTTGTTGACATAAAACACAATCATATGTCAAAATCAGCTGATTTCCCTATTTGGAAATTTTTGCTGACCGAAATTTATGTCCAGCAAGAATTTAGCTCTTCTCTTTAAATTAAATGTCATTTTGTAATCACGAACTCGATTCAGGAAAACAATTTGTAACAATTATTTGTATTGGAAAGGTATGTAATGCAACAATTTTATTCACTTTTTGTTTGAACAGCGAACTATTTTTTACCATTAGGGGGAATTTTTGCGCAATAGTAAACAACACTGCTGGTAGATTTAAGAAGTTGTATGCACTCCGTAGTAACCAACCTACTACTCAGAAATACAAATAACCATTTTATGTGCACCAAAAGGAACCCCACAACGTCGCCGAAACTACCAAAACTTCTTTAAGAGCTTGACAACTTCAAGGTAGCAAACAAGTAGCAAGAGCCGGTCATCGTTGATAATGATTCACAACCTTAATGTAATAAAACCTGGGGAGTTGACATATAGGTTATAACGACTTCCTCAATACTATTAATGCTACTTAATAGCCACATCATTTTTAAGTAACCGTAAGTGGTAGTCGTTACCATGCAGCTACCTAATATTATTAGACCAAGGTTATTTATACCCAAAAGTCACAAATTTAGGGCCGCTTGCATAAAAGCCGATAACGACTAATCGACCGGTTACCGGAGTTTAATTGACGTATTTTCTTCGGTTAGGTGTCAAACTAATCACCGATTAGTCGTTATGGGCTTTTATGCAAGCGGCCCTTAGTGATGGCTTCGTAACATTCATCCGCACAGTAGATATAATCAGTCTTCGGAGGTGAATTTTTCAGAGTTGAAATCCGTGGTAGTATGGAATTTCATGTACGCATGGTTGTATTTCAGCAACAAAAAAAATCTTAAGAAATATTTTAACAAAAAGATTAGTGCATGTATTCCTTGAATTAATATAAAATCATGAATTTACTGCATTCCAAGAAGTATAAAAAATATATATTAAAGGCCATATTGTAAAATTTCGTAAAAGATCTGAGCGATGCCAGTGAATCTCAGTTTTGCGCAAAAAAGCACCCCTGTTAGTTGAAGACGATGACGTGAATTTTAAATTCTAATGGTAATGTACTAGGAATGATCTTATATATCAAAACTAATGTGTTTCTGTTTTATTAGTATCCAGTGCAAATATTAGCTGAAAAACCAATTCTTATTAACCCGGGCGCTTAGACCTATTCGAAGTTGAAATACTTATTACTAGCCGGACGTGGCTAATGTTTTATGCGTTATTGTGAGCAAAAATAGAATATTTACCATGGACTACAAGTTGGTATTGAACAGTATTTCTAAGTTGCACACCAAGCCGGACATGGTCCAATATGGCAGTTGCTGCCCAAGACCATTTTTGTTGCAACTTGTGGCACTCTGTGTTTATGCCCCCTTTGAGGCAGCGGGCTGATTAAATATCGCATTGGGCTTTTAGGGTTGGACAGATTTTCAATTATATGCACAATTGGCAACGAATCGTAACAAAAAAGGAATGTATGTGGTTTAAAATTGCACTGAAAAACTAGGCCTTTGACGTTTATAGCAATAAAAAATCGACCTAAATCCAGTCTTCAATATTGCGTCTTTATTAATACATTTTTTGAATTATTTTGGAACGATTTTCCGTCATCCCTTGTCAAATTTGGTTTTGAGACAAACCGGTTTCGGCAATGCGCCATCATCAGTGTCGATTTTCGTTCTGATGTGATGTATAATGTTGTACGTTTTTATAGTCGTTTTGTTTTGTTCAGGTAGTTTGTTTGTTGCTGTGTAGTTGAGGTAGGTGGTTCGGGTGTAGGTAAGGAGTTCGGTAGTTCGTTCGTTTGTAGGTAGTGAGTTCGTGTGTGTCGTTGCTGGGTTCGTCGGCAGGTAGAAATCTGTTATTCTAATTTGTCTGTTTTCTGTGTTTTGGTTATTTGTGTTTGTGGTCGTTTTTTCTATTTCTATTTTGTTCTTTCTTTTGTATAGTAATTTGAGTGGTTCAAATAGCACGTCTGATGCGGTATTTATTTGTTCGTTGATGATGCCTCCTTGAAATGTTTTTTGTTTGTATATCTCCATGTTCTCCAGAATGTTCAGTCGCAAGCCTTTGTGTTGTGTATGAAGAAGTTTGGCTGTATTTTTTATTTTCATGGGGACGCATTTGTTTTCAAACATGTGGTTTGCGAAGTTTGACTCTGGTGTGATATTAGGTTTCTGTTTCCTTTTGCTGTAGTCCCTTATGTGTTCTCGGAATCTGGTTCTGATCTTACGACCAGTTTGCCCTATGTAGCTTTGTTGGCATTCGCAAGTTAATTTATATACTCCTTGTTTGTCCAAATGATCCTACACGTTTGTTGCATTGTTTAATATTCTCCCAACGTTGTTCCCAGTTTTGAATGCTGTGCGTATGTTGTGTTTCTGGAATAGTTTGGATAGTCTATATATATATATTGTTTAATATTCTCCCAACGTTGTTCCTAGTTTTGAATGCTGTGCGTATGTTGTGTTTCTGGAATAGTTTGGAGAGTCTATAGATATATTAAACAATGCAACAAGCGTGGAGGATCATTTGGACAAACAAGGAGTATATAAATTAACTTGCGAATGCCAACAAAGCTACATAGGGCAAACTGGTCGTAAGATCAGAACCAGATTCCGAGAACACATAAGGGACTACAGCAAAAGGAAACAGAAACCTAATATCACACCAGAGTCAAACTTCGCAAACCACATGTTTGAAAACAAATGCGTCCCCATGAAAATAAAAAATACAGCCAAACTTCTTCATACACAACACAAAGGCTTGCGACTGAACATTCTGGAGAACATGGAGATATACAAACAAAAAACATTTCAAGGAGGCATCATCAACGAACAAATAAATACCGCATCAGACGTGCTATTTGAACCACTCAAATTACTATACAAAAGAAAGAACAAAATAGAAATAGAAAAAACGACCACAAACACAAATAACCAAAACACAGAAAACAGACAAATTAGAATAACAGATTTCTACCTGCCGACGAACCCAGCCACGACACACACGAACTCACTACCTACAAACGAACGAACGAGCGAACTACCGAACTCCTTACCTACACCCGAACCACCTACCTCAACTACACAGCAACAAACAAACTACCTGAACAAAACAAAACGACTATAAAAACGTACAACATTGTACAACACATCAGAACGAAAATCGACACTGATGATGGCGCATTGCCGAAACCGGTTTGTCTCAAAACCAAATTTGACAAGGGATGACGGAAAATCGTTCCAAAATAATTCTGTTATTCACCCTGTCGGAAACATCAATCTTAACAAATATATAATACATTTTTTCCTAATTTATAAAAACTGTCTTAAAAATAATTTAACTTGAACTATTGCATGCAATGAATAAATAAAGAAATAGGTTTAAAGCTAATAAAGTTAAAACATTCCACAAAAAAACTTCATAGACTAATAAGTATAAAATAAAAAGTATCACAATCCAGTTTTAATCAGTTTATGTAATTCAGTTGTAATTTAACTCAAAATTGTCTTACAAGCTAATAAACTAAGAGAAACTGCACAAAATTTCAAATACTAATAAATATAAAATAAAAAGTATCACAATGCAGTTGTTATCATTTGTAAATCATTAATAATTTAAATAAAAGTTGTCTTAAAGTTAATAAACTAAAAAATCTTCATATCGATATTAATATAAACTAAAAAGTATCACAATCCAGTTGTAATCAGTTTATGTAACTCAGTTGTAATTTAACTCAAAATTATCTTACAAGCTAATAAACTAAGAAAAGCTGCACAAAAATTTCAAATACTAATAAATATAAAATAAGAAGTATCACAATTCAGTTGTTATAATTTGTAAATCATTAATAATTTAAATAAAAATTGTCTTAAAGTTAATAAACTAAAAAATCTTCATATCCATATTAATATAAACTAAAAAGTATCACAATTCAGTTGTAATCAGTTAATGTAATTCAGTTATAATTTAACTCAAAATTGTCTTACAAGCTAATAAACTAAGAAAAACTGCACAAAAATTTCAAATACTAATAAATATAAAATAAAAAGTATCACAATTCAGTTGTTATCATTTGTAAATCATTAATAATTTAAATAAAAATTGTCTTAAAGCTAATAAACTAAAAAATCTTTATATCCATATTAATATAAACTAAAAATTATCACAATTCATTTGTAATCAGTTTATGTAATTCAGTTGTAATTTAACACAAAATTGTCTTACAAGCTAATAAACTAAGAAAAACTGCACAAAAATTTCAAATACTATTAAATATAAAATAAAAAGTATCACAATTAAGTTGTTATCATTTGTAAATCATTAGTAATTTAAATAAAAATTGTCTTAAAGTTAATAAACTAAAAAAGCTTCATATCCATATTAATATAAACTAAAAAGTATCACAATTAAGTTGTAATCAGTTTATGTAATTCAGTTGTAATTTAACACAAAATTTACTTACAAGCTAATAAACTAAGAAAAACTGCACAAAAATTTCAAATACTAATAAATATAAAATAAAAAGTATCACAATTCAGTTGTTATCATTTGTAAATCATTAATAATTTAAATAAAAATTGTCTTAAAGTTAATAAACTAAAAAATCTTCATATCCATATTAATATAAACTAAAAAGTATCACAATTCAGTTGTAATCAGTTTATGTAATTCAGTTGTAATTTAACTTAAAATTGTCTTACAAGCTAATAAACTAAGAAAAACTGCACAAAAATTTCAAATACTATTAAATATAAAATAAAAAGTATCACAATTAAGTTGTTATCATTTGTAAATCATTAGTAATTTAAATAAAAATTGTCTTAAAGTTAATAAACTAAAAAAGCTTCATATCCATATTAATATAAACTAAAAAGTATCACAATTAAGTTGTAATCAGTTTATGTAATTCAGTTGTAATTTAACTTAAAATTGTCTTACAAGCTAATAAACTAAGAAAAACTGCACAAAAATTTCAAATACTAATAAATATAAAATAAAAAGTATCACAATTCAGTTGTTATCATTTGTAAATAATTAATAATTTAAATAAAAATTGTCTTAAAGTTAATAAACTAAAAAATCTTTATATCCATATTAATATAAACTAAAAATTATCACAATTCATTTGTAATCAGTTTATGTAATTCAGTTGTAATTTAACTCAAAATTGTCTTACAAGCTAATAAACTAAGAAAAACTGCACAAAAATTTCAAATACTAATAAATATAAAATAAAAAGTATCACAATTCAGTTGTTATCATTTGTAAATCATGAAAATTTAAATAAAAATTGTCTTAAAGCTAATAAACTAAAAAATCTTCATATCCATATTAATATAAACTAAAAAGTATCACAATTAAGTTGTAATCAGTTTATGTAATTCAGTTGTAATTTAACTTAAAATTGTCTTACAAGCTAATAAACTAAGAAAAACTGCACAAAAATTTCAAATACTATTAAATATAAAATAAAAAGTATCACAATTAAGTTGTTATCATTTGTAAATCATTAGTAATTTAAATAAAAATTGTCTTAAAGTTAATAAACTAAAAAAGCTTCATATCCATATTAATATAAACTAAAAAGTATCACAATTAAGTTGTAATCAGTTTATGTAATTCAGTTGTAATTTAACTCAAAATTGTCTTACAAGGTAATAAACTAAGAAAAACTGCACAAAAATTTCAAATACTAATAAATATAAAATAAAAAGTATCACAATTCAGTTGTTATCATTTGTAAATCATGAAAATTTAAATAAAAATTGTCTTAAAGCTAATAAACTAAAAAATCTTCATATCCATATTAATATAAACTAAAAAGTATCACAATTAAGTTGTAATCAGTTTATGTAATTCAGTTGTAATTTAACTTAAAATTGTCTTACAAGCTAATAAACTAAGAAAAACTGTACAAAAATTTCAAATACTATTAAATATAAAATAAAAAGTATCACAATTAAGTTGTTATCATTTGTAAATCATTAGTAATTTAAATAAAAATTGTCTTAAAGTTAATAAACTAAAAAATCTTCATATCCATATTAATATAAACTAAAAAGTATCACAATTCAGTTGTAATCAGTTTATGTAATTCAGTTGTAATTTAACTCAAAATTGTCTTACAAGCTAATAAACTAAGAAAAACTGCACAAAAATTTCAAATACTAATAAATATAAAATAAAAAGTATCACAATTCAGTTGTTATCATTTGTAAATCATTAATAATTTAAATAAAAATTGTCTTAAAGTTAATAAACTAAAAAATCTTTATATCCATATTAATATAAACTAAAAAGTATCACAATTAAGTTGTAATCAGTTTATGTAATTCAGTTGTAATTTAACTTAAAATTGTCTTGCAAGCTAATAAACTAAGAAAAACTGCACAAAAATTTCAAATACTATTAAATATAAAATAAAAAGTATCACAATTAAGTTGTTATCATTTGTAAATCATTAGTAATTTAAATAAAAATTGTCTTAAAGTTAATAAACTAAAAAATCTTCATATCCATATTAATATAAACTAAAAAGTATCACAATTCAGTTGTAATCAGTTTATGTAATTCAGTTGTAATTTAACTCAAAATTGTCTTACAAGCTAATAAACTAAGAAAAACTGCACAAAAATTTCAAATACTAATAAATATAAAATAAAAAGTATCACAATTCAGTTGTTATCATTTGTAAATCATTAATAATTTAAATAAAAATTGTCTTAAAGTTAATAAACTAAAAAATCTTCATATCCATATTAATATAAACTAAAAAGTATCACAATTCAGTTGTAATCAGTTTATGTAATTCAGTTGTAATTTAACTCAAAATTGTCTTACAAGCTAATAAACTAAGAAAAACTGCACAAAAATTTCAAATACTAATAAATATAAAATAAAAAGTATCACAATTCAGTTGTTATCATTTGTAAATCATTAATAATTTAAATAAAAATTGTCTTAAAGTTAATAAACTAAAAAATCTTCATATCCATATTAATATAAACTAAAAAGTATCACAATTCAGTTGTAATCAGTTTATGTAATTCAGTTGTAATTTAACTTAAAATTGTCTTACAAGCTAATAAACTAAGAAAAACTGCACAAAAATTTCAAATACTATTAAATATAAAATAAAAAGTATCACAATTAAGTTGTTATCATTTGTAAATCATTAGTAATTTAAATAAAAATTGTCTTAAAGTTAATAAACTAAAAAATCTTCATATCCATATTAATATAAACTAAAAAGTATCACAATTCAGTTGTAATCAGTTTATGTAATTCAGTTGTAATTTAACTCAAAATTGTCTTACAAGCTAATAAACTAAGAAAAACTGCACAAAAATTTCAAATACTAATAAATATAAAATAAAAAGTATCACAATTCAGTTGTTATCATTTGTAAATCATGAAAATTTAAATAAAAACTGTCTTAAAGCTAATAAACTAAAAAAGCTTCATATCCATATTAATATAAACTAAAAAGTATCACAATTAAGTTGTAATCAGTTTATGTAATTCAGTTGTAATTTAACACAAAATTTACTTACAAGCTAATAAACTAAGAAAAACTGCACAAAAATTTCAAATACTAATAAATATAAAATAAAAAGTATCACAATTCAGTTGTTATCATTTGTAAATCATTAATAATTTAAATAAAAATTGTCTTAAAGTTAATAAACTAAAAAATCTTCATATCCATATTAATATAAACTAAAAAGTATCACAATTCAGTTGTAATCAGTTTATGTAATTCAGTTGTAATTTAACTCAAAATTGTCTTACAAGCTAATAAACTAAGAAAAACTGCACAAAAATTTCAAATACTAATAAATATAAAATAAAAAGTATCACAATTCAGTTGTTATCATTTGTAAATCATTAATAATTTAAATAAAAATTGTCTTAAAGTTAATAAACTAAAAAATCTTTATATCCATATTAAAATAAACTAAAAATTATCACAATTCATTTGTAATCAGTTTATGTAATTCAGTTGTAATTTAACACAAAATTGTCTTACAAGCTAATAAACTAAGAAAAACTGCACAAAAATTTCAAATACTAATAAATATAAAATAAAAAGTATCACAATTCAGTTGTTATCATTTGTAAATCATTAATAATTTAAATAAAAATTGTCTTAAACTTAATAAACTAAAAAATCTTTATATCCATATTAATATAAACTAAAAATTATCACAATTCATTTGTAATCAGTTTATGTAATTCAGTTGTAATTTAACTCAAAATTATCTTACAAGCTAATAAACTAAGAAAAACTGCACAAAAATTTCAAATACTAATAAATATAAAATAAAAAGTATCACAATTCAGTTGTTATCATTTGTAAATCATGAAAATTTAAATAAAAATTTTCTTAAAGATAATAAACGAAAAAATCTTCATATCCATATTAATATAAACTAAAAAGTATCACAATTAAGTTGTAATCAGTTTATGTAATTCAGTTGTAATTTAACTTAAAATTGTCTTACAAGCTAATAAACTAAGAAAAACTGCACAAAAATTTCAAATACTATTAAATATAAAATAAAAAGTATCACAATTAAGTTGTTATCATTTGTAAATCATTAGTAATTTAAATAAAAATTGTCTTAAAGTTAATAAACTAAAAAAGCTTCATATCCATATTAATATAAACGAAAAAGTATTACAATTAAGTTCTAATCAGTTTATGTAATTCAGTTGTAATTTAACACAAAATTTACTTACAAGCTAATAAACTAAGAAAAACTGCACAAAAATTTCAAATACTAATAAATATAAAATAAAAAGTATCACAATTCAGTTGTTATCATTTGTAAATCATTAATAATTTAAATAAAAATTGTCTTAAAGTTAATAAACTAAAAAATCTTCATATCCATATTAATATAAACTAAAAAGTATCACTATTCAGTTGTAATCAGTTTATGTAATTCAGTTGTAATTTAACACAAAATTGTCTTACAAGCTAATAAACTAAGAAAAACTGCACAAAAATTTCAAATACTAATAAATATAAAATAAAAAGTATCACAATTCAGTTGTTATCATTTGTAAATCATTAATAATTTAAATAAAAATTGTCTTAAAGTTAATAAACTAAAAAATCTTTATATCCATATTAATATAAACTAAAAATTATCACAATTCATTTGTAATCAGTTTATGTAATTCAGTTGTAATTTAACTCAAAATTGTCTTACAAGCTAATAAACTAAGAAAAACTGCACAAAAATTTCAAATACTAATAAATATAAAATAAAAAGTATCACAATTCAGTTGTTATCATTTGAAAATTTAAATAAAAATTGTCTTAAAGCTAATAAACTAAAAAATCTTCATATCCATATTAATATAAACTAAAAAGTATCACAATTAAGTTGTAAACAGTTTATGTAATTCAGTTGTAATTTAACTTAAAATTGTCTTACAAGCTAATAAATTAAGAAAAACTGCACAAAAATTTCAAATACTATTAAATATAAAATAAAAAGTATCACAATTAAGTTGTTATCATTTGTAAATCATTAGTGATTTAAATAAAAATTGTCTTAAAGTTAATAAACTAAAAAAGCTTCATATCCATATTAATATAAACTAAAAAGTATCACAATTAAGTTGTAATCAGTTTATGTAATTCAGTTGTAATTTAACACAAAATTTACTTACAAGCTAATAAACTAAGAAAAACTGCACAAAAATTTCAAATACTAATAAATATAAAATAAAAAGTATCACAATTCAGTTGTTATCATTTGTAAATCATTAATAATTTAAATAAAAATTGTCTTAAAGTTAATAAACTAAAAAATCTTCATATCCATATTAATATAAACTAAAAAGTATCACAATTCAGTTGTAATCAGTTGATGTAATTCAGTTGTAATTTAACTCAAAATTGTCTTACAAGGTAATATACTAAGAAAAACTGCATACAAATTTCAAATACTATTAAATATAAAATAAAAAGTATCACAATCCAGTTGTTATCATTTGTAAATCATTAATAATTTAAATAAAAATTGTCTTAAAGTTAATAAACTAAAAAATCTTCATATCCATATTAATATAAACTAAAAAGTATCACAATTCAGTTGTAATCAGTTTATGTAATTCAGTTGTAATTTAATCAAAATTGTCTTACAAGTTATAAACTAAGAAAAACTGCACAAAAATTTCAAATATTAATAAAAAAAAAAATGTATCACAATTCAATTGTTATCAGTTGTAAATCATTAATAATTTAAATAAAAATTGTCTTAAAGTTAATAAACTAAAAAATCTTCATATCCGTATTAATATAAACTAAAAAGTATCACAATTCAGTTGTTTTCAGTTGTAAATTATTAATAATTTAAACAAAAATTGTCTTAAAGCTAATAAACTTAAAAAATCTTCATATCCATATTAATATAAACTAAAAACTATCACAATTCAGTTGTTTTCAGTTGTAAAACATTAATAATTTAAATAAAAATTGTCTTAAAGTTAATAAACTAAAAAATCTCCATATCCATATTAATATAAACTAAAAAGTATCACAAATCAGTTGTAATCTGTTTATGTAATTCAGTTGTAATTTAACTCAAAATTGTCATACAAGCTAATAAACTAAGAAAAACTGCTCAAAAATTTCAAATACTATTAAATATAAAATAAAAAGTATCACAATTCAGTTGTTATCATTTGTAAATCATTAATAATTTAAATAAAAATTGTCTTAAAGTTAATAAACTAAAAATCTTCATATCCATATTAATATAAACTAAAAAGTATCACAATTCAGTTGTAAATCATTAATAATTTAAATAAAAATTGTCTAATAAACTTAAAAAATCTTCACATCCATATTAATATAAACTAAAAACTATCACAATTCAGTTGTTTTCAGTTGTAAATCCTTAATAATTTAAATAAAAATTGTCTTAAAGCTATATTCTTAAAAAATCTTCATATCCATATATGTAAATATAAAATAAAAAGTATCAAAATTCAGTTGTAATCGCTATATACATATTTACAAGAACTATGTTTGCACGTACGCATAATGGACATTATTAGGCTTAAACCCCTATTATAGGACAATACAAGTATAAATCGGTGGGAAATACATAAAAATTTGGTGTGCTTAAATTTTTTTAAAGAAAAATAGGTTCTTATCCTAATAAAAAGATATATAAGGGTATTTGGTTGAGCATTACTACAACAGTAATATTTCTCTATATCAGTCATTTTCTTCAATAAAGCTTTGGAAAACGCAATCAAATGGCAGCAAGCGTCAAAATTTTCATTTAACGATTCATCAAGTTTAGAAAGGAAATCTATGAATCCTGAAGGAGCTTTTACTAAGTTGGATCCATCGTACTTCTTTTGGTTCGTAAAAGTGAACGCGTCTTCTGGAATTTCACCTTCATCAAATTGTGGCAACGGTTCCAAACAATTATGAAATTTGAAGAACTGATGGTAAATGTAGCCGCAAAAATATGCAAAAGAGTTCCTTTTTAAAAAATGGCTTTCAGTAACATCTACATTAATACCGCTTCTTATATCCACGAACCCTTGCGGTCTAGCAAACTTTGGAAATCTTGCCAAGAAGTATCTTGTACCAGGGGATCATTACAAACCCTTCCGAGAGTGCTAAACGAAAAGGATTCCCAGTCAGCAGTAGGCAAAGGTTCGCAATTTCCTTTTGTGACAAAGTTGACATGTCTGAGACCCCATGACTGCCTAAAAAGGTCACAGAACATGCGGGGTGTTGTTCTTGGATTTAAGCCACCCCTCTTCTTATATGTCCAAAATATTGCTCGACTGCATCCTGGCAAAGCCTTCTGGTTTGTATGTCCTCAAACCCTTCTTGTGATAAGTTAAGCTACAACCGTTTCAAACTTTGAATATTAATAAGCCAACCTTTGATGAAAGAAATAGTGTTTGTAATATCTCGACCTAAACTATTATGAACAAAAATTGTGCGGAGAGTTCTTTGAGCTTCATTCAAAAACGTTACTTGGTCCGTACTCCCAGAATAAGGTTTTCTTAGAATTCCATTCGCTTTACTATGTAAGGGCTGATCATTAGTCATTGCATTACTACAGGGTCATGCCACCTGTTATGTGATCACGTAGTGCACCCTGTGCTGGTAAAAGGTTTGTAGACTTTGCCAGAGGGGTGCCACACGACATCACATGACAGATGACATGCGCCTGTGGAATGTAAATGAAAGAGACCGATAGCCGATAGCCGCGTTGCCATGGTGCTGCTGTCGGCTCGGCCATAACTATTTCATCACCCGACAGCCATCTTCAATATACACCTGACAGCCGACTAATACACATTAAATAAAATTAAATTAAATTTTGGTTAAATTGTGGTTTCATTTTTAAAACCTAAATTACTGAGGATGCGGCTAGGAGGATTGTGGAGGCGGCGCCCTCCGAGAAGCAGCCTAAATTGGTAAGCCCAACAACAGCGCTTACCCGAAGGCCGGCGCAATACCAACGTGCACCTGTGGAGGCACAACATGGCGACCGTGCAGCGTGCACGAGCCGAAGGTGGTGGAGTGATGGCGAAATGAAATAAAATGAAAAGATTATTAATTGGACAGCAGTTGAAGGAGTAGCGTGGTTTTTCAGTGCTTGTGTGGTGATGAAAATGTGATACAAATAAAAAGAAATTACATTTTTATAATAATTAAAAAACTGAACAGATACAGAAATAATATAAAGAAACTACATTTTTATAATAATTAAAAAACTTAACAGATACAGAGATAATATAAAGAAACTACATTTTTATAATAATTAAAGAACTAAAAAGGTACAGAAATAATATGAAGAAATTACAAAGACATGGTTATAATTAAAAAAAGTAAAAAGCTACGGAAATAATACTTCGAAACAAAGGAATTTTGCACTAATGTTGGAAATTTTTGAAATGAACTAACTAAAACAGAGATAAAACAAAGTAAAACATATTTAAAAATTTAAAGACCTTTAATTAAATAAAAATTGAAAAAATAAAAACGCCATCACATAACAGCACTTTGAATAGCGGTATCAAAAAAAAAGCTGTACCCACGCTACCAATACATAGCCATACAACATCCAGAATAGCAGCTAACGGTAAACCGATCACTCCACCGAATAGCCAAAAACACCATCGGCTCAACAGCAGCAGCATATTTAAAGTAGCAGCAGCAGCGGTTGAAGAAGAGGCAGCGGTGGTAGCAGCGGCAGCAGAATAAGTATATGTATATATATGTATAGATTTTTTTGCCTTAGGGTTTTTTTTTGCTCTACACATATAAATGTATACTTGTTAACTTTTTTTCTCTTTTCTTTCGTTTTCCATTTTAACTGTTTAATTTTTTTTGCAAATACGGTGCGTCCGTAGTGACTTACATATTTTTGAATTTTTTTAAATACGGTGGTCCCGTGAACAACCATATTATTACATTTTTTCTTACAGCGGTGCGTCCGCTTGTGCCCAAAACGGTGGTCCCGTACAATAACCACATTACATTTTTGAATAAAAACGGTGCGTCCGTTTCCATAGCCCAGTAAACATAAAACTTGCTATTTCAATAACTTTTCAATAGTACAGTAGTTGTAATTTAAATAGATTTTCTGCCATTTGTAAATTAATTGCATGTTAATGGAATTAAAATACTACATCTCTACACTGTAAAAATTTTTTTTGTAAGCCAAACTTAAATACTACATTTTGCTTAACTAATTCACTTAAATACAAAAATACACTTCGGAAAATACGGCTTTGTTTAAAATTGCATGATCCCCTAGTTCCAACTGCATGCTATATCCTAAATTTTTGCATGATTTTCAGCGGATTACAGTGGACACACTATGTACATAAGTACAGTGGGACAATTTCAGCAATTGGGTAAACACTTTTTTGTATTTAATTGAATTTTACATAATATAAATATCATTTAATCCATTCTCAATCAACTTCTATTATTGTTGCCTTATCAGATTTACTACATTGCGCTAAATTAAGATTCTAAATATTTTCAGCATAAATTTTCGATTTTCTCTAAATATTCACTTTATAAATTTGCGATTTTATTTTTTCAAAATTAAGCTTCTAAATATTCTCCTCATAAATTTTCGGATTTTTCCAAATTAAACTTCATACATTTTCAATTTTTTTTAATTCCAATATACATATATGTCAGAATCCGACTCTGGAAGTTCAAAAGATACCGAAATAGTAGTTTCAGATTCTGAGTCAGACTCTGGAAGTTCATCGTCGGTTAAAACAGCGAAAAAACAGAAAACTAAATTATCACTTTCTGCTGACTTCAGAGGATTCGGAGATTCACCTCCCGCAATTCAAGCATAAACTTCTTCTAATTTAAATTCAAATCTTAACGAGTTAAACAGTGTAATCGCCTTAGTTTCTTCTATTAACACGGATTTAAACGATCAAAATACTGCAATTTCTTCTATTAATCCAGATCTAAACGATCAAAATACTGCAATTTCTTCTATTAATCCAGATCTAAACGATCAAAATACTGAAATTTCTTCTATTAATCCAGATCTAAACGATCAAAATATTGCTTCAATTTCTTCTATTATTTCAGATCTAAACGATCAAAATATGGCAACACCTGAGCAAAAGAAGTCTTTTATTAGCATGTGTGCTACTATTATCAGAGAAAACTATAGCGGTGATCCGCTATCACTTGAATCATTTATTGACAAAATTTCATTAATCGAAGATTTAACTGATGAAAATTTAACTACAACTTTTATTGCATTTTTGAAATCCAAACTTGAGGGCAAAGCGCGTGAAGCAATTCCAACCGAGGTTAATTCCGTTAGTCAAATTAAAGCCGCGTTAAGAAATAGAATTAAACCCGACAACTCAAAAGTTGTCGCGGGCAAAATCGCGTCTTTACATGTGGTAAACAATAACTATGCGGAATTTGCTAAACGAGTTGAAGAATTGGCCGACTCATTAGAACTTCTTTGATCATTGAAGGGATGACCCAAACAAAAGCGCACGAAATTGCCGTAGAACAAACAGTTAACGTTTGTAGACTGAACACTCGTTCAGAATTGGTTAAATCGATTTTAGCGTCAACTACCTTCAGTGATTCAAAGGACGTAGTTGCAAAAATGATAGATAGAAAGTGCTAGCGTTTCACTCGCGGTCGTATAGGGCAAGTAGTTTTCGTGGAGGATTTAGAGGTAACAATTTCAATAGTCGGTACAATAACAGTTATAATCGTTTTAATAGCAATGCAGGTAGATATAACAATAACAGAGGTAACAATTTTAGATATGGCAACAATAGCAGAAGAAATAATAATTCTAACAACAACAAAGTAATTCTGGTAACAACAATAGTATCAATAGAAGTAACAGTTCTAGAGGAGCATCAAATGGTAGAGGTAGAAATGCTAATGTCCGCGCTTTAAACGCGAGTGCCCCTCAGGAGCGAACACTGGGGGAGGACGAATACAGCGATTAAGCAATTTTACTTCACCAAAAGCCATTTATTGTTTAAATTTAAATTACTCAGATTTCATTGAATTACAACTTAACGAGTCACAAAAATTTTGTTCTATCTTAGTAGACACACAAGCAGACATTTCTTTAGTAAAAATCTCAAGCATAGACAGAAATATTCCTTTTAATACAAACGATATTATTAACATTACCGGAGTCACTTCTAATTCTGTTTCAACTTTAGGTAAAATTACCGTAAATTTAAATTTTTCCAACTTTTCTGTTAAACATACTTTGCACATAGTAAATGAAGACTTTAATATTCCATCCGATGGCATTTTGGGTAAAGATTTTCTGAAAATTAACAAATGCATCATAAGTTATGAAAAAAATAATATTTCCTTTTGGGTAGGTGATGAAAAAGTCGCGGTACCAATCCTTCACGGAACAGAAAGCGACAGTTGTGTAATACCACCCAGATGTGAAATATTTAGACTTTTTGATTTAGGAAAAACACCTGACCCACTTTTCGTGGATTGTCAAGAAATTGAAAAAGGTGTTTTCACAGCGAGATGCATTGTTAATTCCAATAACCCAATAATTAAAGTTATAAACACAACAGATGATGTAAAGTATGTTAAAAGAAATAGTATTCGGACAGAAAAACTTTCAAATTACAACGTTTATTCAATTAACAAAACAGAAACGGAAGAAAAACGTACGCAAAAACTGATTTCAATTTTAAAAAACCAGATTCCTCAAAATGCTCATAGTAAATTAATCGACCTTTGCATAAAATATGCTGACATTTTCGCTTTGGACACAGACAAAATGACTTTAAACAATTTTTACGAGCAAACATTAAGAGTGACGGACAACGACCCGGTATATGTTAAAAACTATCGATTGCCATATTCCCAACGTGAGGAAATAAATCGCCAAGTAAATAAGTTGTTAGATAATGATTTGATTGAGCCTAGCTATTCTAATTACAATAGTCCTTTGATTGTGGTCCCCAAAAAGGATACTAATGGTCAAAAAGCTTACCGTATGTGCGTAGAGTTGACGATATCTTAGATAATCTCGGTAGAGCTAAGTATTTTTCGACATTAGATCTTTTTTCGGGATTTCACCAAATTCCCTTGCATCCTGACTCTCGCGACATTACTTCTTTCAGAACTGATCGAGGTGCATTTAGATGGAAAGTCCTTCCATTCGGGTTAAATGTAGCACCAAATTCATTCTGACGAATGATGACCATAGCTTTTTCGGGTATACCACCCAATGTTGCATTTTTATATGTCGACGATATTATCGTCATTGGTTGTAGTGAAGCACGCCATATCAAAAATCTTTAAAAAGTTTTCGAAACTTGTAGGTCTTTCAATCTCAAACTAAATCCTAACAAATGCAATTTCTTACGACCAGAGGTAACTTTTCTAGGTCACAAATGTACAGCAAAGGGTCTGTTGCCAGATGACTCAAAAATTAACGCTATTAAAAAGTACACAAAACCGACCGATAAGGATGCGGTTCGACGTTTCGTCGCATTTGCCAATTATTACAGGCGTTTTATACCTAATTTTGCGTCACTGGCAGCGCCTTTAAATCGGTTAATTAGAAAAAGAGTTGAATTTGTTTGGGATGTTGAATGCGAAAGATCATTTTTATCTATGAAAGCAGCTTTGCTTTCACCAAAATTGCTACAATACCCAGATTTTACTAAACAATTTATTATTACAGTAGACGCTTCAATAACTGGATGCGGTGCTATTTTAAGTCAGGATCATGAGGGCAGTGATTTACCAATTTGTTTCGCTTCTAAAGCATTTAATAATGCCGAAAAGAAAAAACCAATCATCGAATTGGATTTTTTAGCCATTTACTTCGCAATAAAGCAATTTCGACCATATGTGTATGGTACTAACTTTATTGTAAAATCCGATCATAGGCCGCTAGTATACCTATTCAATATGAAAGACCCCTCTTCAAAACTTTCGAGAATTAGGCTTGAACTAGCGGAATATAACTTCACTATTGTTTATATTAAAGGTAAATCAAATGTAGGCGCTGATGCACTTTCACGCATCACAATCGATGAAATTAAAGAATCTAACAAACAAATTTTAGCAGTACAAACTAGGGCGATTGCAAACCGATTAAACGACAAAAACTTACTTAAGGAAAACGTCACAACTATAGACAAACAACAAACTTTACAAGTTTACGATAAATTTTCATTTAACTTCTCAAATAAAATACCGCGTATCAGATCGGAAATCATTTACGATAAAAATAGAAAAACTACATATTTACATATTTTGGCGCATATTAAACATAAAAAACTCGAGTTACTTAGTTTTGAGGTTGCTAACGAAATAATGTCTTTAGAGAAATTACTTTCGAGGCTTGATTCAGAAGCCAGCAAACGCAAAATTAAGCAAATAGAATGGCCTAAAAATGATATATTTTTCAATCATTATACTATTATAAATTTAAAAGATCGCGGAAATAAATTACTCAAATTTTTAGAGATTATTTTAACTGATCCAGTCGATTTACCACGACGGCCCTATTTCAGGAGGACACTGTGGTTCCAAAAAACTTTACGCAAAACTAAGAACAAAATTTTACTGGAAAGGTATGACTCGCGATATAGCAAAATACGTAAAAAGTTGTAATAAATGTCTTTTGAACAAGGTGAAACCAAAAACAAAAGAGAATCTCGTAATAACTCCAACACCTTGTAAACCTTTTGATGTATTAGTAATCGATACAATAGGACCCCTAGCTGAGTCCAAATATGGAAATAAGTTCGCACTAACCATGATTTGTGACATGACAAAATATTTAGTAACAGTAGCTATACCAGATAAGTCTGCAAAAACAATTGCATCTGCAATTTTTGAAGGCTTTATCTTAACTTACGGTGTAATGAATTCCATAAAATCAGATTTGGGCACAGAATTTAAAAATGAATTAATTGCTGAAATAACCCAACTGTTGAATGTAAACATGATTTTTCAACTGCATACCATCACGAAACTGTTGGTACAATTGAACGTAATCATAGAGTCTTTAATGAATACTTACGTGCATATTTGAATGATACCCATTCAGATTGGGATACTTATTTAAAATACTTTACATTTTTACACAATACTACAACAAGCACAGTTTTTGACAATAAATTTTCACCTTTCGAATTAGTATTTGCAAAAAAGGCAACTTTGCCAAATGAATTAACAAAAGATAAAATTGATCCAATTTATAATGTCGAAAACTATGCTAAGGAAATTAAATTTCGAATGCAAAATACCCATAAAATGGCACAAAATCTAATAAATAAAAACAAACTACAAACTAAGCATTTTTATGATAAGACGGCTCGACCGTTAGTTATTAAGATAGGCGATAAAGTTCTTGTAAAAAAGGAACCAAGACACACACACGAAAATATGTATCAATGTCCATTTGTTATAAAGAAAATTGATGAACCTAACGTAACTATTTTTGATGAATTAAACGACAAAGAAAAAACTGTACATAAAAATAGGCTTTGTAAATTAAATTAGCATATCTTTTTCTAATAAGGTAAAAAAAAAAAAAAAAATCTATTACATTTTATCTTTTCGTTTGTAAAAAATTTCTAAAAGAAACATAATTTCTAAATTTACACTTATTAAGTTAAGCGTTTTTGTTAATTAGCCATGAATTCAAATTAAAAATGTTTTGAAAATACAACAAAACAAAAAAAAAAATATTATTTTTCGAAAGAATGTACTATTATTAATTATTGTATAGTTAAAACGAATTACAAATAATCATTTCTATCACATAGCCAAGAAGGCATCATAAGGAAACAATTTTACAAAATATGTACATAGTTCACAACAAAAAAAAATTTTTCATACAAAGAACAAAATTGTCATTATTTACTTAATCAGAAAAAAACAAATCTTAACAAAGTAAGTTTTTGTTATATACATGCAAAAACCAAAAATGTATTCTAAAAGGAAACAAATCGAAATTAAATATTGTACAAACAAAAGAAACAAAGATATTGTAAAGTATTTAATTTTTTTTTAATCCGTTAATTTTCAATAAATTATAATATATAAGAGTTAAGCGCTCTTACATTTTAAGTATTAGCAAAAGTTTTTCGAACGAACGAACAAAAAAAAGGGAGGAACACCCTAATATATAGCATTCGTTCATTCGAACAACTTTAAATCATATGGGCAAGAAGAATCTAGCAAGACTGATCACCTTGCTAAATTCTTCTTTTCCCCAAAAGGGATGATGTAAGGGCTGATCATTAGTCATTGCATTCCTACAGGGCCATGCCACCTGTTATGTGATCACGTAGTGCACCCTGTGCTGGTAAAAGGTTTGTAGACTTTGCCAGAGGGGTGCCACACGACATCACATGACAGATGACATGCGCCTGTGGAATGTAAATGAAAGAGACCGATAGCCGATAGCCGCGTTGCCATGATGCTGCTGTCGGCTCGGCCATAACTATTTCATCACCCGACAGCCATCTTCAATATACACCTGAGAGCCGACTGATACACATTCCGCGAGTTTAGTAAAAGTTGTTAAATAAAATTAAATTAAATTTTGGTTAAATTGTGGTTTCATTTTTAAAACCTAAATTACTGAGGATGCGGCTAGGAGGATTGTGGAGGCGGCGCCCTCCGAGAAGCAGCCTAAATTGGTAAGCCCAACAACAGCGCTTACCCGAAGGCCGGCGCAATACCAACGTGCACCTGTGGAGGCACAACAACTATTAAAAATATTAAAGAGCCGGTCAAAGAAAAGGATGAATTCATTGGTATTTAAAAAGCTTGGAGATTGGGAGGTGTTAAGATTTCCAGTACTGTATAAAGAAAACATGGCACTAGCGACGGTATTGCTCAGTACTTAGGCAGCTAAACGGACACTAATTTTTTCGAAAGATGTTGGTTTAAGATGTGCCGTGGTCAACTTAGGGGCACATCGTATGCCGCGATGGGAAACCTGTTCATGAAAATGCAGAATGGCAGTCCATTCAATAGGGCGGCAGCGAAAAACTACTTTATTTTTTTAATTTACCAAACAATTCCGTGTGCTCTTTAAAAGATGGGGAGAATCGTAGAAAAATGCGATTTCTTGACCGTTTACTTCAAAATACGGCCTATTTTCTGTTTCAGTCCTACGTGACTGCCGAAGCTAACGAAATTTTTCCCTTGGTCACAAACAAATTGACAGACATGAAGGCCAATTCCTTGTCGTTGGCCTATAACTTCCAAAACATATTTTTTTAAAACATCCCCATGGCACACATTGTGGACAAAAAAATAGGCAACTGGTTGAGACCATCGATCACCTGAAATATCTTGGGCCAGCATGCACAAAACACTATTCGCTGTTCTTGAGGTGCGATTTTCATCGCCATAGAAGATTATGCCGATTATGAAATCTCTATTTTTGTCATATTCCAAGTAAGTTTTTAACGACATTTCATCACAACACAAGGAAACGAACTTTTATTCTCTGGTGAAACCCCTAATTCGCAATTCTAATGATTTCATGCTGCTAACAGAGCACCCGGGGTTTCTCGGCCATCCTGCAATAAACCTTGAAAGCGTTGAGGGGAAGGCCAGTTAATATCTATAGGATAGCGGCGAGGTAAACTTAACTCCTAACGCTATGGTTTTTATACCTCGGTCGAATCGGAAAGCGTTTTTATGACGGCCATTATTATCTATAGAGCTTCTTACACACCCAGCTAGATGCGGAGGGATTTCGTTGGATACTGCATCGATTTGGCTTCTGAGACCCGGTAGTTGAACAGGCAACCTTCGATTTCTTGAATTTGTTATATCTTGCTCCCTATATGCCAACGCTTGTTTCAATGTTTCTATCTGCTTTGATGCTTTGTCTAATTCCTCCCTATATTTTCTCTTTCTGGGGGAATCTTCGCCAAGGTTACCTTCAATTTGCCGTTCCTCGCTACATGGCCGGATTCGGGGTTCAATGTCCGCCTCCAAAGAGCTAAAACTGCAACGTCAAGGGGATTCTATTTCAATATCTCCATGGCATGAAAATGTAGGTCCTTCCACCGGATCAAAATCTGCCGGTCCTAAACAAATAACTTTCTCCGGTGAATCTTCATGCTCAACAAATATTTCGGGGTCTACTTCTAGTGCTGGTGCGTGCAAATTTAAATCGGGCCGCCTTTGTCAGTCTCCGTGTGTTGCGATATCTACTCGTAAAATGCCTGTGATAAGCATACAACGTCCTTTCTTGGGTAGTATTTGACACTCCAAGAAGTCGCATCCAATCCTGGCGCCTATTAATTCAATAATAGGCATTAAAATTTGAAATAAAAATTTTGTTTTAAAATAATAAATGGGAGTAAAAAGAAAAATGAAAAAAAAAATAAATAAATAAAACTAAGGGCGATTACGAATGGCGAAGAAAATTTCTTACCAAGGAGAGTCCTTTTTCGAAAAGTTATAAAAGAAATGTACCAAGTTTTGGCATCTTAATTTCGTATTGTTTGTTAAAGCCTTTCAACCGTGTTAGAAAAAGGATTCGCTTTGCCACCCATAATACCTTCATAAGTGCAACAAAAATAAATAATAAAGGAATCGAAAAAGAACCATGAAAATGTACCAAACAATTTTTTTTTTATCCCAACGCGTCGAAACTCTTTTTATTTTTATAAACTACAGTGGAAACAACGATTGAAACTGAATATTAGGTTTGTTTATTGGGCTGCTCTAGCTTACGCTAGATTGAGATATTTCACAAAATTGTGTTTAACGAACACTTTTCTTGCTCTAGGTTGCTCTATCTTTTGTTTCATGAGTACGCTCAAAACAAAACTAGAGTAATCCAGATCACAAATATGTGCTCTAGCTGTTTTTATGGAGTAAGTTAGAGCAGAGAAGCAATTGTCAGTCAGGAAAAAGTAAATTTTTGAAAACTTCAAAAAAATTAGCTTGCAAGAAAATCAATGTGTTTGTAAACGTGAATTTGCATTAATTTTGAATATTTAAATAAAAAAACCAAATAAAAAGCAACTATCGAGATTCAAGTGTTTCATGGAATTTCTGCTCTGAGTTGATCTATTTCTATTTTGACAGCTGCCCTGCTCTGCTCTGCTCTAACCTGCTCTGAACTTTTTTTTGGTCAGTAAACAAATCTATTATAAAATTCACGAAAATATAAATAATAAACATAATCGAATCGCAATGAATCTACAAGTCACGTTGATTGGAAAATTTCACGTCAAGCGCTTCACGTATCCCATCAGTTATAAAATGTGTAAGGGGCTGAAATAGTAAGATATATATAAATTGTTAGATTTGATTGCAAAATCGCATTATAAGAAAGTGCGATATGAAAACGATACAACTAAGAGCAAATATTTTGGCTTGATGTTTTTAGTTTCGGCTAGAGGTCGACCTTATGCCACATTTCAACAAGTATAAAAATGAATTCCGAAACGTGGCGATTATGTGTCAAATTCATGAATTTTATTCGCATATTTCTCGTATTTTGTTATCGAACAATTTCACTGATCGGCAACCCCAAGATTTGAAATCTCGGTTTAGAAGTTGACTTGAAATTGATCACCTTAGCTGAATATTTTGCAAATTGAACAAAAAATAAAGCCCCGCCATTTGTTAAAACGCACGTATGGGCCATGAAACAATCTAAGTTTACGAAAACAACCAAAGTGATCCTACCATGTTGACCAATCTAGCCACTGCCACTTTTTTGCTTTTTATATTATTAAAAATTCAACAAATAATACCTTAGCATTTCACTCGCTGATGGAAACTTGTGCAAGGGTACTCCTCCAGGGCATTTACGTACACATATTTTTGGCATCTTGTCTGAAAATATATAGCGGCATTTGTTGATTTCTATATACTAAATGTACTTACTTTATATATTTTAACTTTTAACACTGAAATAAACAAATTAGTAAAAATTTTCATCATTTGCACAACTTTCTGTATATCTCAAGGTTGCATTTTGTTGAAATATTTGATAGCGAGTAATTTTTTTTCTAATACTTCACGTTGACCTGCAAACTAGTTTTCTTCTCAATTTAAAATGGTTGAAACAATTGAGCATCTTCATAGTCGACATAAAACAGGTACTTATGTTAGCGCCAACTCTTTGACACCCTTTCCAACAGAGTATCTGAAACTAGCCAGTACCTACATTATTTCCTTTATTTCGACTACAAATTATCCTTTCTTCTTCGAACTGTTAAGATTGTTGGACAGAGACAGATATACAAGTGAAAGACTAAATGCGCTTGATCGGTAATATCTTTTATTAACTCAATGAGTACTTTTTCCCAAAACTGTCGAAAAAGACATCTAAAGGCAAAATTACGAACTTTGACGGATGAAAGTATTAGAAGAATTCTCGACTTAAATAATACTATACGACGTACAGTGTACGTCATTAAAACGAATGCCTCATCATGAGCTTGGTTAAATTTTGACAAGTAACACACATAACAATCGAAAAGCTAAATTTATAATTAAAATAATTTTTCTACACCTTTTCCACTTGTACTTCAGAAACCGTAAAATGTACCTCAGAAGAGTAAATTACATATATGTCAGAAAAGGTTAAATGGATTTAAGAATAGCCAATGGTACTTCAAGACGCGTAAAATGAATTTCGGAATAGTCAATTTTACTTTAGAAACTGTAAAATGTACTTCAGAATAATCAACTGTACTTCAAAAACCATAAATTGTACTTCATAAACTGTAACTGTACTCGAGAGTCCGTAAGTTAGACTTCAAAAGCTTTAAAATGTACGCCAGAAATAATCAGTTCTACTTCAGAAACAACAAATTGTAATTTAGAAGAGGTTTCTGAACTACATTTGATTATTCTGGAATACTCGTACATTTAAGGGTTTCTCAAGTACAATTGACTTTTTCGTAGCACATTTTACGATTATTAAGTACAATTTACGGGTTCTGTCGAAAATTTCGCATTTTCATATAAAATAACTCGAAAGTCCGAAATTGGTTTTGTGTTTATTTTTGATGTTATAGTGATGGATTATAGTGATCGGTTTTGTTTTTCTGGGATTTTTGTTATTTTAATAAAATGTTATTGGTTTCGGAAACATTTGCTTGTAGACTCCTAACGTTGTGCGTTGATACATGGTTCAGCTGTGAAAACCCAATTGTTCTTTTTTAAAATATAGCCCAATATATATATAGTTTTCATTAAAACGTAAAATCCTAAATTTAACTATTTCTATCTTAAAATAATTTTTTTCAACTCATAAAATTTGCAACACAAAACCCTGAAATGCCTGAAAAAAGTTGACTGCAACCCCAAGTACTCTTCGGAGGTAAATATAGCGACGTTGTTGTTGGTTAGTGCAATTACTGATTATCTGTGGTTGACTGCAACCCCAAGTACTCTTCGGATGTGAATATAGCGACGTTGTTGCTGGTCAGCGCAATTACTGATTATACTGTGTTCATCCGCTTGAGGTTGTCGTCCTCGTTTCTATTACTTTGGTGCTAGTTGGGTATATTAAGCAAAAATATGTTTGAACGTATATGAGAAATGTATATTTTTTTTATAATATTGATCATATAATTATAACACAGTGCTACAAAAAAAAAAAAATTGAATACACTTTTGAAGCGACCTAGTAGATATTGTTCATTTAGTCGAGTTATCCACGAAACACCCTTCAGAGGATTTGTAACACCCCCAAAATCTGGATTCAAGGCCAAGGTTTTTTTAGAGTTTTCGTTGAAAAAAAAATCATTAAAAATTTAATTTTCAACCGATTTTAAAGTTCTCAACGGTTTTTTACAGAGAATTATTGAAATACATATGTATAGTGCTTTGTTCATTTGAAAAAAGTATGATATGTTTTTTAAGCCAGAAATTGAAACTTTTGAAATTTTTTTCGGTTTTTCCGGTTTCGACGTCATTTTTTTGCCACTAATTGACAATGAATGAACCTCTTTGGGCATGTGTCATCGAGAGGCATTCACTACTTAATTATATCAGTTTTTGTTTTTTTGGAAAGGACTTTAAGTTTTCAAGATATGCAGCATAATCCAAAATCAAATTTTTTGGGGTACAGGGGTATTATGTATAAGAAGGCGGGTCGATTTGAAAATCACCCAAGTGACAAGAAAAATCGTATTTTAGGGATCAAAATAAGATACTTTGTCGAAAGAAGTATACCCCTAAAACGTATTCTGATGTCCCGACTTTGTACTCTTGACTTTGAGCTTCAAAATTTGAAAAATCCTGCGTTCACCCATTTAGAGTGCCCCAATCGAGTCCAAATGTATGACCGACCCCCACTAACTTTGGAGGGTCGACCCACCCATGCCAGTGGAACACCCTCTAAAACCCCACCTAGGGGGTTCCCCATACAAAAAATCACCATTTTTGGCACTTTACATGAAAAAATCATCGTATTTTCTACTTTGTTCATCAATCACTAGATTGCGAATCTGGTTGGTCATTAATGCAGTCATATAAACTTCATATTCCTTATTAAATTCGCGAAATTAATTACACGGGATCATTCGCTCCAAAAAAAAATAAATAAAATGTGCGATAGACGCAACCTGTTTTGTTACGTGTGTGGCTTATTTGTTGACACGCCACATCGCTCAGAGTTTAAAAAAAATCAAGCAGTGGTTGAAGCGTTCAACCAATTGTTCAAATGCTCATACGTTGAAAGTGCTTGGTATGAACCCGAAAATGTTTGTTCGACGTGCTCTGCAATACTGAAGAAAGTGAAATCCGGTAAGTGTAATAACCAGCATTTGTTATTCGAAACTCCCATGGCTTGGCATTATCAAAAATATCACAAGCCGAAAGATTGTTACTTCTGCCAAACAAATACCGTTGGCCATCACTACAAAACTCGCAATCTCATAAAATATGCTGATGTGTTGACTGTATCGAGGCCAACCCCGAAAGAAAACACAGATGAGCCAACTGCAAAAGGACAAGAAGAACCTGAAAACGAATTTCCGAGTGGGAGAAATGAGGACCCGTCGTATGTTCCATCTGGCGCAGTAGAAATGGAACGTCATTTTATCTCTAACAGTGATTATAGTGATCTTGGTCGGGATTCAGGGTTTGTGCCACTGGCATGGCAAGTAAGTGAGGGTCGGCGATACATTTGGAATCGATTGGGGCACTCTAAATTGGTCAACGTAGGATTTTTCAAACTTTGACGCTCAAAGCCAAATGTACAAAGTCGGGACATCAGAGCTCGTTTAAGAGGTATGGTTCCTTGGCCAAAGTATCTTATTTTTATCCCTAAAAGACGATTTTCCTGGTCACTTGGGCGATTTGAAATCGACCCGCTTTATTACACACAGTACCCCTGTAGGGCGCTTGAGACCAAAATGTTAGATTTTGGATTATGTAGCATATCTTGAAAACTTGAAGTCCTTTTCAAAAAACAAAAACTGGTAAAATGAAGTAGTGAATGCCTCTCGATGACACATGCCCAAAGATGTTCATTCATTGTCAATTAGTGGCAAAAAAATGACGTCGAAGCCGGAAAACCGGATGAAATTTCCTAAAATTTCAACTTCTGGCTTAAAAAACATATCATACTTTTTTCAAATGATTAAAACACTATATATAAAAAAAAACTAATGGCGGCGATATACCAACAGGTTATCATAACCTCTAACGAGATTTTTAGCCGAGCTTCTCTTTCCAACTTGTGGTGTGTTGCTTTCTAGTTTTCCTACAAGTTGGCGGGACCTACAGTTTTTTGCCGACTCCGAACGGCACTTGCAAAGCAAATGTATTGTTTGCAAAGAAGCTTCTCATGGCAGAAATACACTCGGAGAGTTTGCCAAACTACTGCCGAGGGGCGACCCCGTTTAGAAAAATTGTTTTTCTAAATAATTTTTGATGTTACTTTTGCCGGGCATCGAACCGCCACGACTAGGTGTAGAAGGCCGAACACTTAACCGCTACACCACGGCGGTCGCCTAAACACTATATATATTGCCAACAATTCTCTGTCTAAAAACGTTGAGATTTTTAAAATCGGTTGAAAATTGGATTTTTAATGAATTTTTTTTTAAGAAGAAACTGAAAAAACGGTTTTTTGGACTTAAAACCACATTTTGGGGGTGTTAGAAACTTTTTAATGGACGTTTCGTGTATAACTCGACCAGATGAACAATCTCTGCTAGGTCGCGTCAAAAGTGTAAAATGGCTGTAGCACTGTGTAATTAACCATGTAGAATATCAATAAACAAAATTTAGTAATAAAATTGGATCAAAAACACCAAAAAAGGACAGAAATGTTATTTTTTTTAATTTAATACTAAATAAGTTTTGAAAAAGTAACTTAACAAAAAACAAGTAAGGAAAGCTGTCTTCGGCTGTGCCGAAGGCTAAATACCTTTCATGAATAAGCGTCACGATTTTCACTGTTTGATCCCCATTACAGCCTGTGTGAATTTAACTTTAGCTCATACCGAAATTATCGGAGCTATCGATTATATGGGGACGATGTGTTATATTGGTCCAATCTCATTGATTTTTAACATCGACATTCCACATTCTAAAATAGCAACATTTACGAAATTTCACGTTCCTACCGATATAATTACAGGAGTTATCTACCAAAATCCGTTTATCGGAACAATCGATTGTATGGGGGCTATGTGAAATATTTATCCCATTTCAATGATTTTCAACATCGATATTTTACATATAAAAATAGCGATGCTTCCAAAATTTCGCGTTCCTATGTGTTTAATTACAGGACTTATAGCCCAAAATCCGCTTATCGGAATAATCGATTGTATGGGAGCTATGTGAAATATTTATGCCATCTCAATGATTTTCAACATCGATATTTCGCATATAAAAATAGCGATACTTCCAAAATTTCACGTTCCTACCTACATAATTACAGGAGTTATCTACCAAAATCCGTTTATCGGAACAATCGATTGTATGGGGGCTATGTGAAATATTTATCCCATTTCAATGATTTTCAACATCGATATTTTACATATAAAAATAGCGATGCTTCCAAAATTTCGCGTTCCTATGTGTTTAATTACAGGACTTATAGCCCAAAATCCGCTTATCGGAATAATCGATTGTATGGGAGCTATGTGAAATATTTATGCCATCTCTATGATTTTCAGCATCGATATTTCACATATAAAAATAGCAACACTTATAAAATTTCACGTTCCTTCGTGTTTAATTACAGGAGTTATAGCCCAAAATCCGTTTATCGGAATAATCGGTTGTATGGGAGCTATATGTTATATTGGTCCGATCTTGCTGGTTCCGACAAATGATTCCTATATTGGAAAATGGTGGCCGCCTACCAAATTTCAGCCAAATATCTCAAAAACTGAGGGACTAGTTTGCGTTCAAACAGACAGACAGAATGACAGACAGACGGACAGACGGACATGGCTAAATCAACTCATCTCGTCATCCTGATCATTTCGGTATACTTATTGATGGGTCTATCTCTTCTTCTTCTCATATTTACAAACATCGGACCAAAGTTATAATACCATTTCATGTTCATGAAAGGTATAAAAAGTTGTTTAACCTTTTTTGTAGCCCACTCAATTTCCTTTAAGAGTCTGTACCTGTCTTTGTTGTTCATGGATATTTGCATTTATGACAATTTTTGAAAGAAAAAATGGGAAATCGAGAAAACATGCTATTTTTTGAAGGTAGAATACTAGAAAACGGATAGTCTGAAAAAATTTTGGTCAATGCAAATTTTGTAGGGCATTCGATTTCCTTCAAAAATATGTTCAGGTAAATGGTATGAGGTATGGTCTGTAAAATCTAAACTAGCGATGATAGACCTCTAGACTTTAATTTAAAAATCTGAAAATATTACAGTAATTTTTTTTCACCTTTCTTAAAAAGAAAATCAAGTTTTGAATTTTTGGCCCAGTCTAATGTATATGTGTATAATTATCTTTTTTAAATGCTTTCTTTACGCTACTCCTGACTGGCGCTATAAAATAATTTTGTAAATAGTTGTGCTAAAAAAATAAAAACCATCCCAAACATTTTCTTCTGGCTCACGGTGGGGTTTTGAGCATGTTTTATTAAAAGGTGAATGTCCCTCCATTTTTGAGGTTTTTTGCGTTTTTATCGAAAACGGTTAGAAAACTACCTGAGATAAAGTTGTAGACCTGAAAATTCTCTACCAAATATATACATTATATTCACATAAATACCACGTATAGACTTTTCCGGATTTTTCTCGAAAAAGGTTATATGTATCGAAAATTTTTTTACCGGATATTCGTCACGAAGTTCGTCATCGACAATGCAAATAGCTATATTTGTATACCTTATAGTTCTCTAGGTAGAGCCAAATTTACTCCATTCATGATATCAAAACCTATAGTGGTTTAAGTATAGATATCTTGTATCTATCTTTCGATAGAGCTAAATTTTTGTGGAGAGCTTAGATTCGCCCACAGAAAGAAAACTGCAAAAGTACCTATCGATCCCACTTGTGCAAAAAAAGTTATTCGGGGTCAAAGATCCATATTTAAGGTTTTTTTTGGATTTTTCTCGACTTTGCACGCTGAATAAATTGTTTAGCACATATGGGATCGATGAGAATCTTCGCAGTTTTCTTTCTGGGGGTGAACCTAAGCTCTCCACAAAAATTTAGCTCTATCGAAATTTTTTTTATACAAGATATCTATACTTAAACCACTATAGGTTTTTGATAACACACTGAACCAAAAACGTACATGTTTTTTACGAACAAAGTTTCATAGAAGTTCACGCTGATTTTTTCTTAGAATCTAAGAAAAATTACATATAATTTAAGAAAAAATTCTTATTATATATGGAAAAATACGTTAAATTGTATTAACGTCAGAACTTCGTTCATAAAATATAAGAACTAAAATTCATTAATTTTTTGGCTGTATTTATTATTAAATGTTACGAATTTGTTCTTAAATTTTAAGAAATTACGTACGTTATATGATTATAAGAACTTTTTCTTATTATTTAGAACTTGTTTCGTAGATTTTAAGAACTATTTCTTATATTTTATGAAAGTGTCATAGATTGAACCAACATTTTCTTATCTGAGCAGACAGCTGTCACTGTGAAAAATTTTTCATTCATCAACTCACAAAGAGGAAAGGAGAAAGCGTGAAAATTTGCACCGATTAAATTAACTAAGTGAAAAATCCATTAACAAAAATGTCTGATCAAAAGAAGGGTGAAAAAGAACACATCAATTTCAAATTATTGGGTCAAGACAATTTAAGATCAAGAAACACACAAGCTTGAGGAAGCTCATGAATGCTTATTGCGATAGAGCGGGTCTATCCATGCAAGTGGTACGGTTTCATTTTGATGGCCAGCCCATAAACGAAAATGATACGACAACATCATTGGAAATGGAAGAAGGTGACACTATTGAAGTATACCAACAGCAAACGGGCGGAGGCTGGAATTAATTTTGAAATTAACAAAAGTAAAGCTATATTAAAAATTAAAACAAAAAACACTTATATATTAAAAGATCAATGTAATAATACAAAAACAAACTACACAAAAAATGATAAAAAAGTTAAAATATAAGTATCATCAGAAGAGATAAGAAGAAAGGGCAGACAAACTCATAATAGGCAGCAAAACAAAAAAAAAAAAATTCATGTAAACCAAAAATGCTGCTCAAAAAAGTTAGAGATACACTGTCCGGTTCGTTGTTTTGCGTGGAAAACTAGCACACTTCGTTCTCTGCGTCGAAGACTAACACGCTTCAGTTCTATGCGAACTATGCTAGTTTTCCACACAGAAAACGAAGTGTGTGCAGAGAACAAAGTGGGCTAGTCTTCCACGATAACAACGAACCGTGTTAGTCTTCGTTGAGAACGACGATATACATATAAAAACTAGGTACTTTGGCAAATTTTTGTTACTACTTTTAAATACTATTATTTTGTAAATAATATTTAACAATAATAATAAAACTTTCATGTATAATATGCTTCGTTTTTTGGTTTTTCTAGGAATGGGTTCGTATATTTTAAGAATTAGTTCGTAAAATTTAAGAATGGATTCATACATCTCAAGAATGGGTTCTTGAATTCTACGAATGAGATTCATACATTCTAAGAATGAGGTCGTATAATTTATGAATGGACTGACATATTCTAAGAATGAGTTCGTACAATTTAAGAATATTTTCATAAACTCTATGAATAAGGTCGTATAATTAATATATGGACTGTCATATTCTAAGAGTGAGTTCGTACAATTTAAGAATCTTTTCATACGTTCTAAGAATGAGGTCGTAGTATGTATTGACATATTCTAAGAATGAGTTCGTAGATTCTAAGAATGAGTTCTTAGATTTTAAGTATTATTATTAAAAATTTTTTTTGACATGAGTATTTACGAATTTTTGTTCTTAAATTCTACGAAAACGTTCTTTGGAGAGCTTTTAATGAAAAAAGTTCGTAAAATATATGTACTTTTTCGTAGAAAATATGTACTTTTTTGGTTCAGTGCATGAATGGAGTAAATTTGGCTCTAGCTAGAGAACTATAGGGTTTACAAATATAACTATTTTCATTGTTGATGAGGAACTTCGTGACGAACAACCGGTAAAAAATTGTTTTCGATACATATAACCGAAATCCGGAAAAGTCTATACGTGGCATTTATGTGAATATAATGTATAGATTTGGTTTTGCAATCGCGATATCTCAGAACTGGTGACACCTAGAGAATAAAATTAAAGAAAAAAAAACTTTTTTAAAAATAAGCTTTTATTATTGGTTTATAAAATTAACTAAAAAGTAAAAAATAAATTCACTGTAAAGGAATATAACACTTTATAAGTTCATTGTAACCTTTAAAGATAATTTGGTTTCTTCGTCTGCCACAAAATAATTCCATATTGTACATAATTATATATTTCTAACATTAAAACTTTACACCTAAATTATTAAATCTTCCAGTATATATCACATTCCTAATATTATTAATAATAAAAGCGTGTTAAATTTCGATAGCAAGAAAAGAAGGTCCTGAATGTTCTTAATTATACCATCAAATAGAAAAGAAGGTCCTAAATGTTCTTAATTATACCATCAAAATTTAACACGCTTTTATTATTAATAAAAATTAGGAATGTGATATATACTGGAAGATTTAATAATTTAGGTGTAAAGTTTTAATGTTAGAAATATATAATTATGTACAATATGGAATTATTTTGTGGCATACGAAGAAGCCAAATTATCTTTAAAGGTTACAATGAACTTATAAAGTGTTAGATTCCTTTACAGTGTATTTATTTTTTACTTTTTAGTTAATTTTATAAACCAATAATAAAAGCTTATTTTTAAAAAAGTTTTTTTTTCTTTAAATTATTTTTTTTAATTTTTATTTCGGTTTATCAACAAGAGGCAATAATGTCGCAGCGACATGAATCGGCTGCTAGCAGGAACAGAAACCATAGAATCTTTTACAATAAAGCCGCGTGGGTAATAAAGTTACTTTTGGATATTGGAATAAAGACTAAACTAAACGATAAATGGGATTTTTGAAATTAAGCTAATTTTTTTATTTACTGTTAGCGAAGCCTGAACGATGATGAAAATTTGCAAAATCCCATCTTAACTGCAAGTTAGTACAATATCAAAAGCAAAATTTCCTGGAATGAAAACTTTCGAATATCTCTACTCGTGCGCCACCTATCGGAAATATTTTTTTGTTATTTTGCGTGGAGGCAGAAAACTAAACGATGATGATCACGCGCCACCTAGCGGGTCCAATTTTTTTTTGACATTTAGAAATTAATTAAGTAACACACACGTAAAATATCAGCCAAATCGGTCCATAATTACGATTTTGAGTTTTTATTACCGCTATCTCAGCCCCACCTAGCGGAATTTTTTTTTACAAAAATATTTCTTTTCATGGTAGTAATACATGTTACGAATTTCAGCTAAATCGGACCATAAATGCGAATTTTGAAAATATAGCGACCCACGCGCCACCTATCGAAATTTTTTTTTATAATATTGCATTGTCATCGGGGTTATACATGGGTGCAGAATTTCAGATCAATCGGACACCGGGAAGTGTATCAAATTTAGCTTGCAAGATTTGATTACAGACAAACTTGGGTGATGATTGGATTTTTGCAAATAAAGCAATATTTTAGATTTTTTTTTTAGTATAATGCATTGTCAGTAAAACCTGATCGATGGTGAAACATTCAAAACCCCAGCTCAACGGGGAGTTAGTTTAAAATCGAAAGCAAAATCTCTGTAAATTAAATTTTTCAAATATCTCTACCCATGCGCCACCTATCGGAATTATTTTTTTATTATAGTGCATTGGGGTATAAAACTAAGCGATGATGAAAATTTCAAGATCCTACCTCAACGGGAAGTTCGTTGAAAAACGAATTAAGACACTGAAAATAGACCTTCGTAATTCTCAAATAAAGCGACTCACGCGCCACCTAGCGGGTCCAATTTTTTTTTAACATTTAGAAATTAATTAAGTAACACACACGTAAAATATTAGCCAAATCGGTCCATAATTAAGATTTTGAGTTTTTATTACCGCTATCTCAGCCCCACCTAGCGGAATTTTTTTTTACAAAAATATTTCTTTTCATGGTAGTAATACATGTCACCTATCGAAATTTTTTTTTTATAATATTGCATCATACATGGGTGCAGAATTTCAGATCAATCGGACACCGGGAAGTGTATCAAATTTAGCTTGCAAGATTTGATAACAGACAGCCGTCAGGTGAAACTAAATAAAAGCTTATAATAAAAAAAGAAAGAAAACTTCGCAGATTTCTTTGCGGAACATTAAAGTTTATTCGCTTTAGAAGAGTTGTGCAATCGACATTGCCATTAGGTACCTATATTGAAGATGAACGAGAGTGCTAGAACGGACCTTCTTTTATCTAGAGAGCATATATCAATAGGCAATATATTGTCTGGCTATAGTCGATATCAGGGTTGCCAGTGTTTTTTTTTTAATATGTCGCCAGACTCTCCCTAAAAATCGCCAAATTTTACTGTCATGTCGCCAGCAAAATCCCCCTCACCCCCCACAAATTGGTGGTAATTGTATAGATCCTATGTTAACTCGAAAAACACGTCGGGAAATGTCGGGAAAGGTGGCAAATGACACGTTTCGGTGCCAGGAATGTGAATCCAAAAGCGAAAATTTAAATATTTGTTCCTGTAAAAAGTTATGGTCAAAAAACCTCAAAATGACTCCGGCCCGATCCCAATCAGGAGGCTGGATCCATGGTATTTATGTATTTGATTACAACCACTTGAAAATTTGCCACTTTAATTGCAAATATCTCGCAAGCCACTGAAGATATCAGTTTTCCACATTCATTGGGCCGAAACGCGTATTTTGGTACCTGCCCAAAATTTTCCGACGTGTTTTTTGAGTTGACGTAGGATCTATACAATTACCAAGTTGGAATAATAAGTTCACAAGCCAGCATGTAATAACCCAGTACGCATGATTCCAACTTTGTTTTCGATGTTGGCGAAATTTCTTAAATTTAAACATGATTTCCAATATGTTTTTCTAACATTTTTCCAAGGTTGGATTTAAGTTGGAAAACCATTTGAGCTCCACTGGAAAGCCTTTCTTCAATTTTTTTACATGGCAATACTCGTATTCTTTCTCATATCTGAGATCAAAAATTAAACAAAGCACGTGGCGAACGAAAAATTCCAAATATTTTCTGTCAAAAACATTAAAAAGTGGTATCTATCAACTCTCTATTTATGTTTTTTTTACTACAAAAAATATGTGGTAATTTTTTTATTAAGTTCGACTATTAGGGAAAAATCGAGGAAGAAAAAAAACTCCGTAGTTTTGTCCTAATAACTTTTAACATAACAAAGTTAGAGCAAAATGCCTTAAAAGAAAAATGAAGATATCGTTTTTCTTAGCCGTTTCGATGTGAATCAAGAAAATAAAACCATTTAAGTAGTCTAAAATTACAGCCATCAATGCACAGTGGCCTGATTTGTAGGGAGAGTGGGATAAAATTCAATTTCTCAGAAACATTTGAACCTACCAATGAATTTAATTTAATTTGACCTAATTTGGTGATCAAATTCAATCTGCGGATGAACGGTCACGAAAAAACTTGACCAAAAACGCATTTGGTGCAGTGTAAATGTAGCTTTACGTTAGTTCTCATGTTGAGATCTACACAAGTGTCTTCTCAAACCAAGCGTGGTTTCTCAACACCAAAACCACTTGGGAAAGAACTGAGCCACCTACAATTTTTTCGACGGCCATGTATTTTAATAAAAGTTGGTAATATGGCTCACAACGATTAAACAAAAATACGTATATCACAATTTTTCGAAATTCGAATTATTTTCAAAGTTATAGCTATCAACACTTTTCGAAATTCCTCACTTTTTGATGATTTTCTCACGATTGGTCAAGCCGATTTTGCTAAGTCTGTAAAAGTTTTAACGGGTTAATGCTTGAAAAATACGTTTATGAAAAACCCGCAACTTAATCGCCTTGTAGCGCCGTGGGGTAGCGGCTAAGTGTTCGGCCTTCTACACCAAGTCGTGGCGGTTCGATGCCCGGCAGAAGTAACATCAAAAATTATTTAGAAAAAGAATTTTTCTAAACGGGGTCGCCCCTCGGCAGTAGTTTGGAAAACTCTCCGGGTGTATTTCTGCCATGAGAAGCTTCTCAGCAAAAAATTCATTTGCTTTGCAAGTGCCGTTCGGAGTCGGCAAAAAACTGTAGGTCCCGCCAACTTGTAGGAAAACTCAAAAAGCAACACACCACAAGTTGGAAAGAGAAGCTCGGCTAAAAATCTCGTTAGAGGTTATGATAACCTGTTGGTATATCGCCGCCGTTAGTTTATTTTACTCAAAACTTAATTGTTTTCACTAATTTCTTATGATAAATCATGAAACATACCTTATTCTTGCTTTTCTATTCTTATCTTGAATATTTTTTACACTGAAAGTTGAATTATTGCAAAATTAAAATCGCTTTTATTTAAACAAACATTTTCTAGAATTTTTTTTTACAATAGTTGACTTTGAATGGGCAGAAGTAACGTTTAGCGTTCCAATTGGGCATGAAAGGTGGTTTTCCATAAAATTCAATATATTTGCTATGGAAACGCATAACAGTAAGTTCTTTTTGAAGAATCAGCATTTTTAATTTTTGTGTATGGGGCTGGGCCACTGTGCAATGCTTCAACTTCAAGAATATGTTAAGGTTTTTTGAAAAAAAAATCCTAAAATGATGTGAATATTCACATAAAAAACTAATATTTTCTTATACAAAAAACCCTAATTTTTTACATGGCTTACTTTTTATCGCCATTTTTTGTCCCTATATGTTTTATTGCAAATGGAAATTTTGGGCGCTTATGGTCGCTTTGAGGCGCTTTTTTCTTCTGGAATCGCGCTTTTTGTTTTAAAAATATGGCAACCATGGTTGCAACAAAGTTGCTCGAATGGAAAAACAACGTTGGAAATTGGAAAATAGACTTGATCTCGAATGAGATTTCAATGTATTTCCAGCATAAATGTTTATTGGGAATGCTGTGTGACGCACTAGACACCAAAAAAAGTACAGCACGAAATACATTTTTATGTTATAATATACATTGACTGAGTGTAACAAAAATCACAATCAAGGACGATAGAGGGACAGAGCTTGTGGAAATGTGCAATGATCACGGTGTGTGTGGAACAACCTTATTGTCGCCAGATTGTAGGTAATGATTCTGCGTATTGATCTGCGTCAAATTATCATTTGATTTCTACATCTCGTAGGATGTATTGGCAAGGTGTAGATAAAGTATGGAAACAGAGTTAAATTTACTAAAACTTCATAATATTTTGATATTCGCCATCGCCAATTTTCATAATTTGGTAGCCAAAGTTTGTAAAAAATAAAATCAAAAAACCAATACTGGCAAGCAGTAGCGGCGCTAGACGAAATCCAGGTGTCGGCGAACGAGCTTTGCGAGGCCTCAGTTATATACAAAATTTAGAGGCTTCGCGAAGCCTGTTATATCCCCACCATGGGTTCAAAACACGGTTTTATTGTTCTTACAAAAAGGTAACAATTCCCAAAAAATGTACTTCACTTCGTATGCTTTGCATGTTTATTCTGGAAAATATTACATTATCCAAAGACATGCTTTCATTGGAGAAGGCACTGGTTTTCAGAATACAGTTTAAAAAACTACACATGAATGCGCGTTGTTGTTGTTGTAACGAAGTGTAGCCCTGCCCAGCGTGTACTTTTCCTTAACCTAAATTGTCATCAATTTCTTCTAACGGGAGTCCTAGGAAACTTGCAGTTTCAACAGGGTTGGACCAGAGGGAGATGGGTGTTAGAAGAGTGGGCTCCGAAGAGCAGATAAATAAATGGTTGGTATTATGGGGTGACGAGCCGCATGCCGGACATTCATTCGGCACGTCAAGGTCTAGTTGGATAAGTAGGAGTTTAACCTGCTACAGTATCCAGAGCGTAATTGAGCCAGAGTGACCCTTGTCTCTCGAGGAAGATGACGCTCCTCAGCCGCGACGCGAGGTGGTTTGGCGTGCAAAACGGCGTTCAGTAGACAGAGCGAGACATAAGACGCAACGGACGTGTCATGGATGTGCTTCAGGGCCTACGTATGTACCTTTGGATCAAACGGCGAAAGTGTGAGGTGCCGGATCTCATCAAAATGCTCACGTAGATGTGCCCTTACGGTCCTAGGAGGTGGCTCATACTCAAGCAGTAGTCTGTTGGGATGTTGTGGTTTGCAACAGTTCAACAGGTACTGCTTGTTTAGCATTTCATTGTGCTCCAAAACTGGGAGCATTTACACCTCATGATGTAAATGATGTTTTGGAGACATAAGGACGCATCCCGTGGCGGTTCTGAGTGCGGTATTTTGGCAGGCCTGCAGTCTTTTCCAATGAACCTCAGCAAGACCCGGCGACCATATCGGCGACGCGTAATTCAGGATCGGCCGACCAATTGCTTTATAGGTTGCCAGCAACGTTTCTTTGTCTTTACCCCAAGTGCTGCCGGCTAGCGACTTGAGAATTTTGTTGCGGCTTTGTAGCTTAGAGACAATTGCGGTTGAATGAGCAGCGAATTTGTGCATGGGGTCGAAAGTTACCCCTAAGATTTTGGGGTGAGAGACAGTAGGTAATTTTTGATCGCCTACGTAGATTTCTAACTCCATGCCAACTTGCGCCGTCCAGGTCGTGAATAGTGTCGCCGAGGACTTCGTTGGCGACAATGTCAGGCTCCGGGCAGTGAAAAACTCAACAAGAGAGGGGAGATAACCATTGATCCTGGAGCATAGCTCATCAACGGAAGTGCCAGAAGCCAGGATCGTACAATCGTCTGCGTAAGAGACAATCGAGACTCCATCTGGTGGGGAAGGAAGCCTCGAAATATAAAGATTAAACAGAAGCGGGGAAAGGACACCACCCTGCGGTACCCCTTGTTTAATCTTTCTCGGTTTTGATTTTTTGTTTCTGAAAACTACAGACGATTGACGACCACTCAGATAATTGGCGGACCAACGCTTAGGACAGGGGGGGAGCGATGAATCTTCCAAATCGGATACCAGTTGTCCATGATTTACTGTGTCAAAAGCTTGAGACAGGTCCAGAGCAACTAGAACCGTCCTGTGATGAGGGCTTTTCTGGTTGAGTCCGTCAGTTATCTGAGTGTTAATGGCATTTAGAGCAGATGTTGTGCTCCGTATTTTTCTAAAGCCATGTTGGTGCTCGGCTAACCTCAACTTTGATGTGTAAAGAGGAAGTAATACCGCCTCCAATGTCTTCACTACTGGCGAGAGGAGCGATATCGGACGATAAGACTCCCCTACGTTAGCTGGCTTGCCAGGCTTTAGTAGTGGGACCACGACTGCCTGTTTCCATTTTTCAGGTATGACAGAAGTGGCCAGGGACAAATTGAAGACGGTAGTGAGGTATTTTACTCCCTCTTCGCCGATGTGTTTTAAATGCACCATGGCTATGTCGTCAGGGCCCATAGCTTTAGAGTTTTTGGCTTTCCTGATGGCCACTCGAACCTCTGTAGCGGTGATGGAAACGGGGGCATTGTTTTTGTGTTTATGCGCACACCTGAAGATCCTACGTCTGTCCCTGTCCTGTGCAGGGTGTGGTACAAACTGTCGGCAAAAGGCCGTTGCACTTTTCTTCGGGTCACTAAACGTCTTATCACCAAAGGTGATGTCTACGTTTTTTGGTGGGCCCGTCGAATTTGACAGGGATTTGACTGTGGACCATAATTTTCCAACACCGGTAGAGAGGTTACAAGACCTCAGATGCTCCTCCCATTTGGCATGTTTGTGTTCATCTACCAACCGTCTGATTTCCGCGTTGAGACCACTGATCTGTGGGTCTGCGGGATCGATGCTACGTATATGGTTCATTGGCCAGGGCTGCAGCTTCAGTTGGGAAGTTTGGCCGTATATTTTGTATTCTCCCAGCTGGTATAAAAAGGGCTGCAGCTCTATTTATGACCTTACGTATTTCCTTTTCACCTTGGCGTACGTCAGTCGGTATGGGAAGAGCACCAAAGGAGCTCTCAGTAAACTCAGTAAAGCCAACCCAGTCAGCCCTCCTGAAGTTTACGTAGGATCTCTTCTCAGAGGTGGTGAAATCCGGGGCACGATCAACGGACAGGATGATTGGCAGGTGATCTGATGCCAAAGCCACCATTGGGCGCCAGTTTATGCAGTTTATTAGACCCGGACTAACAATTGTTATATCCGGGGAGCTACTGCAATTTACTGCCATCCTCGTGGGGGCGTCCGTGTTCACCGCGCAGAATGTGGAAGCGTCAATTTGCTCGGCTATTTCCCGTCCTCTGCCGTCAGCAGAATGGCGTGAATGCCACATGTCATGGTGTGCATTAAAATCGCCCATAATGACACGGTTATCGCCCCGTAGGAAATCGCTTAAATCAGGGCGATAACTTCTGGAACAACAGGTGACGGGAGGTATGTAGATGTTTATCAGCTCGAGATCAACACCTCCAGCTGAAATGACAATACCCTGTCGCTCTAAGGGTATGTCCTCTTGGTCGGTGTTGAATGCAAATTCCCTATACCGCACGGTTTGGTGGATGATGAACGCAAGACCACCCCCACCGTCCGTACGATCATGCCGGAGAATGTGGTAGCCACCACTCGCTCTGAGATCCGAGTGGGTGCCAAGTTTAGTCTCCTGGATTGCAGCAATTTTGATGGAGTTTTGCTGCATAAACTTGGTGATCTCCACAATCTTGCCAGTTATACCATTGCAGTTTAATTGCATTATTTTGAAATGCGGGGGAGAGGCAATGGTCACTCTGGGAGTCAGGGACTGGTGCGCTCGCCGTGGAGGTAATATGCTAGTCCGTGATCGTCGTCGCAGTCCTGAAGGCGACAAATTCCGCTCGTTGGGAAACGAGGTAGAATTTGTCGGCAATGTGGGCTGCACAGCTCGACAACACGGCGCAACATACGCATCAGTCCATAGATTTCTGTTTGCGAGCCCTGAGCATATGCGCAGGTGACATTGGCCAAGGCAGATATTGCACTTGACCGATGGCACTCTGGACGCATATATTCTGTGCCGACAAACAGTGCACATAGTGTGAGGAACCAGGAGCTGATGGCCTTGATTCACACTTGTGCCGGTACCGGAAGAAGTAGAGGGGAGGAGAATATTTTGGGGCGGGAGTTGTAGCTCAGCAGTGCTCACAACATCTATAGATGTGCTACGTAGGGAGTAGCTATGAGCTGCTGTGTGAGGTGTTAGCGCGCTAGGGCGCGAGCTACAACTGGGAACACACAATGTTTGCTGAGCAATAGATATATTGCGAAGGGGAGGCGATAGCGCTACGCCGGAGCGTCGCGAGCCACGGGACGTTCTAAGACGTGAACAGCAAGGCGCCACGAAGGTTTTAAAAAAACTAAGAGGCCGGTGTGTTTTTGGATCTAGTCCGGAGCAACTAGACTTGTGTAGCCAACCTTTACAAGATGTGCATTGCACCGAATGCGAACATCTGGTATAAATTTTCTTCCGGCACACGCAGCAGAACCATTCTGTTGGACCAGGGTTTAACTCAACGCCAGACCGGAACAACAGAATAGGGAGCAGCCCTGCTGCAAGGAACTGCTCCAGGGATGACAATTTTAGGGGGAGGAATCGTGACACGTTAGACAGGGTCACTTCGGGTGTACTGCTCTTGGCCAGGCTGTAATAAAAAAATACAGCCTGGGTCGTTTCGGTACGAAGGGTACTGCGCAAGCACATGTACCTTTCTCGCAGAACCGGCAGTACGGCGCGTCTCAAATAGCGTTGTAGATTCTTATTCTAACGGCAGTTTTTCATAATTCTAAAAAAGAGAGTTATTTTGATTATTTTTCTGGCTCCACACTTAAAAGGAGAGCTTTTTTGGGCACTTTTTTGCTCTCCAAGCAGATATAATGAATCCATGGTATTTATGTGCGAAACACCTTTTTGAGTTATAAAAAATAAACCTGGGCTATGCCATCCCAAGTCCGGGTGGTTGCCTGAACCGTGGCTGGCGACACGGTACGCATTTTTTTCGCAAGTTTTTACACAGAGCCAAAGGTACCTAATAAAATAGAACAAAAGCGATAAGATATCTGTATAGTTTTTCTTCAAGAAGATGTGCTTCACACTATTGTAGAGACAATCTTTTTAATGTTTTCAAAGGGAAATTACATATTATTATGAAGATTTTCTTTTTAATATTTCAAATGAAAAATAAAATGATATTGCCTTCACCGAGAATCGAACTTACAATTTTCGGAATGATAAACCCAGCTGTTTACCATCTGGCCATCGCTTACTTTTGCTTGCCAGCGTCTAATGACTGATATCTGTGTAGTTATTAATGTTTTCAAAGTGAAATCATATATAATTGAGAAGATTTTCTGTTTAACATTTAAAATTAGGAAAAAACAAGTAAGGAAAACTGTATTCGGCTGTGCCGAAGGCTAAATACCTTTCATGAATAAGCGTCACGATTTTCACTGTTTGATCCCAGTACAGCCTGTGTGAATTTAACTTAAGCTCATACCGAAATTATCGGAACTATCGATTATATGGGGGCGATGTGTTATATTGGTCCAATCTCATTGATTTTTAACACCGAAACTTCCACATTCTAAAAGAGCAATTGTTACGAAATTTCACTTTCCTACCTATATAATTACAGGAGTTATCTACCAAAATCCGTGTATCGGAACAGTCGATTGTATGGGGGCTATGTGAAATATTTATCCCATCTCGATGATTTTCAACACCGATATTTCTTATATGAAATAAGCAAATTTTACAAAATTTCACTTTCCTACCTATATAATTACAGGAGTTATCTACCAAAATCCGTGTATCGGAACAATCGATTGTATGGGGGCTATGTGAAATATTTATCCCATCTCGATGATTTTCAACACCGATATTTCTTATATGAAATAAGCAACTTTTACAAAATTTCACGTTCCTACCTCTTTAATTACAGGAGTTATAGCCCAAAATTCGTTTATCGGAACAATCGATTGTATGGGGGCTATGTGAAATATTTATCCCAGCACAATGATTTTCAACACTGACAGTTCTTATATAAAAAAAGCAATTCGCACAAAATTTTACGTTCCTACCTCTTTAATTACAGGAGTTATAGCCCAAAATCCGTTTATCGGTACAATCGGTTGTATGGGAGCTATATGTAATATCGGTCCGATCTTGCTGGTTACGACAAATGATTCCTATATTAGAAAATGGTGGCCGCATACAAAATTTCAGACAAATATCTCAAAAACTAAGGGACTAGTTTGCGTTCAAACAGACAGACAGACAGACGGACATGGCTAAATCAACTCATCTCGTCATCCTGATCATTTCGGTATACTTAGTGATGGGTCCATCTCTTCTTCTTCTCATACTTACAAACATCGGACCAAAGTTATAATACCGTTTCATGTCCATGAAAGGTATAAAGAGAGAGAATCGAACTTACAATTTTTGGAATGCTAAACCCAGCTGCTAACCATCCGGCCATCGTGTACTAATGCTTGCCAGCGTCTAATTAGAGCTTTGTACTAAATGTATAGTTTTTTTAATAAGAATTTCTTCGTAAAACTTTCTTCCAAAAACTGATCATGAAGACAATCTTATTAATTTTTTTAGGCATTTTTGGCTCAGCCTAATGAAATTACAACAACCACATGAAAACTTTTAACTTTGAAGCAAAATATTAAAAAAGCGCTTCCGGATTCGTGATCCTGAGGCCAAAACCCGTCTTTTGAGCCCTCCCCCATAATTTTAGCTAATTTATTAGCAGTTGGGTACTAAAGGAAACAAATACCGAATATTATTATACTAAAATTGTATGGGCAATTAAATTGCATACTCAAAACTTTTCTCAAAATTCAATTGAAGATTGGTTCAAATTTTTATTTAAATTTTTTGTTAATCTAAATTTGTCTATTGTATTTTAGTTTTAGCGTAAAGGCTAATTTACACGATTCGATTCCCTGGTAAATTTTTTATCATTGCGGTTGATGATAAGAGTGCCAAGTTAGCTATACAATGAGATATTACACTGCTCTACACACATTCTGTCCTATGAACCAAATAGACTCTTTCGGAAAGTGGACCAAAAATAAAAATACACGTGTATCGGCGATTTTCATGTACACGTCAGATTTTTTTTATGTACGTTATGTATGTAAAAAATTTTCAATTTTTTTGGAAAAATTTTCAGAAAATTTTTGAGTATGCAGTTTTGTAGCCACACAATTTTACTCCAAGAATGTACAAGTTAGAACTCCCTACAAATTTTCCCCTAATTATCAGAATTTTTCTTTCAAGGGTGTTGAGTGTTTTCCTCTATGCAAAAGTAAATTTAGTTTGTGACTTAAGCAGTCGTCTTTCTAAAGGCGACGTAGACGTGGTCCTTATCCAAGAGCCCTGGGTCAATAGCTCTAGGATCTGTGGATTGGGGACTAAGGGGTACAAGCTCATCCAAGCCAATGATGAGGGCAAGGTCAGAACCTGTATTTTGGTAAAGTCTGAGCTAAACACCTTTATATTACCCAACTACTCAAATGGTGACGTTACAGCTGCCAGCTTAACAGTCGGCAGCACCAGCCTAACGATGGCGTCGGTCTATATGCCCTATGACGCCGAAGAACCTCCTCCACAAAAGGAGGTGAAAGATCTGGTGGATAATTTCTGTACGGGCCATCTTATTATTGGAGCTGACGCTAATGCTCATCACGTCCAGTGGGGAAGCTCCGATATTAACGCTAGGGGCGAGTCTCTGTTTGACTACCTACTAACAACTAACCTGGTGGTTTGTAACGTGGGTAACGAGCCTACTTTTATAACTAAAGCTCGTAGGGAGGTTATAGACCTCACTGTTTGTAGCGAAGGCGCTTATGAGTGGGTCAGAAAATGGCGTGTTCTTGATGAGCATTCATTTTCTGACCATCGGTACATAGAAATTGTGTTAGACTTTATTGTTGAGCAGCCAGTTATGAAACGAAATCCACGCAACACTAACTGGCAGCTACATAACCAAATATTAGCTAGGGACCTACCAGTATTACCTCCACAAGCCCCCTCATCAGTGGGAGAACTGGATGATCTGGTAACGACCTTTACAACGGCGCTCTCAAATGCCCTAGAGCAGGCTTGTCCAGTACCAAAACCACGCGGCAAACATAGACCCCACTGGTGGTCTTACGACCTGGATTCGTTCCGTATATCATGCAGGAAGCAATTTAACAAGGCCAAGAGCATCGGTACGGAGCCTGAATGGCTCGAATATAAAGCTAAACTGAGGGCCTATAAAAAGGCTCTAAGGCAAGCGAAGAGAACTTCGTGGAGAAATTTCTGCACCGGGGTCGAAAAAGTCGATGATACAGCGAGACTTAGACGAGTGCTATCAAAAACTCAAACAGCCATTAGCTATTTACGGAAGCCTGACGGATCTTGGACCAGCACGGAAGGGGAAACCCTGGAGCTGCTCCTGAACACACACTTTCCGGGGAACTTGTATGATGCACCTGTAGCATCTGCAACAAATCTGGCGGTAAACATACCCATTACGGAGGAAAGGGTAAGGTGGGCAATCAAAAGCTTTGAGCCGTTCAAGGCAGCCGGGCCAGACGGGATTTTCCCCGCACAACTTATAAACACGCTGGAAATATCAGCTAAATGGCTGGTAGTTCTCTATTCAGCCTGCCTGGCTCTTAATTACATTCCGTGCTCCTGGAGAAGCGCCACGGTAGTCTTTATTCCAAAGGCTGGGAAGGCCTCACACTATGAGCCTAAAGACTACAGACCGATCAGTCTCTCGTCTTTTGCACTTAAAACCTTCGAGAGGATAATTAGCGATAATCTTTCCTCTACTATTGATAGCAACCTTATTTCTAGCTATCAACATGCATACACCAAAGGTAAATCAACGGAAACTGCGCTCCACAGCCTAGTCTCTATTGTTGAAAAATCATTGCACGAAAAGGAGTACTGTCTCGTGGCCTTTCTGGACATCGAAGGGGCTTTCAACAATATAAGGCCGGAGGCTATTAACACTGCTTTAACAAACCTGGGCATAAATAGGTCTCTTATTGGACTAATTGATCAACTACTAAAGGGAAGGAAAATAGTTTCTTCACTGGGAACAGTTGATCTTTCACGCTATGTCACAAGAGGAACGCCTCAGGGTGGTGTTCTCTCCCCGCTCCTATGGAACCTCACCGTAAACTCGCTGCTACGAGACACAAGGTGGGGGGGCGGGAAGATAGTGGCATATGCAGACGATTTAGCTATTGCATATAGGGGCAAATTCCCACAAACCCTGTGTGACTTGATGCAAGTAGCACTGCGAGAAGTTTCTTCATGGTCCTCTCGCTGCGGACTTAGCATCAACCCGGGAAAGGTGGAGCTTGTCCTTTATACCAGGCGGTACAAGATACCACCGCTGAACCTACCAGAACTAGATGGCGTGCGCCTGAACTTAGCTGATAAAGCCAAATTCCTAGGCACAGTTCTAGATAGAAAGCTTAACTGGAAGGAGAATGTCATCCAGCGCCAGAGGAAAGCGTGCATTGCACTTTACACGTGTAAAAGAGCCATTGGCAAAAAATGGGGGCTCAGCCCCAAAATTTGCAGATGGATCTACACTGCGATAATCCAGCCAATTATGCTGTATGGAGTCGTGGTATGGTGGCCTGCGCTAGGAAAGGCAACAAACCTAAATCTGTTAGGAAAAGTCCACAGATCGAGCATGATCTGTATAAGCGGGGCGTTAAGAACAACGCCCAATGAAGCTCTCCAGGCCATTCTTGGCTTTTTGCCACTCGATCTGGAAGGGTACCGGGCAGCAGCGGCATCGGCTCTGCGTCTAAGGGAAACGTCCGTCTGGGACGCAAGCACTATTGGACACTCCTGTATTCTAAGATCTTACAGCTTTCTCCCTCTGAGCACAGATCGGTGTGCGACCACAACAGTCGGAGATTGTTGTTTTAGAATAAACATTCCCAGCAGGGAAGACTGGGAGAACATAGATCGGTGTCCCGCTACTAATGGCGGCACTTTTATTTACACCGACGGCTCGAAGTTAGACGGCAGAGTCGGAGGAGGGGTTTACTCAAGGGATTTGGACCTAGAACTCTCCTTTAGACTACCTGATCACTGCAGCGTCTTCCAGGCTGAAGTTTCTGCAATCATGGACGCCGTGACTTGGATAGGTAAACGCACCATCGGACAGGATATCTGTATTTTCAGCGACAGCCAAGCGGCCATCAAATCCCTTGGCTCTTACTCGTTCAACTCTGAACTGACGCTCAGCTGTCGTCGATCTCTTCAAGAGATGGCCCAACAGAACCGCGTGAACCTCACATGGGTCCCGGGACACAGGGACATTGAGGGAAACTGTAGGGCAGACGAACTTGCCAGGCAGGGCACGACCAAGCAGATTCTTCAAGATAAAGAGCGCATAGGTATGCCGTTTGCCACGTGCAAGCTAATGCTGAAGGAGCATACACTCCGCGAAGCCAACGAAAGATGGCTACAAGCCCCAGGGTGCCGGATATCCAAGCAAACCTGGCCAAAATGCGATCTTAAAAGATCTAGACACATATACGCCCTAAAAAGGAAGGAAATCTCCATATTAATAGGTGTTTTAACCGGGCACTGCCTTATTGGTAGGCACGCAGCAAGGCTAGGCGTTCCCTACCGACGATGCTGCAGGAGTTGCAAAGATGATGAGGAAGAGGAAACGGTGGAGCACCTCATCTGCAACTGCCCGGCCTTAAGCGGAGCGAGAAGGCGCTCTCTGGGAGTTCCCTTCCTGGTTAGCTTAAGCCAGGTCGCGGAGCTAGACATAAAGGACTTGATGGCCTTCATCAAGTTATCAAAATGGTTCGAGGAGGGGTAGCGGTGTCGGTTAGGAGTGTCAGTCCCGGGTTTCGGCTATATGGAGAGTCCCAACAGCACTGGGATTTTCCATATGGCCGGGCCCCGGAACTGACTTTCCTAGTGTTTGGTGGTATCACAACGGGCCTTTTATTACTGGCCTAGGTGTGCCTTTGCGGCAGCCACTTCTACCTACCTACCTACCTTGTGACTTGTATGGAAGAAAACACTCAACACCCTTGCCATCCATATTCTGCACAAGAGCTGGTGCATGCACGTTACCAGCTCATCGCCGCCGCATTTGAATAGCTCAGCGGGCAGGCCATCAGCGCCCGCCGCTTTATTGTTTTTTAGCCGTGATATAGCTATTCGCACCTCGTTATAGTCAGGTTGTGGAACTTCGATTCCATCGTCTTCGTTTGTGGTGTCGGGTTCGTCCTCTTCTCTGGACTGGTGCTCTGTTCCTCCGTTTAGAAGGGCAGAGAAGTGATCCCTCCATAACCTTAGTACTCTCTGAACATCTGCCACCAGGTCGCCGTTGTCATTTTTACAGGAGTTTGCCCCAGGTTTTCCTTCCGTCGTTCGTCGGGTTTTTTGATAAAATTTTCGGACGTTTCTTCTGCTGGCTAGCATTTCAAGCTCTTCGATTTCACGCTTTTCCGCTTCCCTTTTCTTCGCCCGGAAAAGCCGTCTCGCTTCCCTCTTCATCTCACGGTAGTGTTCACACACGCTCCTCGTTGCATTCGCTTTTAACGTCGCCTTATAGGCATCGTCCTTTCTTTTGACTGCGTCTTTGCCCTCTCTATCATCGTACCAGCTGTTTTTTTTTCACTTGCCGGAATCCAATTACTTCTTCGACTGCGGTACTGCTCATGCACTCCGTTGGGTTGAATTGTGCTCTCAGAGAGCAGGTGTGCGAGTCGTTCTGCGAAATCATTGGCTGCCTGTTGTGACTGCAGTTTTTCGACGTCCAGCTCTCCTTGCGTTTTTTGTGGCGCCTCTTTCGTTGTACTTAGGCGGGTACGAATCTTGGCTGCTACCAAGTAGTGATGGGAGTCGATGTTCGGGCCCCTAATCGTATGTACGTCCATAACACTGGAAGCGTGCCGTCCGTCTATCACAAAGTGATCGATATGGTTGCGTGTTTTCCGATCTGGCGATAGCCATGTGGCTTGATTGATCTTTTTATGCTTGAACCTGGTGCTGGATACGACCATGTTTCGTGCATCGGCGAAGTCAATCAGTCAATCGTGCCAAACTACGCTCACGCAAATCTCAAAATCTTCCATTTCAAAAAAAAATTATCAAAATCGGATGAAAAATTAAGGCTGTAGTTTATGAACAGTAAAAGAGGGAGACCACCACTCTGATGGCAGGACCAAGTGGAGGCAGATCTGAAAACACGCGGTGTCTCCAATGTTGGCTCAACAAAGAACCGACTGGCGTGCCATGTTGGACGACCAAAATCGCCTATGCGGTTAAAGGATATTTTAAGTAAGTTAGTACGTTCGTTAGGTTGCGTCGAAAAAAAAGTTCAGTGTGTGTCACCTTAATTTGAAAGTTTATGTCGAAAAGAAATGTGGTGCAGTGCAATATAGCCCGCGGGCACTTCACCAATAAATGTTTGTGTTCAAATTTTTTGTTCAAGCATAATCGAAAAACGCTGAATCCAGTTTTTTGCTATAACTTTCTTAAACTTTGTCCAATTTTTGAAATTTAAACCGTGACTGTGCGGTTGTCACAAGCATATGCGAACAAATTACCATGGTGTTGGAAAAAAGTTACCAAGCGGTTCTTAGAACAGTTTAATTGTTTTAAGGAAAAAAATAACAAAAGAAGAAAAATCAATTCGTATGTTTATGCAGTTATACATAGATAATAATTATAAACAAGACTTAATTGGATACATTTATACTTATTTCAGAATTTCGGCATTGCACATTAGCCGCTTTTTATTACCTTTAACTAATAAATCAATATGCTTTAAATACAAGTTCTTTTTACATTAAAAAAAGTAAATTTGTTCATTTCTTAAGTCTAGTTTTCATTAGGTAAAATTTTGACAAATTCTTTCGACTTTATCGAAATAAGCAACCAAAAACTCGAAATGAAAAACAGCCTTTATACCCAGCCAGCAGAGCAACATACGTTTTACGGATCGTATATTTTTCCATCGTTTTTCGTATCCGAAAACGGTCCGGAAACATGAGGAAATTATTCCAAAAACATGACTAATCGTATCAGAAAACGTGTAAAAAAACACAAACATCTATTTTAGGAAGGTTTTTTGTACTTTGCCAGACATACGTTTCGTTAGCGCAGTGGGAAAAAGGATCGGGAAAATTTCTTTAAGCGGAGAATGAAAACGGAAAAATATACAGTTTTTGACAGATTTTTTCCATTTTCAAATAAGTTTACGGAAATTTTGCTGGCCACACTTTAAAACCCCGGTTTAATTTTGCTACCATAATAATTGTAATTTTTGGTTGAAATACACAACTTTTTCGCAAATTTTCTTCTTTAAAAGAAGTAATTCAAGTTTTTTTTACCAAATTTACAACACTCGAAAGTAAAAGTAGCCATATTTTGCGACTTTACTAACTTTTTTTAGTAAAATTAAATACACAAAATGTAATTTGATCGGTCATTCGAAAAATCACAATTCGCAGGATGTAATTTTACCACTCCGAATTTAACCTAATGAAAACCAAGCTTAAACCGTGCATAACTCAACAATGCATCTGTGTATAGATTTTTCTTCATTTGCTTGTGCACATTCACGATGAAAAGTCAGATCATCAAAATTATTTGCATTATCAATGTCTGATAATCAATTTTAAACCAAACTATGTCTCAAAAAAAGTTACCAAACGCAAATTAAAGGTACGAAGTTACCAAAGGCGAAAAAAGTTACCACGTTTGGAAACTAATTACCAGGTTCGGCAACCGTGGTCACAGTAGCTGTTGCTTGGACCTATCATTGATCTTTGAAGTATTTTGGCTTAAATCGAATTTCGGACTTGCTATGCACATTAAGGCGGGTCGATTTGTATGGAAGAAAGTTAACCCATATCGCGCCATCGATTTTTCGATAGGTTTTGGGTTCAGGAAAAAAAGTTCCACTACGCCTACCCAAAAAAATATTTTTTTTTCGTTTATTTTTAAGGTTTTTTAATGACCTACTTAAAAAATTTTCATTTGACTTAAAAATTTTCATACATACCCTGCCCGACTCAAAATTGTCCGCTAAAAACTTTGGCGTCAACAGTTTTTGGAAAAAAATATTTTTGGGGTTTTGAGGAGTGTTTTGGTGAAAAAAATAACTTTTCCGCCATTTTTTTTTAAGGGTTTCTTCAAAAACGTGCAAAAGTGTTGTCGATGAAAACGAATTTGTCTCGTAGTTCCTATCCCACTTAAAATTATGCTATAAAAACGTTGGCATTAACAGTTTTAAAAAAAAAATATTTTTTTTTTGTTTTTGAGACTTGTTTTGGTCGAAATCGATTTTTTTCATTTTCAAGGCTCCAAATCATTTTTTATGTATATGTTTCCGTTAGACCCACCAATAAATATACCAAAATGGGCAGAGGACGAGCTGAGTTGATTTAGCCATGTTCGTCTGTCCGTCTGTCGGTCTGTCCGTCTGTCTGTTTGAACGCAAACTAGTCCCTCAGTTTTTTAGATATCTCGATGAAATTTGGCATACAGATGTATACTGGCATTATAGGAGATATATGTCGGATCCGGTAGGATCGGACCACTATAGCATATATCTCCCATATAACCGATCGTTCAGATAAAAGGTTTATTGCCATTTCTCTCTAATTTTTAGAGATTAAAGCATGAAACTTGGTAAAGTACGTGCTTATTGACCATTAAAAATGTGTTCAAAAAATTATCAAATTGGAAATTAAAACATAAAACTTTTGAACTAGTTTGAACTATTTATTGAAATTATGAAAATGACAGTTTGCAGTTGCAGTTTACAAAAAAGTGTGAAAAATATGGTAATTCATTTTAAAGTTCAGAGATTTCCTTGCAAATCGTGCTTCCATTCGGCTCACTTTACTTCGGATTTCTACTGTAGTCGCCATAATCCCTTCGCGATTTTTATGAATGGCACGTTTAGATACGTTGGATACTAGCTGAACGTACCGCTCGGTGCCTTGAATATGGCATGGAATATTCGGATCCGCAAGCGGTGGATCTTCTTCGTCTTCAAAATAAGCTTTCAAATGTTCATACGGTATGCCTCTTGTGAATGGCGGTTCTGACAGCTCATTATCGTCGTTCAAATCAATCATATGAACGTACTCAGTGCAATCAAAATAAATTTTTTGTTTTACGTAGGCACGGAGAGATGGATCTGTTTACGCGGCATAAGCTATGATTATTTCGTTCATTTCATATCTTCTGCATTATATACCAATGTAATTCGCAGACAGTTTATAGAATTTTCTGAATACATAGCTTATAGCTGCTTCAACAAAGGGTGGTTTTAGCACTCACGCTAGCCTCCTATGCATACGCTTCGAAGGGGATCTACGCCCCTAATGACAACGATGCATATAAATAACTTTTGGAAGGGATCTACGTCCCAAAATAAATACTAAGTATAAAACAATATAATGTGGGTAAAGTGAGTGTCAATCAGCTAAGGCTGCTAACTGCCTCAGGGCCTAGTGCTGAGTATCATTCAGCTTTTGCTGCTAACTGTCTCGTTAGGCCTAGCGCTCACCCTCATTCAATAACAATAAAGTTTAATAAAATGATTTTACAGTCCACTAAACTAAATAGAAAATTAAAATAATAAAATAAATAAAATTAAAAAGACTTTGGTTGAGGTGGGATTCGAACCGGCAACCCCGGCCAACTCCCTCAACCATATAATATAACAACAACAATAATAATAAACTGCTCGCCGCTCACCATTTAACTTCAGCTTAGATATGGTCCTTCGAGCCGGATCAAACCAGCACCTATAGCTCTTTACTAGACGACTAAGCCGTCTAGGGCGGGGAGTATGTTTACGCGGCATAAGCTATGATTATTTCGTTCATTTCATATCTTCTGCATTACATACCAATGTAATTCGCAGATATTTTATAGAATTTTCTGAATACATAGCTTATAGCTGCTTCAACAAAGTGTGGTTTTAGCACTCACGCTAGCCTCCTATGCATACGCTTCGAAGGGGATCTACGCCCCTAATGACAACGATGCATATAAATAACTTTTGGAAGGGATCTACGTCCCAAAATAAATACTAAGTATAAAATAATACAATGTGGGTAAAGTGAGTGTCAATCAGCTAAGGCTGCTAACTGCCTCAGGGCCTAGTGCTGAGTATCTTTCAGCTGTTGCTGCTAACTGTCTCATTAGGCCTAGTGCTCACCCACATTAAATAACAATAATAGTAAACTGCTCGCCGCCCACCATTTAACTCCAGATTAGATATGGTCCTTCCAGCCGGATCAAACCAGCACCTATGGCTCTTTACTAGACGACTAAGCCGTCTAGGGCGGGGAGTATGTTTACGCGGCATAAGCTATGATTATTTCGTTCCTTTCATATCTTCTGCATTACATACCAATGTAATTCGCAGACAGTTTATAGAATTTTCTTAATACATAGCTTATAGCTGCTTCAACAAAGGGTGGTTTTAGCACTCACGCTAGCCTCCTATGCATACGCTTCGAAGGGGATCTACGCCCCTAATGACAACGATGCATATAAATAACTTTTGGAAGGGATCTACGTCCCAAAATAAATACTAAGTATAAAACAATATAATGTGGGTAAAGTGAATCAGCTAAGGCTGCTAACTGCCTCAGGGCCTAGTGCTGAGTATCATTCAGCTGTTGCTGCTAACTGTCTCATTAGGCCTAGTGCTGACCCACATTAAATAACTTTTGGAAGGGATCTAAGTCCCTAAATAAATAGTACGTATAAAATAATATAATGTGGGTAAAGTGAGTGTCAATCAGCTAAGGCTGCTAACTGCCTCAGGGCCTAGTGCTGAGTATCATTCAGCTTTTGCTGCTAACTGTCTCGTTAGGCCTAGCGCTCACCCTAATTAAATAACAATAAAGTTTAATAAAATGATTTTACAGTCCACTAAACTAAATAGAAAATTAAAGTAATAAAATAAATAAAATTAAAAAGACTTTGGTTGAGGTGGGATTCGAACCGGCTACCCCGGCCAACTCCCTCAACCATATAATATAACAACAACAATAATAGTAAACTGCTCGCCGCCCACATTTAACTCCAGCTTAGATTGATCAAATAAATTATCCCGAATATATAAAATTTTTTTCAGTGCATAATTCCGAATATGTTTTCGGTCGTCGAAGAGCATGCTGAGTAAAACATTTTCACAATGTGCAAAATAGGAATTATTATCAATTGTGTTGTTGATCACTTTACGTAAATTGTTTGGCAAATATTGCGTCCAACGTATGAATTTTCCAAGCAAAGCACTACCGTATACAACCGACTTATAATATTTGACGTTAAAATACATGGGAACGTACACGCACATTATGTATGTTGCCAAGATTTTCAAATTCTTGGATGGAGTGTTGGTTGTAGCGTAAAGACGAAGGATTCAACAGGCTTTTGTGAGCCATCTAGCATGATTTATAGGGCCCGGTGTAATCATAGCCAGTGAAGTTGGAACGTAGCCATTCGAAATAGCATTAGCAATTTTGTATAGATACTTCGCATCCGTTGATAGTTTCTTCTATTCATCTTCATCCAAGCGTGGTGGCATGTTTTCAAGTGGAATCGCTTCAAAATTCGTAACAACCTGGAAAATATATTGTTGTTGGGAGTTTATTACTCTGTCGCTTATAGGGAAAAGTTAAAAAAAAGAGTGATAAGTACCTGTTGGGTATGGCAATTGTGAAGATCTTTTTCAAGTGATCCAGTTGAGGTTCTTGGTCCAGTCGATCGCGATTTTTCCAGTGTTTCATACAAATGAAGAAACGGCAATTCGTTGAAATGTAGTAAACAAATCCACCAGTGTAATGCTCTGTTCAGTTGCATTTCAAATCGTCGCAATATACCTCTGCCCTCCCCAGTGTTTGTAACTTCGCCGTCAGCAAATGCCAATTAAATTATCCAGAGGAATCTGCTTTTCTTCAAAAAATTCCTTCAAAGCTCCATGTTTCGCTTCAGCAGAATCATTTTTGCCTGCCAAGTTGACATAACCAAGCAATTGGTTGTTCGGCTCTTGTAAGACTACTAAATGTGATTCTTTCTTCATTTCCGATTAGTAAGTTTCGCCAACTTTTATTTGAGTCAATGCGTCGTCTTTTCGACCGTCAAACGAAAATGCTTTCAAACACCCTGTTTTGCGTTGGCGGAGAACATCCAATCTAAGTTTTCTCCTTTCCCTGTCTACTTTGCTTTTGTCACAAACAATGGTTCGGCCATGTTTATCTCTCCATCCAATGTCTTCAAACAAAGCTGATGCTAGGCAAGATGCAACTCTGCTTGTCACGCCCAATCTATCGCACATCATTGCAAACTTTGGTATACTGTATCTTGGAGAATAATGTGATTCGGTCGATGTATGAGCCACATCCATTGGAGTATCACCTTGCAAATCTGAGGGAGTTGGCTGATACGTTACATCGACGGTTAATGCCAATGATGGTTGTATTGTAAACACTTCTGTCTCTGAAGGATCCTCAACAACAGGTATTGATAGTGTTCTATCGTTGTGCTGGTCAAAAATAAAGTGTTTCAGGTTATCGGGAATTTTACCACAGTTACAAAGATTTGTTAGCAGCGGGCATTTGCATTTTGCGATGAAAAATATTTTCTTTATACCGTCAACGAAACTTTCAAATTTTTCCAAATATCGTCCGGCCCTTGACATTTCCTTGTATTTGTCAAGTAATGCATGTAGTTTTTTTGTGATGGCTCTTTTATCCAATAAATCAATATTCAGTTTGCTCCAAATTTCTATAAGTTTGTCGTAAACATTTGGTGTGAATGCCTTATATGTGAATATTTTATTTGTCTGTCTGATCTGATCGGCCAAAAAAAAGTAAAGCTTCAGAATATCGAATGCAGTTGGCAAAGAAAGTTCATCCAGATCCCTTGCTGGACCGAATAGTTCCACATTATGAGAATGTAAGTTGACTAACGAGGGTGCTGACGTTGATGCTTCTTCTACTTCGCCCTCATTTTGCTCTACATTTCTTGATGATGATGATGCTCCTTCATCCATATTGTGTTTCTTATGCCAATAATATATTTTGAACGAATGTGTAGATATAATAAACTTTTTTGAAAACCGCAATAATTAAACTACTTTATGTCGAAGTAAAAAATCCGGATTGACAAGAACGGAATAGTAAAACTTGTTTTGAAAAAAACACAATTTTAAAATTTAAGTGAAGTTAAGCTTTGAACTCGCAATATCAACTGAAACAACTTCCTACAATATCTCAATAAGGCTAAGAGTCAGGGAGAAATAGTTTTTGCCTACAATCTTCAGTTTTTATTGTGCTACCTAAACGAGAGATGTAGGGTAGAAGGGGGCACATTCGCCACTGGGGCACATATGCATGAGCTGCAGTAAATCGACAGTAATGGTGAGTTCATCTTTTTACAAACAGGTAGAAAGTTTTTTCGTTGACAAGCCGATTATGTACTCGTGGTTCCAAGGTCATGATCATTATTACAAACGCAAAACAGTTTTCAACTGTGTTGGAGGCAGGCTTTAAACATTCACAAAAATATAAATTAATTTGTCTTAACATATTGCAGATATAGGAGTGTAATGGAGTGTGGTTGCTGAGTGACCTTGCTCAATCCCGACTCTTGCGTCCTCGTTCGTGCACTCTGGGCAACGTGAGCTACCTAGGCTCGCGGCAGAAAGAGAGGGAGCCCCGGTGGAGCCACTCTGACATACTTGGTTTAAGGGCTCACCGAGGTCTTTTTCGCAGCGTCTGTACACCATGAGGTGCGGCTGTAACCGGGCGTCTGTCTTGGAGCAAGCGGCTCGCTATATAAATGTGTAAATCTTTTCCAACACCCCGAAAACGGGTTGTGCGCTGGGTTTGGGACCCGCCACGTAAAAACCCATTCCAATGAAAAGAACAAAAATCAAGCCTCGGATGAGAACCCCCTTTAATGTTGACGACCCGGCAAAACGAACACAGGATAATGAGAAGGATATTAGGGCATGTACCTGGAATGTCCGGACCCTTTCAAGGGATGGTACCGCTGCCCGACTGGTTGATGTCCTCGTTAACGCAAAGGCTGACATCACCGCCCTGCAGGAAATGCGATGGACGGGACAAGGAAATACGACCATCGGACCTTGTGACGTATACTACAGTGGCCAGACACGCGGCAAAGCACGTGGTGTAGGATTCGTGGTGGGAAAGAGACTTCGCCGCCAAGTACTAGCGTTCACCCCCGTGGAAGAGCGTCTCGCTGCGATCCGCATCAAGGCGAGGTTTTTCAACATAACATTTATCTGCGCCTATGCGCCGACTGAGGAGACGGACGACGCAGAGAAGGACTCCTTCTACGATAAACTTGAACAGACTTATGATCGCTGCCCCCAACATGATATCAAAATCGTGCTCGGCGACTTTAATGCGAAGGTGGGCAAGGAGGGAGTCTTTGGTCCAACAGTTGGAAAATTTAGTCTCCATGATATAACATCCCCCAACGGCACTAGGTTGATTGACTTCGCCGCTGCTCGCAATATGGTCGTCAGTAGTACCAGGTTCCAGCATAAACGAATACACCAAGCCACCTGGCTGTCTCCTGATCAAAGAACAAGAAACCAGATTGATCATGTCATGATCGACGGCAGGCATAGCTCCACCGTTCTGGACGTGCGTACCCTGCGTGGTCCCAATATCGACTCGGACCATTATCTTGTTGCAGCCAAGATACGCACACGCCTCTGTGTAGCAAAGAAAGTGCGCACAGTAACGGAAGGAAAGTTTGACGTCGAGAAGCTGCGCACGACACAGACAGCTGACAATTTCTCCGCTCGACTCTCAAACCTGCTATCGGAGAGCAATCCTCGACCTAACGATGCAACCGAGCAATGGGAGCATATCTCTCACTCACTACTTACCGCCGCTGAGGCCACTATAGGGTTCCAGCGAGCCCGCAAAAACAACTGGTACGATGAGGAATGCAGCACTGCCTCGGACAAAAAGGACGCTGCCTACAGGGAGACGTTGCGCACGGGTGCAACCCGCAGTGTATGGCAACGCTATCGTGAGGCAAAGAAGGAAGAGACGTGAGGCCGAAAGGCGTGAGTGTGAGGAGCTTGAGATACTGGCTGACAGGAATGATGCCCGAAAATTCTATGAAAAGATCCGGCGGATGACGGAAGGTTTTAAGACCGGGGCAAGTTCCTGTAAGGACAACAATGGCGACCTGGTAACCGACGTACAGAGTGTACTTAAATTATGGAGGGAGCACTTCTCCTCACTGCTAAATTGCGAGGGAGACGTCGAACCCGATACCCCAATCCCTGACGATGGAAAAGTCGTCGCACCACCTGACTATGACGAAGTGAAGATAGCTATATCCCGGCTCAAAAACAACAAAGCGCCTGGAAAAGACGGACTTCCCGCAGAGCTGTACAAACACGGAGGCGAGGAGCTGGTAAAAAGCATGCATCAGCTCTTATGCAGAATATGATCAGACGAGTGCATGCCTCCAGATTGGAATTTAAGTGTGCTCTGCCCAATCCACAAGAAAGGCGATCCCGCTAACCGCACCAACTACCGCGTAATCAGCCTTCTTAATATCGCATATAAGGTTCTTTCTAGCGTGTTGTGTGAAAGACTGAAGCCCATCGTAGACAAGCTGATTGGACCTTATCAGTGTGGCTTTAGACCTGGCAAGTCTACCATCGACCAGATTTTCACGATACGCCAAAGTCCTCTCTCGAAGAACAAAGATCACGCTCTATAAGTCTCTCATCATACCTGTCCTGATGTATGGCTCAGATTCATGGACAATGTCAAGAGAAGATGAGATGGCCCTTGGAGTATTTGAGAGAAAAGTTCTCCGGAAGATTTATGGTCCTTCCCGTGATGCCGACGGCGAGTATCGAAGGAGATTTAACGATGAGCTGTACGAGCTTTACGTAGATCTGACCATAGTCCAGCGAATTAAAGCCCAAAGGCTCCGCTGGCTGGGTCACGTCATGCGAATGGACAAAGAAGCGCCAGCCCAGAAGGTTTTCCAATCGTCACCCGAATTCGGCAGCAGAGGAAGGGGGAGGCCTCGACTGAGATGGAAACAACAGGTGGAGGATGACTTGAACTCCCTTGGGGTTTCCAATTGGCGTCAGTTATCGCTAAAAAGGAATGACTGGCGTGCTTTGATAGGTGACGGCCAAAATCGCTTAGGCGGTTAAGCGCCAATAAATGATGATGATGATGATTGCAGATATATAACAATTATGCTAAGAGACGCCTATCCCTTGCCTCTAGCATTCATAAAAAAAATATCTTATATGAACAAATGTTTTCTAACGGAAACATATACATAAAAAATGATTTGGGAGAAATGGCAATAAACCTTTTATCTGAACGATCGGTTATATGGGAGATATATGCTATAGTGGTCCGATCCTACCGGACATATATCTCCTATAATGCCAGTATACATCTGTATGCCAAATTTCATCGATATATCTAAAAAACTGAGGGACTAATTTGCGTTCAAACAGACAGACGGACAGACAGACAGACGGACGGACGGACAGACGGGCATGGCTAAATCAACTCAGCTCGTCCTCTGCCCATTTTTGTATATCTATTGGTGGGTCTAACGGAAACATATACATAAAAAATGATTTGGAGCCTTGAAAATGAAAAAAATCGATTTCGACAAAAACAAGTCTCAAAAACAAACAAAAAAAAAATTTTTTTAAACTGTTAATGCCAACGTTTTTATCGCATAATTTTAAGTGGGATAGGAACTACGAGACAAATTCGTTTTCATCGGCAACACTTTTGCACGTTTTTGAAGAAACCCTTAAAAAAAAAATGGCGGAAAAGTTATTTTTTTCACCAAAACACTCCTCAAAACCCCAAAAATATTTTTTTTTTCCAAAAAACTGTTATCGCAAAAGTTTTAGCGGACAATTTTGAGTCGGACAGGGTATGTATGAAAATTTTTAAGTCAAATGAAAATTTTTTAAGTAGGTCATTAAAAAAACCTTAAAAATAAACGAAAAAAAATTTCAAAAAACTCAAATTTTGCAGGCTCGAAAATTATTTTTTTGGGTAGGCGTAGTGGAACTTTTTTTTCCTTAACCCCAAACCTATCGAAAAATCGATGGCGCGATATAGGTTAATAAATCGACCCGCCTTAATGCACATATATATTTTTAAACCACTAATGTAAAGAAAATTATGAGGACTTTGCAAAAAAATTTTACTTTTTGCCTAAGCAAAGAAGTTATAACGTACTGATCGCTAGGTGGGGACTAAAATTGTTCGTTAATTTTTTTTAATTTTTTCAAGGACTGAACCGAAACCGCGTCTGTTCACCATGAGGTGCGGCTGCAAGCGGGCGTCTGTCATGAAGAAAGCGGCTCTATATATAAATGTGTAAATATTTTCCAAAAACCCCGAAACGGGTTGTGCGCTGGGTTTGGTACCCGCTACGTAAAAAAGTGAATTCCAATGAAAACAAATTTATCAAAGCCTCGGATGAGAACCCAATTTAATGTCGACGACCCGGCAAAACGAATTAAGGACTACGAGAAGGATATTAGGGCATGTACGTGGAATATCAGGACCCTTTCTAGGGAGCGTACCGCTGCCCGACTGGTTGATGTCCTTGTGAACGCAAAGGCTGACATCACCGCCCTGCAGGAAATGGGATGGACGGGGCAAGGAAAGACGACCATCGGACCTTGTGCCGTATACTACAGTGGCCAGACAAGCGGCACAGCGCGCGGTGTACGATTTGTGGTGGGAAAGAGACTTCGCCGCCAAGTACTAGCGTTCACTCCTGTGGACGAGCGTCTCGCTGCGATCCGCATCAAGGCGAGGTTTTTCAACATAACATTTATCTGCGTCTATGCACCGACTGAGGAGACGGACGACGCAGAGAAGGACTGCTTCTACGATAAACTTGAACAGACCTGTGATCGCTGCCCCCAGCATGATATCAAAATCGCGCTCGGCGACTTTGATGCCAATGTGGGCAAGGATGGAGTCTTTGGTCCTACAGTTGGAAAATTCATTCTCCACGATATAATATCCCCCAACGGCACTAGGTTGATTGACTTCGCCGTTGCTCGCAATATGGTCGTCAGTAGTACCAGGTTCCGGCACAAGCGAATACACTAAGCAACCTGGCTGTCCCCTGATCAAAGAACAAGAAACCAGATTGATCATGTCATGATCGACGGCAGACACAGCTCCACCGTTCTAGACGTGCGTACCCTACGCGGTGCCAATATCGACTCGGACCATTTTCTTGTTGCAGCCAAGATACGCACACGCCTCTGTGCAGCAAAGAAAGTGCGCACAGTAACGGAAGGAAAGTTTGACGTCGAGAAGCTGCGCGCGACACAGACAGCTGATAATTTCTCCACTCGACTCTCACACCTGCTATCGGAGAGCAATCCTCGACCTAACGATGTAACCGAGCAATGGAAGCATATCTCTCACTCATTACGTAACGGCACTGAGGCCACTATAGGGTTTCAGTGAGCCCGCAAGAACAACTGGTACGATGAGGAATGCAACACAGCGAACGGGCGCAAGCCGCAGTGTATGGCAACGCTATCGTGAGGCAAAGAAGGAAGAGAGACGCCTTTTCAGAAAAAAGAGACGTGAAGCCGAAAGGCGTGAGTATGAGGAGCTTGAGATGCTGGCTGATAGGAACGATGCCCGAAAATTCTATGAAAATATCCGGTGGATGACGGAAGGCTTAAAGACCGAGGCAAGTTCCTGTAAGGACAATAATGGCGACCTGGTAACCGACTTAATGAATGTACTTAAATTATGGAGGGAGCACTTCTCCTCACTGCTAAATTGCAAGGGAGACGTTGAACCCGATACCCCAATCCCTGACGATGGAAAAGTTCTTATGCAGAATATGGTCAGACGAGTGCATGCCTCCAGATTTTAATTTAAGTGTGCTCTGCCCAATCCACAAGAAAGGCGATCCCGATAACCGCACCAACTACCGCGGAATCAGCCTTCTTAATATCGCATATAAGGTTCTTTCTAGCGTACACACTACGTATTGTGTGAAAGACTGAAGCCTATCGTAGACAAACTGATTGGACCTTATCAGTGTGGCTTTAGACCTGGTAATTCTACCATCGACCAGATTTTCACGATACGCCAAATCATGGAGAAGACCCATGCGCAAAAAGGAGTTGCCTGTATGCCGCCATGTCTGAATTTGACTTCCCCTGCAAAGCTTATACGGCTTTGCCAAATGACGTTGAGCAATACCAACAGCTCCGTCAGAATCAGGAACGACCTCTCTGAGCCATTGGAAACCAAACGAGGCTTCAAGACGAAGTATCTGCTGTCATCAAAGAAAGAATCGGCGCACCTGCGCCTTGGCAGCCAAGTCATCGTTGATGGCTACAAGTTTGAAACGGTGAGAGACTGCGTCTATTTGGGAACCAGCATTAACACCGAAAATAATATCAGTATAGAAATCCAACGGAGAATCACTCTTGCCAACAAGTGTTACTTTGGACTAAGTAAGCAATTGAGAAGTAAAGTGCTCTCTCGACAAACAAAGATCACGCTCTATAAGTCTCTCATCATACCAGTCCTGATGTACGGCTCGGAATCTTGGACAGTGTCAAGAGAAGATGAGATGGCCCTTGGAGTAGTTGAGAGAAAAGTTCTTCGGAAGATTTATCGTCCTTCCTGTGATGCCAACGGAGAGTATCGAAAGAAATAGAACGATGAGCTGTACGAGCTTTACGCAGACCTGACCATAGTTCAGCGGATTAAGGCCCAAAGGCTCCACTGGCTGGGTCATGTTATGCGAATGGAAAAAGAAGCTCCAGCACAGAAAGTTTTCCTATCGACACCCGAATTCGGCAGCAGGGGAAGGGGAGGCCTCGACTGAGATGGAAACAACAGGTGGAGGATTACTTGAACTCCCTTGGGGTTGGCGTCAGTTATCGCTAAAAAGGAATTACTGGCGTGCTTTGATACGAAACGGCCAAAATCGCCTTGGCGATTATGCGTCAATAAATGACGCAAGCCAAGATTAGAAAGATTTGTTCTAATGCAACGCTTAATACTCTTTCTTACGCTTTGGTACATTCTAAGCTCCAATATGGAATTAGCTGTTGGGGTGGTGCATCTATTAATAAAATCCAGCAGCTTTAAATTATTATTCAGAAATATATCATAAAAAATTATGTAATTGGTGGGTCTAACGGAAACATATACATAAAAAATGATTTGGAGCCTTGAAAATGAAAAAAATCGATTTCGACAAAAACAGGTCTCAAAAACAAAAAAAAATAATTTTTTTTTTAAACTGTTAATGTCAACGTTTTTATCGCATAATTTTAAGTGGGATAGGAACTACGAGACAAATTCGTTTTCATCGGCAACACTTTTGCACGTTTTTGAAGAAACCCTTAAAAAAAAAATGGCGGAAAAGTTATTTTTTTCACCAAAACACTCCTCAAAACCCCAAAAATATTTTTTTTTTCAAAAAACTGTTATCGTCAAAGTTTTAGCGGACAATTTTGAGCCGGACAGGGTATGTATGAAAATTTTTAATTCAAATGAAAATTTTTTAAGTAGGTCATTAAAAAAACCTTAAAAATAAACAAAAAAAAATTTCAAAAAACTCAAATTTTGCAGGCTCGAAAAAAATTTTTTTGGGTAGGCGTAGTGGAACTTTTTTTTCCTTAACCCCAAACCTATCGAAAAATCGATGGCGCGATATAGGTTAATAAATCGACCCGCCTTAATGCACATATATATTTTTAAACCACTAATGTAAAGAAAATTATGAGGACTTTGCAAAAAAATTTTACTTTTTGCCTAAGCAAAGAAGTTATAACGTACTGATCGCTAGGTGGGGACTAAAATTGTTCGTTAATTTTTTTTAATTTTTTCAAGGACTGAACCGAAACCGCGTCTGTTCACCATGAGGTGCGGCTGCAAGCGGGCGTCTGTCATGAAGAAAGCGGCTCTATATATAAATGTGTAAATATTTTCCAAAAACCCCGAAACGGGTTGTGCGCTGGGTTTGGTACCCGCTACGTAAAAAACTGAATTCCAATGAAAACAAATTTATCAAAGCCTCGGATGAGAACGCAATTAATGTTGACGACCCGGCAAAACGAATTAAGGACTACGAGAAGGATATTAGGGCATGTACGTGGAATGTCAGGACGCTTTCTAGGGAGCGTACCGCTGCCCGACTGGTTGATGTCCTTGTGAACGCAAAGGCTGACATCACCGCCCTGCAGGAAATGGGATGGACGGGGCAAGGAAAGACGACCATCGGACCTTGTGCCGTATACTACAGTGGCCAGACACGCGGCAAAGCGCGTGGTGTACGATTTGTGGTGGGAAAGAGACTTCGCCGCCAAGTACTAGCGTTCACTCCTGTGGACGAGCGTCTCGCTGCGATCCGCATCAAGGCGAGGTTTTTCAACATAACATTTATCTGCGCCTATGCACCGACTGAGGAGACGGACGACGCAGAGAAGTACTGCTTCTACGATAAACTTGAACAGACCTGTGATCGCTGCCCCCAGCATGATATCAAAATCGCGCTCGGCGACTTTGATGCCAATGTGGGCAAGGATGGAGTCTTTGGTCCTACAGTTGGAAAATTCAGTCTCCACGATATAACATCCCCCAACGGCACTAGGTTGATTGACTTCGCCGCTGCTCGCAATATGGTCATCAGTAGTACCAGGTTCCGGCACAAGCGACTACACCAAGCAACCTGGCTGTCCCCTGATCAAAGAACAAGAAACCAGATTGATCATGTCATGATCGACGGCAGACACAGCTCCACCGTTCTAGACGTGCGTACCCTACGCGGTCCCAATATCGACTCGGACCATTTTCTTGTTGCAGCCAAGATACGCACACGCCTCTGTGCAGCAAAGAAAGTGCGCACAGTAACGGAAGGAAAGTTTGGCGTCGAGAAGCTGCGCGCGACACAGACAGCTGATAATTTCTCCACTCGACTCTCACACCTGCTATCGGAGAGCAATCCTCGACCTAACGATGTAACCGAGCAATGGAAGCATATCTCTCACTCATTACGTAACGGCACTGAGGCCACTATAGGGTTTCAGTGAGCCCGCAAGAACAACTGGTACGATGAGGAATGCAACACAGCGAACGGGCGCAAGCCGCAGTGTATGGCAACGCTATCGTGAGGCAAAGAAGGAAGAGAGACGCCTTTTCAGAAAAAAGAGACGTGAAGCCGAAAGGCGTGAGTATGAGGAGCTTGAGATGCTGGCTGATAGGAACGATGCCCGAAAATTCTATGAAAATATCCGGTGGATGACGGAAGGCTTAAAGACCGAGGCAAGTTCCTGTAAGGACAATAATGGCGACCTGGTAACCGACTTAATGAATGTACTTAAATTATGGAGGGAGCACTTCTCCTCACTGCTAAATTGCAAGGGAGACGTTGAACCCGATACCCCAATCCCTGACGATGGAAAAGTTCTTATGCAGAATATGGTAAGACGAGTGCATGCCTCCAGATTTTAATTTAAGTGTGCTCTGCCCAATCCACAAGAAAGGCGATCCCGATAACCGCACCAACTACCGCGGAATCAGCCTTCTTAATATCGCATATAAGGTTCTTTCTAGCGTACACACTACGTATTGTGTGAAAGACTGAAGCCTATCGTAGACAAACTGATTGGACATTATCAGTGTGGCTTTAGACCTGGTAATTCTACCATCGACCAGATTTTCACGATACGCCAAATCATGGAGAAGACCCATGCGCAAAAAGGAGTTGCCTGTATGCCGCCATGTCTGAATTTGACTTCCCTGCAAAGCTTATACGGCTTTGCCAAATGACGTTGAGCAATACCAACAGCTCCGTCAGAATCAGGAACGACCTCTCTGAGCCATTGGAAACCAAACGAGGCTTCAAGACGAAGTATCTGCTGTCATCAAAGAAAGAATCGGCGCACCTGCGCCTTGGCAGCCAAGTTGATGGCTACAAGTTTGAAACGGTGAGAGACTGCGTCTATTTGGGAACCAGCATTAACACCGAAAATAATATCAGTATAGAAATCCAACGGAGAATCACTCTTGCCAACAAGTGTTACTTTGGACTAAGTAAGCAATTGAGAAGTAAAGTGCTCTCTCGACAAACAAAGATCACGCTCTATAAGTCTCTCATCATACCAGTCCTGATGTACGGCTCGGAATCTTGGACAGTGTCAAGAGAAGATGAGATGGCCCTTGGAGTAGTTGAGAGAAAAGTTCTCCGGAAGATTTATCGTCCTTCCTGTGATGCCAACGGCGAGTATCGAAAGAAATAGAACGATGAGCTGTACGAGCTTTACGCAGACCTGACCATAGTTCAGCGGATTAAAGCCCAAAGGCTCCACTGGCTGGGTCATGTTATGCGAATGGAAAAAGAAGCTCCAGCACAGAAAGTTTTCCTATCGACACCCGAATTCGGCAGCAGGGGAAGGGGAGGCCTCGACTGAGATGGAAACAACAGGTGGAGGATTACTTGAACTCCCTTGGGGTTTCCAATTGGCGTCAGTTATCGCTAAAAAGGAATGACTGGCGTGCTTTGATACGAAACGGCCAAAATAGCCTTGGCGATTATGCGTCAATAAATGACGCAAGCCAAGATCAGAAAGATTTGTTCTAATGCAACGCTTAATACTCTTTCTTACGCTTTGGTTCATTCTAAGCTCCAATATGGAATTAGCTGTTGGGGTGGTGCATCTATTAATAAAATCCAGCAGCTTTTAATTATTCAGATATATATCATAAAAAAATATGTAATTGGTGGGTCTAACGGAAACATATACATAAAAAATGATTTGGAGCCTTGAAAATGAAAAAAATCGATTTCGACAAAAACAAGTCTCAAAAACAAAAAAAAATTTTTTTTTTTTAAACTGTTAATGCCAACATTTTTATCGCATAATTTTAAGTGGGATAGGAACTACGAGACAAATTCGTTTTCATCGTTTTTGAAGAAACCCTTAAAAAAAAAATGGCGGAAAAGTTATTTTTGTCACCTAAACACTCCTCAAAACCCCAAAAATATTATTTTTTTCCAAAAAACTGTTATCGCCAAAGTTTTAGCGGACAATTTTGAGTCGGACAGGGTATGTATGAAAATTTTTAAGTCAAATGAAAATTTTTTAAGTAGGTCATTAAAAAAACCTTAAAAATAAACGAAAAAAAATTTCAAAAAACTCAAATTTTGCAGGCTCGAAAATAATTTTTTTGGGTAGGCGTAGTGGAACTTTTTTTTCCTTAACCCCAAACCTATCGAAAAATCGATGGCGCGATATAGGTTAATAAATCGACCCGCCTTAATGCACATATATATTTTTAAACCACTAATGTAAAGAAAATTATGAGGACTTTGCAAAAAAATTTTACTTTTTGCCTAAGCAAAGAAGTTATAACGTACTGATCGCTAGGTGGGGACTAAAATTGTTCGTTAATTTTTTTTAATTTTTTCAAGGACTGAACCGAAACCGCGTCTGTTCACCATGAGGTGCGGCTGCAAGCGGGCGTCTGTCATGAAGAAAGCGGCTCTATATATAAATGTGTAAATATTTTCCCAAAACCCCGAAACGGGTTGTGCGCTGGGTTTGGTACCCGCTTCGTAAAAAACTGAATTCCAATGAAAACAAATTTATCAAAGCCTCGGATGAGAACCCAATTAATGTTGACGACCCGGCAAAACGAATTAAGGACTACGAGAAGGATATTAGGGCATGTACGTGGAATGTCAGGACCCTTTCGAGGGAGCGTACCGCTGCCCGACTGGTTGATGTCCTTGTGAACGCAAAGGCTGACATCACCGCCCTGCAGGAAATGGGATGGACGGTGCAAGGAAAGACGACCATCGGACCTTGTGCCGTATACTACAGTGGCCAGACACGCGGCAAAGCGCGTGGTGTACGATTTGTGGTGGGAAAGAGACTTCGCCGCCAAGTACTAGCGTTCACTCCTGTGGACGAGCGTCTCGCTGCGATCCGCATCAAGGCGAGGTTTTTCAACATAACATTTATCTGCGCCTATGTACCGACTGAGGAGACGGACGACGTAGAGAAGGACTGCTTCTACGATAAACTTGAACAGACCTGTGATCGCTGCCCCCAGCAGGATATCAAAATCGCGCTCGGCGACTTTGATGCCAATGTGGGCAAGGATGGAGTCTTTGGTCCTACAGTTGAAAAATTCAGTCTCCACGATATAACATCCCCCAACGGCACTAGGTTGATTGACTTCGCCGTTGCTCGCAATATGGTCATCAGTAGTACCAGGTTCCGGCACAAGCGAATACACCAAGCAACCTGGCTGTCCCCTGATCAAAGAACAAGAAACCAGATTGATCATGTCATGATCGACGGCAGACACAGCTCCACCGTTCTAGACGTGCGTATCCTACGCGGGCCCGATATCGACTCGGACCATTTTCTTGTTGCAGCCAAGATACGCACACGCCTCTGTGCAGCAAAGAAAGTGCGCACAGTAACGGAAGGAAAGTTTGACGTCGAGAAGCTGCGCGCGACACAGACAGCTGATAATTTCTCCACTCGACTCTCACACCTGCTATCGGAGAGCAATCCTCGACCTAATGATGTAACCGAGCAATGGAAGCATATCTCTCACTCATTACGTAACGCCACTGAGGCCACTATAGGGTTTCAGTGAGCCCGCAATAACAACTGGTGCGATGAGGAATACAACACAGCGAACGGGCGCAAGCCGCAGTGTATGGCAACGCTATCGTGAGGCAAAGAAGGAAGAGAGACGCCTTTTCAGAAAAAAGAGACGTGAGGCCGAAAGGCGTGAGTATGAGGAGCTTGAGATGCTGGCTGATAGGAACGATGCCCGAAAATTCTATGAAAATATCCGGTGGATGACGGAAGGCTTAAAGACCGGGGCAAGTTCCTGTAAGGACAATAATGGCGACCTGGTAACCGACTTAATGAATGTACTTAAATTATGGAGGGAGCACTTCTCCTCACTGCTAAATTGCAAGGGAGACGTTGAACCCGATACCCCAATCCCTGACGATGGAAAAGTTCTTATGCAGAATATGGTCAGACGAGTGCATGCCTCCAGATTTTAATTTAAGTGTGCTCTGCCCAATCCACAAGAAAGGCGATCCCGATAACCGCACCAACTACCGCGGAATCAGTCTTCTTAATATCGCATATAAGGTTCTTTCTAGCGTACACACTATGAATTGTGTGAAAGACTGAAGCCTATCGTAGACTGATTGGACCTTATCAGTGTGGCTTTAGACCTGGTAATTCTACCATCGACCAGATTTTCACGATACTCCAAATCATGGAGAAGACCCATGATAAAAGAATCGATACACACCACCTCTTTGTCGATTTTAAAGCCGCTTTTGACAGCGCAAAAAGGAGTTGCCTGTATGCCGCCATGTCTGAATTTGACTTCCCTGCAAAGCTTATACGGCTTTGCCAAATGACGTTGAGCAATACCAACAGCTCCGTCAGACTCAGGAACGACCACTCTGAGCCATTTGAAACCAAACGAGGCTTCAAGACGAAGTATCTGCTGTCATCAAAGAAAGAATCGGCGCACCTGCGCCTTGGCAGCCAAGTCATCGTTGATGGCTACAAGTTTGAAACGGTGAGAGACTGCGTCTATTTGGGAACCAGCATTAACACCGAAAATAATATCAGTATAGAAATCCAACGGAGAATCACTCTTGCCAACAAGTGTTACTTTGGACTAAGTAAGCAATTGAGAAGTAAAGTGCTCTCTCGACAAACAAAGATCACGCTCTATAAGTCTCTCATCATACCAGTCCTGATGTACGGCTCAGAATCTTGGACAGTGTCAAGAGAAGATGAGATGGCCCTTGTAGTAGTTGAGAGAAAAGTTCTCCGGAAGATTTATCGTCCTTCCTGTGATGCCAACGGCGAGTATCGAAGGAAATAGAACGATGAGCTGTACGAGCTTTACGCAGACCTGACCATAGTTCAGCGGATTAAAGCCCAAAGGCTCCACTGGCTGGGTCATGTTATGCGAATGGAAAAAGAAGCTCCAGCACAGAAAGTTTTCCTATCGACACCCGAATTTGGCAGCAGGGGAAGGGGAGGCCTCGACTGAGATGGAAACAACAGGTGGAGGATTACTTGAACTCCCTTGTGGTTTCCAATTGGCGTCAGTTATCGCTAAAAAGGAATGACTGGCGTGCTTTGATACGAAACGGCCAAAATCGCCTAGGCGATTATGCGTCAATATATGACGCAAGCCAAGCTCCAATATGGAATTAGCTGTTGGGGTGGTGCATCTATTAATAAAATCCAGCAGCTTTTAATTATTCAGAAATATATCATAAAAAAAATATGTAATGAGCATGGAGTTATTTAGGGATCTGAAAATTCTTCTCGTAAGGCATATGTATTTCTACAAAACGTTGAAGATATTTTTCATTCGATGTGGGTACTTGCATACCCTGGTCTCAGATAACTATAACTCACAAGGGCTTGTAATTGTTCTCACTTTTCGTACTACCGACTTTAGGACCTTTTTCAACATTGTTTCTTGTAAATTATACAATACGTTACCGGCGGATATACGTGTCATTAGAATTTGCGCGAATTTTTAGTTAATGTCAAGTTCTTTTTGTTAGAGAAGTCACATACATTTTTTGTAAATGCATACATTTCTTGTAAATGTATATTAATTTTAATTTTACGTTAATATTAATTTTAATTAATTTTAATTTTATTCGAGATGGCATTCGCTATTAAATATTCTATTTTACAGAATGCCTTACTTTTTCTTTCTTCCTTTAATGTTAAGTTATTAACTTGTGTTACTTTTGCTATATATATATATGTTGTTAGCAGGGACGCAACCAGGGGGTGGTTTTAGGGGTTTAAACCACTCCTGAGATATAAAACTGTATATGTGAAAACTAGTTTTCATGACATGTTTGCAAAAATTTCAATTGCATGAAAATCGAAAAACGTCAATTCCATAAATTGTTGATGAAATAATAGATTCAATGGCAAATAATAACAAGTAAGGAAAGCTGTCTTCGGCTGTGCCGAAGGCTATATACCTTTCAGGAAGAAGCGTCACGATTTTCACTGTTCGATCCCCAGTACAGCCTGTGTGAATTTAACATTAGGTCATACCGAAATTATCGAAACTATCGATTATATGGGGGCGGTGTGTTATATTGGCCCAATCTCATTGATTTTTAACATCGACATTCCACATTCTAAAAGAGAAATACTTTCACGTGCCTACCTGTTTAATTACAGGAGTTATAGCCCGAAATCCGTTTATCGGAATAATCGATTGTATGGGAGCTATGAGTACTATTGGTCCGATCTTAATGATTTTCAATATCGACATTTTCCATGTAAAAATAACAAAAGTTACAAAACTTCACGTTACTAGCTCTTTAATTACAGAAGTTATAGCCCGAAATCCGTTTATCGGAACAATCGATTTTATGGGAGCTATGAGTAGTTTTGGACCGATCTAAATTTCATCGAGATATCTCTAAAATTGAGGGACCAGTTTGCGTACAAACAGACCGACGAATAGACGGGCATGGCTAAAAAGAAGCAGCTCATCGTCCCAATCATAACGGTATACTTATTAGTGGGTCTATCTCTTCTTCTTCTCATACTTACAAACATCGGACCAAAGTTATAATACCATTTCATTTCATGAAAGGTATAAAAAGGCTGGCCCTTGGTATATACTTACTTACTTAAAATAAATTAAAATTTTGGCCGTCTACCATGTTTAGCCAGTCGCCTCTTTGTTGAGCCAATTGGAAACACCGTGTGTTCTCAGATCTGCCTCCACTTGGTCTTGCCATCGGAGTGGTGGCCTCCCTCTTCCTCTACTTCCACCGGCGCACACTGGGGCCACTTATATATATGGGGACGCTCAAAATTCAGTTAATCTATAGCATCTCAACCCATTGACGGCCATGGGTTAACCCGTTGGTGACCTATGTTTTTTATTTTAGTTTCGAATTTAATTTTCTTGAATCAGAATCGGTATATCGATACTAAAATAGTAAATCCCAAGAATTTTAACCTTTTAACGACCACGCAGCACAAAAATGGGTTAATATTTTTGACCCAAATTTTTTTCACTTAATTCCTAAATCAAAATATTCACATCATATTTAAAGTATCTACACTAAAACGAGTCATTTTTGGATTCTTAACCCATTAACGGTCATGAATTAACCCTTTGGTGACAAATTGTTTTTTTAAGATCTATAACCAAATTATTTAAATCACCATTTGTATGTCTGTACAAAAATAGTCAATGTGTATTATATTAACCCATTAGCAGCTATGTATTAACCCATTGAAAGCATATGTTTTTTCTTTAAATTCTGAAATCAACTTATTTGAATAAGAATCGTTATGCCTCTACAAGATTTGTAGATGTGTAGCACTTTCCCCATTCAAGCGGGCTACTCACCTGCCAAGAAATGTCAAACTCCATATTAAAAAAACGCTCAAGAAATGGTCAAGAAATGTTTTCACACGTCAAATTTTCTTGAGCCAATACTCAGCTCATAAAATGGTAAATTTTGTAAACGTCAAAATTTCTTGACCCGGCATAAGAAATATATGCTTGTTTTTTTCTTGAGGCATTTCTTGGCAGGTGGGTAGCCCGCCTCACGGCCATACTGCAACACATTGATATCTTTTTTAAACCTGAAATCAATTTGTTTGCATCAGAATCGCCATAACTAATAAAAAACTACGTTAGAGGGTGTCTGAGATAATAAAAGGAAATATGCAGTTGCAGGTACATATGTATGTATGTATACAAAAATGGCTTTCTCCAATTTTCTTGTTTCGAGATATTAAAAGTTTTCTGTTGACACAAGTATGTATGTTTATATGGGAATAAGGAGTTTCACTGTTAGCGTTTTAAGCAGAACTCGTATTTCCCCACACATTTTCATGCCTAACATTAAAAAAAACCAAAATTGGAGTAACACAACTTGTGCTTCAAAGAACTCATACTATAATACAACTTACAAGTCTAAATTAAAGAAACCTGGCTTGGCAAGTAACCTTAACCACAATTTGTAATTAAAGTAACCGGAAAATAATGGATCAACTAAATTTGGGATAGAACAGAATAAAATTCAACCAGATATAGGTGTTTTTTTTTTAACTAAAATTGGAATGCAATTTCTAAACTCACTTTTTTTTAAATGCGCACTTTATATTTGGTTCTGAACTCGGATTCTTCGTCACAAAGGATCATATTTTACTGCTGAATGTTTACATTTGCAACGTTTTTGCGCAAATTAAAAAAAAAATCCATTTTGAAAATAATATTAAAAAAAGAGGCACGTTTAGTTTTATACTAAAAATTAATTTTTTAAAACATCTAGTTCCAAAAAACAAACACTAATCGATTACATAAGCTTCACTTAATGTAATGGAAAAAGCAGAATAATAAAATTTTATATCCTTCTCTTACACCAACTATTTCAAATACACATGCAAATTTCTCACTTTGAAAAAAATTATTTTTTGGAAAATTTTCCATGTTTGCGTATCGATAACTCCCAACTGAAACACGATAGAAAGCTGAAAATTGGGCCAGAAGTGTAGAATTTTATAGGGAACAATACCGGGTTTTTATTTTTTTGAAAAACTCATTATTTCAAAACTGAATTTTGAGCACGCTCGGCCCCAGTGTGCGGCGGGTACCGATAAGAATACCTTCTGGGCCGGAGCGTCTTCGTTCATTCGCACCACGTGTCTTAGCCAGCGAAGCCGCTGGGTTTTAATTCGCTGAACTATGACGACGTCTGCGTAAAGCTCATCATTATATCTTCTTCGGTACTCGCCGTCGCCAACTTTTAGGGGTCCATAAATCTTTCGAAGAATTCTTCTCTCGAATACTCCCAAAGCCGCCTCGTCAGATGCTGTCAGTGTCGATGCTTTTGCTCCATATAGCAGGACAGGTACGATTAGTGACTTATAGAGTGTTGTTTTTGTTCGTCGTTTACTTCTCATTTGTCCACTCAGCCCAAAGTAGCATTTATTTGCAAGAGTTATCCTTCGATGGATTTCCAAGCTTACATTGTTGTTGGTATTAATGCTGGTTCCCAGGTATACAAAGTCCCTTACTATCTCGAAATTATTGCTGCCAACAGTGGCGTGGTTGCCAAGACGCGAATGCGCTACTCTTTGCTTGTTGCCAGCAGGCCCTTGGTACATATATATGTAAGCCAATACGTATGTATGTAAGTATATTAGACTGGGCCAAAAATTCAAAATTTCGTTTTTTTTTTTTTAAATTGTATTGATTTTCTTTTTAAAGGTGAAAAAAAATTACTGTAATTTTTTCAGATTTTTATATTAAAGTCTAGAGGTCTAACACTTAACCTCCAATTTGGTATAAAAACGAGAAATCATTGTTGAAAAACACCAATTACCTGAACATATTTTTGTAGGAAATTGAATTCCCTACAAAAGCTGCCTAGACTGAAATTTTCTCAGAATTCCCGATTTTGGTTTGAAAATTTGCGAAACATGAAAAAATCAACATCGAATAAAGCTAAATACTTATTCTTAAGGGAAATTGGATGCTGAATCCGAATTCGATATCAGAATTTACCAACGGGCCCGAGGTTCGGCCCTAACCTTGCAAAAAAGTCCAATATTATTTTGTGATGGTTTTGTTAGGTTAGAGATGAACTGCGACCTGTTAGGCTAATTTGGATTTAGTACGCCAAAATACATGAAAATTAATTGAGTTCACAGATCCGTCAACTTTCTGTTTTTTTTTTTGTGGCTCCGCCATTTGAAAACTGTAGAACTACACCCTCGCAGAGAAAGCATATATTAAGCAAAAATAAGTTTGGACGTATATGAGAAATGTATATTTTTTGTTATAATATTGATCATATAATGATAATTAATCATGTAGAATATCAATAAACAAAATTTAGTAAAAAAAATTGGATCAAAAACACCAAAATATGAAATATGATTTTTAATATTAAATAAGTTTTGAAAAAGTAACTTCACAAAAAAAAAATTTGTTTAACCTTTTTTGTAGCCCACTCAATTTCCTTTAAAAATCTGTATCTATCTTTGTTGTACATTTTCTTCTGGTTGCGCCCCTGGTTGTTAGAAAGAAAAATGAATGAATAAATTTGATTTGATTTGATTATGCCATTTTTCCCCATACAAAATGTATGGAAAAGAGCGAAAAAAATAGCCACCCCTAGGGTCAAGTAAGAGCGCCAATTTTTTGCAAGGCTTCCCTGCAGTCAACTTAACTAGTTTTATACTAATCAAATACCAGTCAGCTAGGCGGCTTCAACTAGTTCGAGTTCTGTAATTTTTCCATATTAGCAACTGGTATTTTTAACACGGCGATGTCCTACGAGATGGCAATTGTCCTTCTCTGCATCAGCACCATACCAATTGGCTGACTAGTCAGCCTCTGCATCAGGAATATACCAGTTGATATACTTGTTATTATACACATCAGTATCATACCATTTAAGATACTAGTTCGTATATACGTCAGGATCGTACCAGTTGAAAGAATAGTTCATATATACATCAGAATCATACCAGTTGGCAGACTAGTTCATATATACACCAGAATCATACCAGTTGAAAGACTAGTTCATATATGCATCAGAATCATACCAGTTGACAGACTAGATCATATATGCATCAGAATCATACCAGTTGGCAGACTAGTTCATATATGCATCCGAATCATACCTGTTGACAGACTACTTCTTATATGCATCAGAATCATACCAGTTGACAGACTAGTTAAAAAAATCATCGGAATCATACCAGTTGTCATACTAGTTCATATATGCGTCAGAAATATACCATTTGACATACTAGTTCATATATGCATCAGAATCTTACCAGTTGACATACTAGTTCAAATTTGCATCAGAAATATACCATTTGACATACTAGTTCATATATGCATCAGAATCTTACCAGTTGACACACTAGTTCATATATACATCAGAATCATACCGGTTGACATACTGCTCAGTCTATGCGGCAGGACATACTAATCATTATGCCCATTCAGATCGTACCACTTGTCATACTAGTCCACGAATTTGACATTCATTCCAGTTGGTATACTAGTCGGTCTATGCACCAGTATCATAGTCAGCCTCTACATCAGCAATATACCAGTTTATTCTTTAGAAAGCAGCGACTATTTGTATTTACCCAAACACGAAAAAGCATCTGTGAATTACAAGGTAAAAAAGAAGCAGTTACAAGAGAAAAAGAAAAGCAATTGTCCTCTTCTGCATCAGCACCATACCAATTGGTATACTAGTCAGCCTCTGCATCAGCATTATACCAGTTGATATACTAGTTCATACACAGCCAAAAATGAGCTAAAGGCTCTGAGTTCGATTCTCGGTAAAGTTAACACAAGTTTTTTTCTATATTTTTTAAATTATGTTGTTTATTGTATTTTTAATTTAATTATTGAATTCTACTTGCAATGGCTCCTTTCAAATTCCGCGTTCGTCAAGTTTGATTATATAGGTGAAGGCCCAATTGCATTCAACTTTGTAGGATACACTTTCATAAAGTCTTATTTTTACATCAAAAAGAGTCAAAGTAAGACTGCTTTCATGTTGGGCCATACACTCGAGTTAAAGGAGCATTGGTAGAGTTAATTTATATTGTTGTTGTCAATATATTCAAGTTTATGCCGCAACGTAAAAAAAAATGGCGGTTATATACCAACAGGTTGTCATAACCTCTAACGAGACTTTTGCCGAACTTCTCTTCCAACTTATAGTGTGCTGCTTTGATTTTTTCCCTATGAGTTGGCGGGACCTAGTTTTTTTTTAATTTAAAAATCTGTGACTGTTCAAACAGTTGAATGCAGTTAGGTTAGGTTAGGTTAGTGGCTGCCGCAGAGGCACACTTAGGCCAGTTTTGAAAAGCCCGTTGTGATACCACCAGCACTAGGAAAGTCAGTCCCGGGACCCGGCCATTTGGAAAATCCCAGTGGTCTGGTTTAGACTAGAAGGGAACTCCCAAAAAGCGCGTTCCCGCGCCGCTTAAGGCCGGGCAGTTGCAGATGAGGTGCTTCACCGTTTCCTCTTCCTCATCATCTTTGCAGCTCCTACAGCATCGTCGATAGGGCACCCCTTCTGCGTGCCTACCAATAAGGCAGTGCTCAGTTAGAACACCTATTAATATTAAGATTTCTCTCCTTCTTAGGGCGTGAATGCCTCTAGATCTTTTATGATCCCATTTCGGCCAGGTTTTTTTGGATGTCCGGCAACTTGGGGATTGTTGCCACCTTTCGTTGGCTTGGAGTACACACTCCGTCAAGCCAACGAAAAGTAGCAACAATCCCCAGGGTGCCGGACATCCAAACAAACCTGGCCAAAATGGGATCATAAAAGATCTGAATGCAGTTACAGAATTTCCATTTGATTTTCAGAAAAATACAATTGACATTCAGAAAATTACAATTGATATTCAGAAAACTTTCTGAATATAAACTGAAAAAGGTGTAGTATGATTTCAACCCGAGTTTCATACATACTTGCATACTAGTACGAACCAGGATTTTTCTGACTAGTATTATTTCGCCCAGCAAATTATAGTTGTATACTAGTATGTTTTCTGATTAGATTGGCATTGATTGGTTTAAGGGTAATCAGCAAAGAACTAGTATAAAAACATCCATAAATGTATAGTAAACGAGCTAGGTGTCTGCTGAGTAGTTTGGAATTGATTAGTTTGAAGGTAGTCAGAAATTAACTAGTATGAATACACCACACAATTTTTAGGCGTAGAACTATAATGTTGCTGAGTAGTTTGGCATTGACTGGTTTAAAGCTAATCAAAAATGAACTAGTATGAATACACCACAAAATGTACAGTCAATGAACTACATTGTTTGCCGAGTAGTTTGGCAATGTCGGCCTTAAAGGAAATCAGAAATGAACTGGTATGAATACACCACAAAATGCATAGTCAATGAACTGGAATTTTCGCTAAGTAGTTTGGCATTGAATGGTTTAAAGCTAATCAACAATGAACTGGTATCCATATGCCACAAAATGCATAGTCAATGAACTATATTGTTTGCTGAGTAGTTCGACATTGACTGGTTTAAAGGTGTACAGAAATGAACTAGTATGAATACACCACAAAATGTATAGTCAATGAACTATATTGTTTGCTGAGTAGTTCGACATTGACTGGTTTAAAGGTGATCAGAAATGAACTAGTATGAATACACCACAAAATGTATAGTCAGTGAACTATATTGCTGGCTGAGTAGTTTGGCCTTGACTGGTTTGAAGCTAATCAGCAATGAACTAGTATAAATACACCACAAAATGTATAGTCAATGAACTATATTCTTTGCTGAGTAGTTGGACATTGACTGGTTTAAAGGTGATCAGAAATGAACTAGTATGAATACACCACAAAATGTATCGTCATTGAACTATATTGTTTGCTGAGTAGTTCGACATTGACTGGTTTAAAGGTGATCAGAAGTGAACTAGTATGAATACACCACAAATGTATATCATTGAACTATATTGTTTGCTGAGTAGTTTGGCCTTGACTGGTTTGAAGCTAATCAGCAATGAACTAGTATAAATACACCACAAAATGTATAGTCAATGAACTATATTGTTTGCTGAGTAGTTTGGCATTGACTGGTTTAACGCTAATCAGCAATGAACTAGTATGCATACGCCACAAAATGTATAGTCAATGAACTATATTCTTTGCTGAGTAGTTGGACATTGACTGGTTTAAAGGTGATCAGAAGTGAACTAGTATGAATACACCACAAATGTATATCATTGAACTATATTGTTTGCTGAGTAGTTTGGCCTTGACTGGTTTGAAGCTAATCAGCAATGAACTAGTATAAATACACCACAAAATGTATAGTCAATGAACTATATTGTTTGCTGAGTAGTTTGGCATTGACTGCTTTTAAAACTAATCAACAACGAACTGGTAGGCATATGCCACAAAATGGTTAGTCAATGAACTAGTATGTTTGCTGAGTAGTTCGGAATTTGACTGCAGGGTTATTTTCTCATCAATACTGTTATTTAAACAAATTTTGATATAGGGAGTTTTTAAAAAATATTTTGAAATAGGGCGACCTGCCACCTAGTCATCGATGCATACCTTATAAGATTTAGATGTATAAGTACATACCATGTACAAAGTACATTTGCAAATATATACAAAAATAAAATAAAAACCATAAAATACCGTTTTATTTTTTTTTTCGTGCGTGTTAGTGCGTGTCGTGTTTTAGTAATTTTTCCCCGTGCGTGTTAGTGCATAAATAAATATCTGTACAATAAATTCATCCGCGGCGCCGAGTGGAGTATTAGAAGTAATCCGAAATATTTTTGGACGTTTATCAAATCAAAAAGGTCACGCTCTTTTATTCCAAAGTCAGTGTTTCTTGATGACCAGTTCGCTGATGGGCCCAAAGATGTAACTAATCTGTTTGCTAACTTTTTAGGTCTAATTTTACTACTGAAAATGATGTCCCCTCATCCAGCCTTTCTTCAAACTTCTCACATCTTAATTTTGGTTCTCTTACCCTATCTTCGGAAGACATTGCCAAAGGGCTTGCCACACTTAAGCCGTCTTCTCACAAACCGATGTTGATGGTCTGTCGGCACTCCTTTTTAAAAAATGCCCTGCTCTAATTGCACAATTGAAAATTATTTTTAACAAATCTCTTGCTTCAGGAACCTTCATTAATGATTGGAAAGTTGCTCACATAGTCCCAATCTTAAAATCAGGTAAGAAAAACGATGTTCGGAATTATAGACCCATCTCAAAGCTCTCTACCATTTCTAAGCTTTTTGAGTGCATTGTAAAAGATAAATTGCATTTTGCAACCAAATCTCTTATCTGTCAAAATCAACATGGGTTTGTGTCTGGGCGATCCACAGCCACGAATTTAGCTGTATTTGTAGATTACTGTCATACTGCTTTCTCTGCTGGATTCCAGGTTGACTGCGTATATACAGATTTCTCGAAGGCCTTCGACAAAGTTTGTCATAGTGTACTACTCGAAAAGCTTGCTCATATGGGTTTCCATTCCTGCTTTTTGAAATGGATACACTCATACCTCTCTAATAGACGCTGTTTTGTTACCATCGATGGTGTTTTGTCAGAACCTTTCATTGCTTCATCCGGTGTCCCGCAAGGAAGCGTTCTAGGCCCTCTGCTATTTGTTCTTTTCATCAACGACATAAGTAGTTGCTTTTTATTTGCAAACTATTTACTGTATGCAGATGATCTCAAAATTTTCGCGGTTGTCAGGGATACCTCTGATGAAGTTAAATTTCAACGTGATATTGACGCTGTTCATTCGTGGTGTCTACGTTATACTCTCTCCTTAAATATTAAAAAATGCTTTAAGATGACGTTTGCTGTTCGTATTACGAACTATAGCATTTCGCATACTTTCCTGCGCAATGTTACTGAAGTAAAAGATCTAGGGGTTATCTTTGATCCGAAGTTGAACTTTAATAGTCATGTTGACTACATAATTGCAAAGTCCTACTCTGTACTTGGTTTTATCCGTCGGAATTCCACTAAGTTTTCTGACCCTTACACTCTGAAAATGTTATTTTTAACATTTGTACGTTCGCGTCTTGTGTTCGCAGTTTTCATATGGAGGCCCTATAGCCAAGTTTCTATCAAGAGAGTAGAACGTATTCAAAAGGTGTTTCTGAGATTCGCTCTAAGGATCTTAAAATTCGACGATCCTGTCCCTTCTTATGCTTCGCGCCTCATGCTTATCTTTGGACAGTCGTAGGTCTATGTTGTCGATGACTTTTATATTCAGTATTATTAAGAGGATTCTAGACCTCATTTTCTGAATGATACCAAAATCAAAAGGACTAGAACATCGTAGCAAATCACCTCCAAGAACTATCAATAAAGAATTTTTGTAAGTAATTATTCAAGATTATTTCTTTTGGTGATAAATTTGTGATGCTAAGGCAATTTGTATTTTTATTCCAAAATATAGTTTTGATAATAAATGTAAATTTAGATTTGTAAACTGATTATACTTAAAATTTTTGAGAAAATAAGGAATGTGAGCGTAAAATAATTGGATAAGCTTTTCCGAATACTAGTGCTTTTCGGGATTTCCGGAAAATTTATTTGTGTTGTAATTTTAATATTTAAGAAGTACTTACGTACTCATTGTGTGGTAATTTTTGTTTTCTCTTTTTTTCGTTCCTGTGCTTAAACTCTTGTAACAACACGTAATTTTTCCAAAAGATTTGATTTGGTTATCCCAATTTTTCTTTTCTTCGTTTTGGTGGTTTTGAAAAGATTTAATAATAAATCTAAAGAAAATCTTTTAAAATGTTTATGACACGCGAACAAGTTTTGGAAATAGTAAAAATCGGCGAGGAGGAGATTAGAAACGGAATTTCGGAAGAAATTCAACGCCTTTCTCAATCCATTAATCGTTTAGCTTCACCTAGTGTAGCAACTTATCTACCAGTCACCATTGATCCTAGTGTAACGTCAGACAATTCGAGCTTAGATTTAATAAATTCCCTTCCGGAGTTCAAGGGCGATGCTTCTGCGTACCCTGCTTGGCGTTCTGTAGCCCATTTTGCAATGAACTATTATAGGCCAAATTCCGAAAAATATTACGTAGCTATGGGAATTTTTAGGAACAAAATAACGAAATCTGCGAACACATCCCTTTCATCTTTTAATACAGTGCTTAATTTCAAAGCTATAATTGCAAGATTGGATCAAATTTATGCCGATAAAAGACCGCTTTACGTGTTAGAAAATGAAATGAGTATTTTAAGACAGGGAAATTTATCGATAACAGAGTACTATGACACTGTCGACAAGCAACTGACGCTTATTGTTAATAAGCAAATCATGTCACATAGCGGTAATTCTGAGATTATTTCTGCCCTTAATGACAGGGCAAGATAAAATGCACTTCGTGGATTTATTTCCGGCCTTCGTAGACCATTATGTGACATACTTTTCTCCACGAGACCGAAAGACCTCCTTGCAGTTGCCCAAGAGCTAGAAACCAGCCACAAGAGATATGATTTTGCATGTACATTTGCCGCGGGAACATCGGCAAAGCAGTATACCCCAGTTATTTCTCAATCTCGTCAGCCATTTTATGCTAATCAGCAAAATTTTCGCGCTCATTCGTACCCTAATAATAAGCCAACGCCAATGGAAGTTGATCGTAGTGTAACTGTATCCCGGCAACAAGCTAATCTACCAACTAATAACGGTTTCCAAAAACAATTTAATCAACAAGTCTCTAACCCCAATAATTTCACAAATATTTCACGTCCCCAATACAATTCAATTTCATTCCAGCCAATGGCTTTTAAACGCAACCGCGAGCAAACATACTCGGATCGATCACCTTTTCCCAAAACGCAAAAGTGTTTACTATATGCCACATGAAGCGCCAACAAATCCCATCAAGGGAGAGTTCGAAGAATGCATTCCTAATTCTGGTAAGGATGAATATGGCTATGATTATCGACAAGGTGATGGTAATGATTTTGAATGTCAGGAAGATATTGATAGTAATTTTGCTGATGAAATTAACCTTTTAAACTGAATTCGCTCCTGCCATTTGTTAAGAAAAAAACAACAAACGGTCAGGAGCTACGCATTTTAATAGATACCGGTACCTCAAAAAATTATGTCAAAAATTTTGCTTTTTTGAAAGGCGTCAAAAATATGGACGAGCCATTCAACCTAAAATCTACTAATGGTGTCAACCTTATTAATAGAAAATGTCTAATAAATATTTTAGATCATACATCAACTTTTTATTTGCTCGAAAATTTAAAAACATTCGATGGTATCATTGGATACGATTCTTGAAAAGCATAAATGCAAAAATTGATATAGAAAGAGGGTATTTGTTATACCACAACGGTCAAACAAAACTGTAGCACCTTCTTTTTAGTCAAGTGAATTTGATAACAATAGAAGATTCTGTTCCAGCTAGTATTACACTCGAGTTCAATGATATGATTAATAGTAATACTAATGCCTTTGCCGAAGCAGATAGGGCATTGCCGTATAACACCAAAGTACAAGGCAAAATTCGTATGACCACAAATGAGCCTATCTATACTAAAAGTTATCCCTACCCTGTTTCCGCTGCTTAATTCATAAATTCCGAAATATTGACTCTTCTCAAAGATGGAATAATCCGCAAATCGTTTTCCCCTTACAACTCACCTGTTCATGTTGTTTCCAAGAAGGGATTCGATGAAAATGGTAGACAAAAGTTACGAATGGTGATAGATTTCAGAAAAATAAATGAATATACAATTTCAGATAGGTATCCTATTCCGGACATATCAGTAATTTTGGCGAAGTTAGGGAAGTCGAAATATTACACCACTCTTGACCTGAAATCCGGATTTCACCAGATTTTTTTGTGCGAAGAAGATCGACAAAAAACAGCTTTCAGTATCAACAATGGAAAGTATGAGTTCTGCCGTCTACCTTTTGGCCTAAAAAATAGGCCAAGCATTTTTCAACGAGCAATCGATGATGTCCTTCGCGATTACATAGGAAAATATTGCCATGTTTACATGGATGACATCATAATTTTTTCAAGTAATGAACAAAAACATTTGGAAGACATAAATACAATTTTGCAAAGTTTGTAAAAAGCCGGAATTAGGGTATCATCAGAAAAATCAAAATTTTTTAAAACAGAAATTGAGTTTTTGGGATTCTTAATTTCACGTAATGGCATTCGAATATGCCCAAGTAAAGTAAACGACATCCTCAATTACAAAACCCCAAATACTCTTCGAGCATTACGTTCATTTCTTGGGTTATCGGGGTATTATCGAAGATTTGTGAAGGACTACGCTGGCATTATACAACCGCTTACAAAATTGCTAAGAGGGGGAAAATGGAAACGTCAGCGCCAATAAATCTAAAAATATTCCTATAACTTTAGATTCTGCAGCTATAAGTGCATTTCAGAAAATAAAAAAGATATTAGCATCTGAAGATGTTCTTCTCCAACACCCAGAAACTTACCACGGATGCATCCTCGAGCGCCTTGGGAGCAGTTTTGTCCCAAAATGGTAGGCCAATCACAATGATTTCTCGTACGTTATCTAGCACCGAACAAAACTATGCTACCAACGAACGAGAGCTCCTTGCTATAGTGTGGGCATTAAAAAGTTTGCGTCATTACTTGTACGGTGTCAATAAAATAAACATTTTTACTGACCATCAGCCACTAATTTTTGCTATATCAGATAAAAATCCAAACACAAAAATGAAGAGATGGCGCGCTTTCATCGAAGAATTTTCACCGAACTTGCACTATAAGGCAGGCAAGGACAATAAAGTAGCCGATGCTTTGTCCAGGCAATTTACCCACAGCCTGAGTCAATCAAGCGAACTCGAAACCAATCATAGTGAGCAGTCTTTTAGTAATGTAATTAAAACATTTAAATACCCTGTGAACCAATTCAAAAACCAACTAGTGATATCCAGGTCCGAACAGTTCAGTAAAATTACAAAAATCCTCTTCCAAAAGTTGCGACGGCATATAATTTCTTTTGACACCATCGAAAGGCTAATGGAATGCCTGAAAGATATTATCAATCCAAATGTGACAAACGGTTTGCACTGTGAACTTGAAATCCTAGCCAAAATTCAGAACGACCTAATAAAGCACTTCCCTGGGGTAAAATTTGTTCACACCCAAAAGCTCGTAATCGATTTAGTCAATAAAAGCGATCAACTGGAAACGATAGCCACAGAGCATAACAGAGCCCATAGGGGTCTACATGAAAATTTTCAACAGATTTCGAACGAATATTTTTTCCCAAATATGAGAACAATGTTGAAATCTTTCATTTCTAATTGCAAAATTTGTATGGAAAACAAATACTAGAGGAAACCACCTAACCCTAGGATAGGAAAGACCCCGATACCAAATTACCCTGGAGAAATACTTCATATCGATATATTTATAACAGGAAAACAATATTTTTTAAGTTGTATTGACAAGTTTTCTAATTTCGCTATTGTCAAGCCTATAGCTTCGCGTTTTACCATCGACATTAAAGATGCTATGTTATATGGTGTTTCCACCAAAAACAAACACCGTGTTTGTAGGTTTTGGGTTTGAAATAATTGTCAACTGTTTCCACTGCATGTTTGATATAAATTGTGTTCAATCTGTCATTCGTGTAATTTTATTTTTCGAAAATTTTGTGGAAAATGCTATTTACGCCAAAAGGCAGATCCAGCCACGAAAGCCCTCTGGTTGCCATTTGGGTCTTATAAAAGCTATAACCTTTATAACATAGTTCAATTTTGCGGTGGGACCTATCAAACAAGTGTTTGGCCCTATGATTTTGCGTTGTATTTTGAAAAATATTTAAAAATTTTAAATATAAATTAATTTAATTTTAATTGTCAATAATTTTGACAAACTGAAAGCAATAGTAACGTGATTTCGATAAGAATTTAAAAACTAAAAGGAAATAATGACGTAAATGAACATTATTGCCATCTTTTAATTATAGATCGTATGCAAACCCAAAGCAAACATGCTTTAAAAAGGGGTTTGAAATGGGTTTGGGTTATGAAATTTGTATGAGATTTGACAAGGGTTTCGAGTAGTGTTTGATTTTAAACACGCTAGGGCTAGAAAACACGGTACTATAGTATCGGACAATGAAAAAGCCTTCCATTCTAACCTAATAAAAACCATTCTTAGGGACAATTTTTCTATTGAGCAATATTTTATACCTGGCTTTAGACCTGGTAAGTCTACCATCGACCAGATTTTCACGATACGCCAAATCCTGGAGAAGACCCATGATAAGAGAATCGACACTCACCATCTCTTTGTCGATTTTTGACAGCGTAAAAAGGAGTTGCCTGTATGCCGCCATGTCTGAATTTGACTTCCCTGCAAAGCTTATACGGCTTTGTCAAATGACGTTGAGCAATACCAACAGCTCCGTCAGAATCGGGAAGGACCTCTCTGAGCCATTTGAAACCAAACGAAGCTTCAGACAGGGCGACTCCCTTTCGTGCGATTTCTTCTAAACCGCAATGGTACAATCTTTTACAAGAGCGTGCAATTGCTGGCGTATGCCGATGATATTGATATCATTGGCCTTAACAACCGCGCCGTAAGCGCTGCCTTCTCTGGACTGGATAAGGAAGCGAAAAAAGTGGGTCTTGCCGTGAACGAGGACAAGACGAAGTATTTGCTGTCATCAAAGAAAGAATCGTCGCACCTGCGCCTTGGCAGCCATGTCACTGTTGATAGTTACAAATTTGAAACTGTGAGGGACTTCGTCTATTTGGGAACCAGTATCAACACCGAAAATAATATCAGTCTAGAAATCCAGCGGAGAATCACTCTTGCCAAAAAGTGCTACTTTGGACTGAGTAGGCAATTGAGAAGTAAAGTCCTCTCTCGAAGAACAAAGATCACGCTCTATAAGTCTCTCATCATACCTGTCCTGATGTATGGCTCAGATTCATGGACAATGTCAAGAGAAGATGAGATGGCCCTTGGAGTATTTGAGAGAAAAGTTCTCCGGAAGATTTATGGTCCTTCCCGTGATGCCAACGACGAGTATAGAAGGAAATTTAACGATGAGCTGTACGAGCTCTACGCAGATCTGACCATAGTCCAGCGAATTAAAGCCCAAAGACTCCGCTGGCTGGGCCATGTTATGCGAATGGACAAAGAAGCTCCAGCACAGAAGGTTTTCCTATAGTCGCCTGAATTCGGCAGCAGAGGAAGGGGGAGGCCTCGACTGAGATGGAAACAACAGGTGGAGGATGACTTGAACTCCCTTGGGGTTTCCAATTGGCGTCCGTTATCGCTAAAAAGGAATGACTGGCGTGCTTTGATACGAAACGGCCAAAATCGCTTAGGCGGTTAAGCGCCAATAAATGATGAATATTTTATACCTACGCTTCATAGGGAGAGTAATGGACAAGTGGAAAAGTTTCATTCTACACTGCTGGAGATAGCTCGTTGCATCAAGCAACAGCAACAAATAAACTAGACAAATGACCTGATTTTACTAGCTACACATAAGTACAACAATAGCATCCATTCAACCATTAAGTCCAAACCCATTGATGTTTTCCACAGTTCATCAATAGATACACTTGAAACAACTAGGAACGAACTAAAGCTAGTTCAAGAAAAAACATTGGAAAGATTTAATAAACAAAAAAACCTATCAGCCTGGTGAAAAAGTGTTTCTTAGAAGAAATAAAAGTTTGGGAAATAAATTCGACAAAATCTTCTTGGAAAAGGTCATTGAAAAAGATTTAGGAACCACTGTCGTAATAGATGGCATTAGAATTCACAAAAGCAATTTACGTTAATACATTCCATAGATATTTATTGTTTATTGTTTAAAGCAAACCCCACAAGATTTAACCTTGAATATTTACCATTAATATTTAAGACACCAATGTACGTATGTATGTCAAATAATTGTGAAAGTTTATCTAACATCTTTAAGTCAAATTTGTAATCAGTATTGCTCACTCAATCAAAAATTCTTGGAAAGATGAAGTATACGCTTTGATCATCAGAACAACACACTCACATTAAGCTCGCATGTATGTCACTACTTTCACATAAAAATCTCATTTCGGACGCAATCTTATCATCGAACCGGGGACGTTCCGATATTGAAAATGGGAATAGTTAGTGAATAGACCAAACTTCCTAACAATCCAGCTTACTGAGTAAGGATTATTAAAACCACCACTGTATGTTTCCACATTATCATCTTCAAAATGTTAATTATTATCAAACGCGCTCGAATTGATAAAGAGCTTATTCAGAAAATGTGGTAAGAGTGGTAACAACAACAACAAGATTTGTATGAGAACGAAGCTACAATTAAAATTACGCTTATGTACTCCATGCGCTGCGAAGATCGGAAAATGGCAAATATGGAAAAGATTGCACACGGCACTCTAAGCGATCTTAACCCAACGGTAGATGAAAACTCAGTACTTCGTTTATTAACAATAACAACTTATTTTTTTTTGATTAACGGTGATGCAAATTGATAGGCTTAGTTAAGTAAAATAATATGAAGAGAAGGCAGAATAAAATTAGCTTTGGAAGCAGACGTATCAACTTGTTAAACGTGTGTCTCATTCAATACCATATTCAATATTTTAACTTGTATACCAGATTTTATTTTTACGGCGGACTCACAGAGCCAAAAGTGCCTAATGACATTAACAAGATTGTCTTTATAAGGAGTTGGTCTCAGAGGTAGTCGAAACGTCGGGAACGAAAAATACAATATTATTATTATTGATATTATCAAGTGCGATTTCTTCTTATTTTTAATCGATTTCCTTTAATATGTGTTTTTTTATAAAAAAATCTTGTTATTTCCTCCAAATATTTGCGTAAAAATATGGGAAAAAGGTAAAAGAGAGAAAACTCATTTTTCGAAGATATCTTCTTGATAACATTAATAAGAAATAACTTATTAGTTTCAGTGTAGTGTCATTTAGAAAAAACTGTAGTTGGACGCTGGCAAGCATAAATATACGATGGCATCAAGGTAGACACCAGTAGCCCGTTTCTGTATCCTTGCGATAGGAATTATATCGCAAAATGCAACCCTGATTCATGGTTATCGCAAGGTAGTGTTTCTGTATGAGTGTATGAGTATGTATTTTCGATATTTCTTGCGATATTCATATCACTAGCTCCGAAGGTCGTGATATTATACGTTAAAACGAAAATGAGTGAAGTTCGTTAGTAACTAATTTAGATTTTTTGTTTTCTAATTAATTTTTTATTTTATAGAAAAAAAGAGGGAGTGGAAAAATTACAAAAAAACCAAAAAGTAAATGTCACTGCAAACAACGATATAAATTACTAATTATTATCTTCAACATAAAAGGGATTACCCTAAATAATCACAACGGCAACGGTGTCATATCTCCCAATACGCATGATTCCAACTTTGTTTTCGATGTTGGAGAAATGTCTTCAATTTCAACTTGATTTCCAACATATTTTTCCAACATTTTTCCAAGGTTGGATTTAAGCTGGAAAACCATTTGAGCTCCACTTGAAAGTCTTTCTTCAATTTTTACACATGGCAATACTCGTATTCACTCTCATATCTGAGATCAAAAATTAAACAAGGCACGTGCGCGAACGAAAAATTCCAAACATTTTCTGTCAAAAACATTAAAAAGTGTAAATAAATAAAAAGATATTAATATTTATGTTAAAAAAAGTGTTTATAATAATAAATTATATAATTTATATTAAATAAATACGCCATTTATTCTCAATGATACTAGTTCCCTCATGTCAAATGGATGTAATTTTGAGGTTTGATTCCAATTGGAAAATATTGTTGGAATTCAAGTCTAGTTCCATTACATTTTCAATTGGAGAAATAAGAATATTTTCATACAAAAAAATGTCCGTTTTGCTGGAAAAGGGGCTGTTGCAACAATGTTGCTCGAATGAAAAAACAACGTTGGAAATGGGAAACCGGACTTGATTTCGAATGAGATTCCAATGTATTTCCAACATAAATGTTTATTCCCATTATTATTATTGTTTAAAAATTTGTTTTCTCGGAGTCTTTGAAGTAAATGCCGATAATAACAAGATCTAAAAAGGCGGCTGGTAGCACAGAGTCCATAAGCGACAATTCAGAGTACGGTTCTACAAACGACGACACGTTAGCACCAGATATGGAAGAACAACAAAGCAACGATGATCAGCAAGGTGCCTCAGGAAATACACCAGTGGCCATACCCGTTGACCAAATTACATTACTAGTGTCCAGCATCACGTCATTGCGTGAATGTGTCGAACAGCTGAGAAGTGACGCAGCTCGTATTATGCAAGCAAGGGGAGACAACTCTGCCAACGCTGTCCCCGGCGCCGGCGCTGCGCCACCGCCACCGCCACAAACGTCAACAGATCAACAAGGGAATGGTCAGCCGCCACAGCAATCCCAACATCTATTGTCATCAACACATCTGCCGCCAATCTTTCCGTCAACGCAGACATCTCAAAATTTGTCGTCAACGCAGTTTTCATCACAAAGGCCACCAACGTCAACATTCAATACAGGTACTTTGACTTTTATGGATAATTCTGCTGCCAAGCTTTTTCCATTGCCAAGTTTCGACAGCAATCCAGAAGACTGGCCACTCTTTTTAGCCAATTATAATGACACAACCAACGAATTTCAATACAGCAACAGACAGAATTTAATGCGCCTGCATAAAGCACTTCAAGGTGCGGCGAAAAGAGCAGTAACGTCATTCTTAGTATACCCCGAACATGTTCCCAAGGTTATTCAGGAGTTAGAGTTTAACTTTGGTCGCCCTGAATTATTAATTAAAGCCCAATTACAGAAAGTTCAGAAGTTTTCATGCATCAGTGAAAATCAGTTAGATCAGATTTAAGATTTTTCTAACCGCGCTATGAATATGGTTGCATTTTTTAAGTCGGCAAGGTGTGCTCATCACCTTATGAATCCTACGTTGCTGGAGTGTTTGGTTGCAAAATTGCCGCCATCAAAACAATATGAATGGAGTCAACGCGCTGCAAGTATTCAACCTTTCCCCACAGTGAAAAATTTTGCTGATTGGCTTAGCGAAAATGCAAAGGTCGTGTCCTTGTTACCAGGGGTGTCAGACGTGTCACTCCGCTCTATTCAAGCCAATGTCGTGCAGCCTACGTCGGATGCGCAGCCTAAAACCGGTACACGTCAAACAACCTCTAACACAAATAGTGCACGTCGCGTCTTGCATAGTAACGAAGTACAACCTGAAGCCAAGGCTACGTGTATAAAATGTGGTCAGCCGCACAAGTTGGCTGATTGCAGTCAATTTCTGGTGTTAGAGCTCCCCACGAGATGGAGTTTTGTTAAAAGTAACAGGCTATGTTTTGGTTGCCTTCTGAAAGGCCATAATTTAGGCAATTGTCGCCAACGTAAAGAATGCACCCTGGATGGTTGTAAGCGTATGCATCACAGGTCGCTACATCAAAGCGCATCGTCATCCTCCGTATCTGCTGCTGAAGAAGTAAAACGAGTTTTGAACTGTACATCTGATGGGCAACCGACACTTTTTAAAATCGTGCCCATCACTTTGTATGGTCCAAAAGGAAGCTTGTCTGTCTACGCAATGTTTGACGAAGGGTCATCTATCACGTTATCAGAAGAAAATATTGCCAACCAATTAGGTATTCGTGGTCGTAGCATGCCACTTACATTGCAATGGTATGGCGAAAGTCAAGTCAAAGAACAATCGAGAGAAGTTTCTTTAGCGATTAAAGGTAGTGCTGCGGAATTTTATTTGAAGAAAGTTCATACGGTCAAGTCACTTGACTTGCCAAGTCAGTCATTCGACAAACAACATTTTCCACATTTAAAGTCCTTGCCAATTGACAGTTTTACCAACGTTAGGCCAGTATTGTTATTAGGTCTGGACAACAGTTATCTTGGTATCGCCAATCGAACGGTCGATGCAGGGCCGAATCAACCCATAGCTATAGCCACACAATTAGGTTGGATAGCATATGGACCACGTCATTAGCACCAAGTTTCGCCACCAAGAGTACTGCATATCCGTCAGCCGCATTCATTACAAGATTTGCACAGGTTAGTACAATAAAATTATTCGATAGAAAGTTTTGGAGTGCGTAACATAAACGCCACGCTTGAGTCAGATGAAGACCGCCGAGCCAGGGCCACGTTGCAAGCGACTACAAGAGATATGGGTAATAAATACGAAGTGGGTTTGCTATGACGAAGTGATGCAATAGTGCTTCCACCTAGCTTTGACATGTCTTATCGCCGATTGTTGAACCTTGAAACACGAATGCTCAAGGAGGTTAGTTTTGCCACCAGTTATAGACGGGAGATTGAAAAGTACATCACCAAAGGCTATGCGCGATTGTTGTCCCCAGAAGAGGAAGGGAGTTCGGTCCCTACTACGTGGTATTTACCACATTTCGGTGTAGTTAATCCCCACAAACCCAATAAACTAAGAGTAGTTTTCGACGCCGCTGCTGCTACATCAAACGTATCATTAAATTCAGTTTTAGTAAAGGGCGCTGAGCACGCACAATCTCTTATTGCCATTGTATACAAATTCCGACAGGGTGTTGTGGCAGTCGCAGCTGACATCCAAGAAATGTTTTCACAAGTGAAAATAAGGGATGTAGATCAAAGTGCGCAGCGGTTTCTCTGGCGGGATGGCGACCCAACTAAGCCGATACGAACCTACGTGATGACTTCGATGATATTCGGAGCCATTTGCTCGCCATGTTGTGCGGAGCATGTGAAGAACATCAACGCTGCCAAATTCATGTCAATCATGCCTCGAGGTGCTAATGCCGTAGTTTCGAACATGTATGTCGACGACTTGGTAATTAGCTTCAGCGACTCAACTGAAGCCCAGCAGGTTGTTCAAGAAGCCGTCACCATATGTACAGCCGCTGGTTTTAAATTAAGAAATTTTCTGTCCAATGACAAGCAACTGCAAGCCTTATTGTGCGGTGAAGAAGAAACGCTGGTGACGGCCGTAAATATGGAACACGAGCCTACGGTAGATAAGGTGTTAGGCATGTACTGGAATACTATTGATGATTCCTTTGAATTCCATACAAAGTTTCACAAGATTGCTAGAGACGTGTTGAACTGCAAACGCCCACCAACAAAGCGCGAACTTTTAAGTCTAGTAATGGCGATTTACGATCCATTTGGGTTTTTAGCGAATATCACAATTTACTCGAAGCTTTTGTTGCAATCACTATGGAAAAGGCAAACGGAGTGGGATGAGCCATTGCCCCCACAACTCAACCAAAAATGGACTTTATGGTGGGAAAGTTTCCAGAAAGTTTCATCGTTTTCCGTACAGAGGTGTTACTCAACAATTTTAATGACATCCCATCATATTCAATTGCACGTCTTCGTCGATGCTAGCTCTAGTGCATACGTAGCTGTTGCCTATTTGCGCATATGCAAAGGTAGTATGGTCGACGTTGTATTCGTTGCAGCTAAGTCACGATGCGCACCTTTAAAAGGTATGACGGTGCCTCGCTTGGAGCTGCAAGCAGCTATCTTGGGATGTCGTTTGTCGAAATCCATACAGGAGTGCCACGATTTAGTGTTGGATGAAATTTTCTATTGGAGCGATTCAAAAACAGTCCTGCTGTGGATCAGGTCAACCACACGTAAGTATAAGCAATTTGTCGCCTGCCGGATTTCGGAAATTCTTGAGTCAACCGAACCTTCTCAGTGGAGGTGGTTATCGACATCACTAAACGTGGCTGACGAAGCCACCCGAGGTAAAGCTGAGTACGACTTTAATCAAAATGGGAGATGGAAAAAGGGGCCAGACTTCTTGCAACTTCAAAAAGAAGAGTGGCCGGCAGAACCAGCTGAATTTACGTCCGAGGATTGCGCTACAGAAGAGAAAAAGAACGTCCTACTCCTCATGATGCCAAAATATGAGTATATCTTGAATATAACTAAATTTTCTTCTTTCTTCAAGGTTTTGAGAGTAATAGGTTGGGTACGCAGATTCATACACAATGCCAGAAATTCGCATCGTCGTAGCGGAGAACTGAAACCTCTTGAAATTGCCGAAGCAGAAAAGTGTATATGTCGTCGTGTACAGGAGGAAGAATTCGCCGCCGAACTTCGCCAATTGCAAACAAATCAGAAAATATCGAGGTCGAGTACCATATTTGCACTAACTCCGTTTCTGAATGATGATGGTTTAATAAAGGTCAATGGGCGAATAGATGCAGCATATTACCTGCCAATATCAGCACGGCGCCCAGTTATACTGCCGCAAACCATCCTTTGACGAACTTGGCAGTGTTGCACTTTCATAAAAAGTTTCATCACCAAAGCGACCACCTAACAATTAACGAAGTCAGACAAAAATTCTGGGTGCCGCATATCCGCTCTGTATTAAAATCCGTGAAAAGGTCTTGTTCCACATGTAGAATCAACACCGCGAAGCCTAACACACCTATGATGGGACAATTGCCAGTGGACCGTTTGACGCCATATACTCGCCCGTTCAGTTACACAGGAGTCGACTATTGCGGTCCGTTCCAAATTACTATTGGTCGGCGGCGGGAGAAGCGGTGGGTCGCTTTATTTACGTGTCTCACCGTGCGAGCCATACACCTGGAGGTAGCGGAAGATTTGTCGACGGACGCCTTCTTGGTTTGTCTACGAAACTTCGTCAACAGAAGAGGCACGCCGATTCGAATTCGCAGCGACAACGGCACCAATTTTGTGGGTGCCCAGAAAATCTTGAAGTCCGAAGTCAGCCTGTTCGACTTCACCCGGATCGAGCAAGAATGCACCAAACACGGAATTGAATGGACTTTCAATTGTCCTGGCAACCCATCAGCCGGTGGATGTTGGGAAAGACTAGTACAATGCGTAAAACGGCTACTTTATCATGTCTTCAAAGAAGTAGCACCGCGTTTGGAAACTTTCAGAAGCACACTCATAGAAGCTGAGAATATAATTAATAGTCGACCATTAACAGATGTTCCGGTTTCTCCAGATGATCCGGAGCCAATAACACCAAACCATTTTCTACTGGGTTTCCTTAATTCAACACAAACGCCAAACGTCGAAGAACAAGACAGGTGTCTACGCAAGCAATACAGAATATCGCAAGCTTTAAAAGACTGTTTGTGGAAAAAATGGGTTACACAGTATTTGCCATCATTATTACGTCGGTCAAAATGGAGAGAAAGAGTGGAGCCTTTAAAACCTGGTCAAGTTGTAATTGTATGTGATTCCAGTTTACCCCGCAGTCAATGGATGAAGGGCACAGTTAAAGAAGTCATCACAGCTAAATACGCCAAGTAAGAAGTGCTATAGTTCAAACCAGCCAGGGAATACTACGACGACCTGCCAGCAAGCTAGCCGCTTTGGATATTTGTGAATCCCCTAGTGATTCACCTGGAGGTGGAATGTCACTGCAAACAACGATATAAATTACTAATTATTATCTTCAACATAAAAGGGATTACCCTAAATAATCACAACGGCAACGGTGTCATATCTAACTTCAGTTTGCATACATATCTATATTCTTTAACTCTCATTTATGTAGGTGTTCGAATCCTCTCAACACACTTAATTGGTAATACATACAAACAATTTGCCTTATATATATGTATGTGAATTGGTCGCGAAAGAGGAATGCAATGTTCGAATTCACTCACCTCACTCAAAATGCAACAACTAAATATAAAAATAACCTATTTGCCCTTGAATTAAATAATATGTACTTATGTATTACTTGAAATTGAATATCGAAAAATATATATTGAATTTCAGGTCATTCGCAAATTACAGGCGCTGAGAAAACATCAAATTTTTTACGTGCCAAAATAAATATTAAAATCTTCATATACAGTTGATGTGTTTTAATTTAGTCGCCAACAGTAAGACTTTTGGAGCTAATGAAGGCCAATAAAAAAGTGGCAATGGGGATTTTTTTCGGTCCCGACAGTGCCTCCATGAGCCACAATGTATAAGAAGCAGTTGCTCTGGAGCTAAATGCAGCGTGGGAAGCTTTCAAGACCGCCGATCAGTGGAAAAAAGTGCGTATATACTATGGAACTAAACGTAATGTATTTGTTTCCTTTAGGGGTCAACTGCTAATAAATTAGCTAAAATTATGGGCGATAGCTAAAAAGACGGGGCTTGGCCAGGATCACGAATCCGGAAGCGCTTGTGAAAAGTTATGGTCAAAAAACCGAATAATGACCCGGGTCCGATACGAAAATTGGGGCGGAATCCATGGTATTTATGTGCGAAACACCTTTCTGAGTTGGCGGCCTTCGGCCGAATAATGACCCGGGTCCGATACGAAAATTGGGGCGGAATCCATGGTATTTATGTGCCAAACACCTTTCTGAGTTGGCGGCCTTCGGCCGCGATTATAACAAATAAATCTGGGATACGCCATCCCAAGTCCGGGTGGTTGCCTGAACCGAACGAGCCCCTTGCATAATTTTAGCTAATTTATTAGCAGTTGAGAGCTAAAGTAAACAATGGCCTTAATTATTAACAATTTGGAAATTCACTTGCACTTTGTTATTATACTTTTTTGCTATTAATGATAGATGCTATGTTCCATTTCGTTTATTCCATCGATATGATAAAAACTCACCACTATTTTATCGCAAGGTGAATTGAGTGTGCTACAGAAACATTTTTCATATCGAAAGTGATACGAGCCTTGCGATAGCAAAAACAAAAAACAAAAAAAATAATGGCGGCGATATACCAACAGGTTATCATAACCTCCAACGAGATTTTTAGCCGAGCTTCTCTTTCCAACTGGTGGTGTGTTGCTTTTGAGTTTTTCCTACAAGTTGGCGGGACCTACAGTTTTTTGCCGACTCCGAACGGCGCTTGCAAAGCAAATGAATTTTTTGCTGAGAAGCTTCTCATGGCAGAAATACACCCGGAGAGTTTGCCAAACTACCGCCGAGGGGCGACCCCGTTTAGAAAAATTGTTCTTCTAAATCATTTTTGATGTTACTTTTGCCGGGCATCGAACCGTCACGACTTGGTGTAGAAGGCCGAACACTTAACCGCTACACCACGGCGGCCGCCGATAGCAAATCGATCGTTATTATAACGAAAGGTTATAGAAACGGGCTACAGGTTTGAAGGGTCGGTGAAGTCAATATAAGAACTCTGAAATATAATTTTTTTGTTTTTAAATTTGAAATATTAAAAATAACATCTTCTCAATAATTTGCGATTTCTCTTTGAAAACCATAGTATATCTGAAATAGTAGTGGCTGATCGCAAAAAAAACGCACAGTATATTCCCCATAACCACAGAAAAATATAATCTTAAACGTTTGGTTAATAATTAGGACTAAAATTTACAATAATGTACCACGATTTGGAAAAAATTACTTCTAGGGAATAGCAAAGGGGGTCGTACGTATCCAAACTGTGAAGGTAGAACCTGCCGGAGTTTTGTATTATAATTTTTATATTTAATTGTACCTCAACACACTGCTCCTGAACGAAGAATAGGTTGACCTAAAATGCCGCCAAAATCTGTAAATTCCACATCGTCTGGGACGCTGTCCTGATGACGAATCACTTTGGTTTGAAATCCTAGCTGATCCTTTTTGGAAAATATTTATACACTTTTTTTTTGCATTTTTTTTAGTATATAACACATCGCACCTAAAGGGTTAATTGGAAAGAAACAACTCAGCCAAAAACTAAAAGTTAAGAATAACTGTAATCTAGTCAGTAAGGTGTGGAACCATTGGACTTAATAAAGATATGAAATGAAATGAAAGTGAAAGATTGTCGAGCAATATCTACCTATATCGTCAGCTAAAAGTGTAAACCTGTTAAATCGACTTTTTGGTGCGGTTCGAAGGAGTGGCTACAAACAAAAGAAAACCCTAAAAAAATATACAAATATCAAAAATTGTTTGGTGAGAAAAGCTGCTATGTAGGAAAAAATGTGTTCTATATAATAACCTACCGGGGTAACTCCTAGCTCCCATACAAACCTTATAAATAGCAGAACAAACTTGTGAAATCAAGGGTACCCCCTATTTGTTGACAACACAAAACCTTGAATATCTCAGTTCGAGAAAAGATGGACTTATACCACTTGTGCTTTAAGGGGCTCATATAGATCTTCTGTCGCCCGGTTACTGTTCTATTCTAGAGTATTACTTTGTGGGTTTCAGTCAAGGTAATAGCCAGGGAATGTGATTTAATTTTTGATATTTCAAGGCAACCATGGCCCTCAAACCATAACCTGACAGTTCAAGTTAAATTTAGCGATTTGCTACTGAAAAATATTTTTTTTTTCGTTGGCCGTCTTACCGAAGATATGTAATTTTTTTTAGATTCTAAGAAAAAATCAGCATGAACTTCTATGAAACTTTTTCTTAAAAAAACATCAATGTTTTGGGTTCAGTGTAGGAATACGAGTTATGTCCTCCATTAAAAAAAATCGTGATTTTTAAAACAAATTGCCACGGAATTTAAAAGAAATAAAATCAAAGTATTCGTTGGAACTGGCTGGCCCACGAGCAAGGCGGAAATACTATACCTAACAGTATTTGTTTCAGGATTAAATTTAAAATTTTGTTTAGTTTTTTATTCATGCTACTTTTTTTAGTACGCACAACTCGCGAACCTTCATACAATTGTGCATATGGGTGGCCGTTATTATTATTTTTTCTATTTTCACATGGGAAACCCCATAGATTTGTTCCAAATTAGAAAAAAAAATATACATATACAAAATTTTAGATCGTTTGCATAATGATTTGTCGTGCCTTGAGCCCACAAAGTTTGCTAAAAATGCTATTTTTCTCACTATGGCTCGCTTAAATTGTTCTTAACTTCAGTAATATTTGTTTTATTGAAAAACTTTATTCACAAATATAATAGGGACATATCTGATGAACAATGTTGCTCTGTATTAATTTTTTGTAACATTAATATTTAATGTAGAAAAAACCCAAATTAAAAAATAACGGCGAAATTTTCACTTATCTTCGCATTCTTTGCCTGATGATTACAGTAGTTTACAAATAATTAATTTGAAAAAATTCCAAGATATCCATGTATATGGGTGAATTGGCACTGGTATGCCGAGTTGTGAACATATTTTTTAAACAAATTTTGTATGGGCAGGTTTTCGAGATATCGGTAATTTCCTGTTTTTTCAGGTATCACGTCATTCAAAAATTCTTTTCTGCAATGATACAAAAGCGATGGGCGCAAGCGATATAATATGTAGGGGTGGGCCAAACCATCGCTGAGCACTAGCTGGTCGAAATTTAGTCGAATCTTTACGATTTTAAAAAAAATTTGATTTTAAAAATGTTTTTTTATTCGAAGTTATAAAAATCCGGAACTTTTTCTAAAATTTGTGTGCGTAATAACAAACACTTTAATATTACCAAGATCTAGGAAAAACTGTATTTTTGGCGATTTTTTTTGTAAATTTCACGATTTCTAAATTTAACTAAATTGTATCAGGTCGATGTCTGTATAAGGCAGATATTCAAAAAAATTCTTGGTGTCAATCATTACTAAGCAAATAGAGTCCAAATCAACCATTTTTAGAATTTTTTCCGTCTGTCTGTCTATCTTTCTGTCCGACTGTCTGTATATTTATCATAGTGTATCAGTACAAGTGTAAACTCTTCTTTTGACAGCACAAATCGACGTCAAAAAATTGTTGTTGGCTTATAAATCGCTGTCAAAAATTGGCAAATTCTAACGGGAAAATCTGGGTTGCTATTGTTGTTTTCGTTGCACTCGGCAAAACAGGGTTTTGTGCAGCACCGAATATCAATGAAACAGGGTTCTTGTTTGCACAAAAGGGTTACTGTGTTGTACAACTTTTTCACTCCAGTTTGTAGGGCAACTTTTAAGCGAATCTCTCAGTTTATACTTTTATTATACTTTATATCAAAGAAAAAAAAACATAAAATAAAAAAACTTAAAACTAATAAATTTTATTTATTTTACAGAAAAATTTTGAGGTAAGCATCTTCGAAATGGGAAATTAGACAGAAAATGAAAACAAACGTTTTTTTTTTGGAAGCATGTATATACGATGTTTTTAGATAGATTTACTATCAAATACATATCTTAGCACAAAGAAGGCTTCAAACCCCAAAATTTGGTATTTGTTTCCTTTAGGGGCCAACTCCTAATAAATTAGCTAGAATTATGGAAGATAGCTCAAAACACGGGGTTTGGCCTCAGGATCACGAATCCGGAAGCGCTTTTTTAATATTTTGCTTCTCTGAAGAGAACCCGCCCCAATTTTGGTCCCGGACCCGGGTCAATTTTCGGTTTTTTGACCATAACTTTTCACAGACACAAAAAAATTAAAAAGCGCTTCCGGATTCGTGATCCTCCTAATTCTAGCTAATTTATTAGGAGTTGACTCCTAAAGGAAACAAATACCAAATTTTGGGGTTTGAAGCTAATTATTAGCAGTTGTTTGTTATTTGTTTAATAAAAAATAGTGAGCAGACTCGAAAGAGTTATTCTAACTAATAATTTTATAGAATTCGCTGTTATTTATGTTAAAAAAATCAAATTTGTAAGTTTTAGCGGACTACTTTTTTATGCAACCTACTACTAATTTTTTATACCAAATCGAATGCAACTCGGCGCAAAATGATGCTCTTTTTCCAAAAAAACAACTCTGATGAACAGGTGTTAAACTCATTTTGGAATTTTGACGTCTATGCAGAAGAGTTTACACTTGTATTGGTACACTATGATATTTATGGACTTATCACTCGAAAACTGCTGAAAAGAATTAAATGAAACTTTCACTGTTGTATTAGGATACGTTTAACTTGAAATTTAAGGTATCCTTTATTTCGATAACTCGACCGGTTTCAGAGTTATCGACCAATATACGCGTATGGTACGAATACATCGTCTCTTTTTTGCGTTTTTTATCGTAAGCGCCAAAAAGCAAATTTTACAGGAGAGCATTTTTTTGTTTTTTATCGCTGTTTATGGGTATATTGAAATAAAATTTGGCATGCTTAGATAGTTAAGTAATATAACGGGCCTCTTATTTTTTTCTTGAAAAAATTGCAGTTTGCGAATATATCGTACATTTGTCGCTTACTATAATTTCGCTCCCAATGTTTTATGAGTATGTTTGAAAAAAATTTAAAAGAAGGTTTTATATGACATGTTTCAGTGTTTTGTTATATCCTTTTATATTTTTAATGTATATATGCATTTTATGCATCCAACCGACTTTGTTTGGTCTTGTTTCTGCCTAGATTAACACCGGGAATACTTTTTTTCCAGAAGGTAGACCAGAGACTGAACAGGTGTTGAAGAGAGGAGAAATTGTAAGTGATCATTAGGGTGGTTCAAAAACTAAAACTTTTCTTAGAGACCTAGGGACCCTCCAATTTTTTTACATCTAACAAAAGCGTAATTTACACAAACACGGGGGAACATATGGAAGAAGGTGCTCAACGAGGTTTACTTTTCATAAATTTCTGTAAAAGATTTAATTTTAGAAATTTTTTATTGGTTTGCTTTCAAGGATTCAGAAGTTAAAAGAACTATTTTCCTCAATAATATTAAATTATTAACGGCAGACTACTAAAATGTAAAATAAATTAAATTCTCAAATATTTTTTTTTTCGTATCTTTTTTTAATATTCTATGATGGATTCTTCCAGAGATATGAAGTATGAACAATTCCTTTTGTATGGGAGGTGCCCTTCTCCTTATTTTTTGAGGTGTTAGATTAAGATTAATCTCATTAAACTTCTTACCCATTTTCAATATTAGCGCAGGCGTTTAGGAGGAGTTTAGTCAAAAAATTCGGACAGAAGATTTTTATATATAAAGCTAGTTCCGAGCTATAAGATGCAAGTGCAAATATAATCGTGGTCATGGTCTTTATGAACCTTGCAATCCCCTTCACATTTTACTTCAAGAGAAAGAAATAGTTCACCAAATTACTTGATAGCCATATTCCAAATATTTTTATATGGAAGATACGATAATTTCGCGCTCAAGAAAAATGGATGAATTGGTCCATACGATAAAAAAGAAAGTCACTCTTTGACACAACTGTAAGGATTTCAGCTATAATGTTTTACCAGATGATGCGCTAAGGGATGATGAACAAATCTACATCAAAAAGTAAATTTCGAAAAGGGATCGACATGTTTGGTCACCCCTGCTCCACATATTGGTCGATAACTCTAAAACCCGTCGAGTTATCGAGCTAAGTTTCATTAACAGCAGTTTTCGAGTGATACGTCCACAAACATACAGACAGAAAGACAGACAATCGGACAGAAAGATGTCGCCATTATGTCACTAGATAAAAATAGCTCTCTCTTTGGGCTTGAAGTCCAAAAAATACTCAAAATAGCTCTCCGTTTTTTTAGAATTATGGAAAACTGCCGTTGGAATAAGAATCCACAAAAAACGCATTTTGTATGTCGGTTACACCGTTATTTGAGGTGCGCATTCAAATGTTGAAATTTACAAAAAAAAAATCGCCAAAAAATACAGTTTTCCTAGATCTTGGTAATATTATGCTTTTATGATACCTGAAACACACAAAATTACCGATATCTCGAAAACCTGCCAATACAAAAATTTTTAAAAATATGTACACAGCCCGGCATGTCAGTGCCAATTCACCCAAATACATGAATATCTTGGTATTTTTTCAAATTAATTATTTGTAAACTACTGTAATCATCAGGCAAAGAATGCGAAGATATGTGAAAATTTCGCCGTTATTTTTTAATTTGTTTTTTTCTAGATTAAATATTAATGTTACAAAAAACTAGTACATTGTTCATCAGATCTGTCCCTAAAATATTTGTGAATAAAGTTTTTCAATGAAATAAATATTACTGAAGTTAAGAACAATTTAAGCGAGCCATAGTGAGAAAAATAGCATTTTTAGAAAACTTCGTGGGCTCAAGGCACGACCAATCATTATGCAAACGATCTAAAATTTTGTATATATAGTTGTTTTTTAATTTGGAACAAATCTAAGGGGTTTCCCATGTGAAAATACGAAAAAAAAAATATTTCCATATAACTTGCGGTCACACTAATGTACATAGGTAAATGCGACAGATCGATCCCATCGACTGGCGGTTTTGATCATCCGCTTCTCTCACTTGAGTGAAAACACTCCATGTGGGTAAGGGTTATAGGAATTTGTAGTTTAAATACAAAAGCTATTTAATGCGTTTGCATTTTTCAACCGTTGCAAAAATTATGCTGACAGTGCTAAGAAGAAGGGTTAAATTTTAAATTTATCATAGGTCGGTGCATATTTTCCCATTTGTCACACTTGGAAAATGAAAGCAGATTGGCATCGTCATTAATAGGCAAATGTAGCACCATACCTACAGACATACCTAGTCGTACACCAAAAATATTAGATTTTCAAAATATGCACCTTCTTTTCACATTTTACACATCATCCCAATTTGGGCACTAAAAATATTTAGGGTGAAAAATCGAACTGCTACAAATATGTATTTATTTATTGGCAAAGGTTATCGGTAACATTCATACACCCTAAAGAAGCGCTGATATATGTTTGCACGGGGATGTAGGAATAGAAAAGTAGTGGTTACATTAGATTGTACCCTGCAACAGATAGTGCGATTTATCTCTAAAAAGAGTTGTAGGTACACGGTTAACACGTTTGCTGTTTGTTCGCAGAACATTTTTTATCGACTTTAACGAAATAAGCAACCAAATCTCGATAAAGTCGATGAAAATTTACACCATTTGACATAATGAAAACCAGCCTTACTAGTTAGTATAATTAAATTTAAATTTCTGTAGTAGGTATGCCTAAGAGTGTTGAAAGTACCTTATCCCTAGCTGAACAAAGTGGATCTGTCCGACAATTATCGTTTCGGCATGGAAGGACAAATTAGTATCTTGTTGTTGTTGTTGTTGTTGTTGTTAACAGAAAAAGCACTCCCCGAATGTTTTGGGGAGTGATGCCGAAATTGACAGTCCTTGGCCGGATATGAACACGGTACGCTGCGGTACTCCCTTGCGGTACTGCCCGACTGTCGGGTAGCGATTTGGTATGACCAGTGGAACCTTCTTGGTCATGTCATCCCCCCATCCATGAGGAAGGAGAAAATGGGTAATGAGAGGTGAGAGGCATCATATCCGTAGATCAATCATCGAGTTAGCACGTCATTACCTATGTGCATATTAGTCGCCTCTTACGGTCGATATGCCTACCTCGGGCATATTCTAAACCCGTAACCCGCAGGGGTTCCTATTATTTGCTTTAATAAAAGTTAACTAGCATACTTTTTCCGACTCATCCCGAAATCAATCTAGACCTATCGCATTTTTGCAGGGTAGGTATTAATGCATGTGCAAAATCCGACTTTATCTTTTTCGCGGTAAATTTTTTTTGATGCATGGTTGACAGTACCTGGGTAATGCAATATTCAAATATCTCTCCCCTCCATGTTCCAGTGTTTGCATATGCAAAAGGGACTGCTATTTTAAACTGCTTCCGGGAATTATTGTTACACGTGGCCGTTATTGAACACTTGGTCGTTAGATTTTGTCCTTTTTTGTGTATCTAAATTGTATTCCGAATTCAAATAAACTCTTTTTTAATGAATTCTTTTGCATGTGGTTGTGAAATTAAAAAAATTGGCATAGGCAAATATATTCACATCTAAGTTTGTTTAATCATAGACATATACTTAGGTACATGTGCACATAAAAAATAGGTATGAAAACACCCGGCTAAAATTAGTGCAAGCATTTATAAGAGGGGTGGCCGCCATGGTGTAGCAGTTAAGTGTTCGGCCTTCTACACCAAGTCGTGGCAGATCAATGCCAAAAGTAACATCAAAAATTATTTAGAAAAAGAATTTTTCTAAACGGGGTCGCCCCTCGACAGTAGTTTGGCTAAATCTCCGGGTGTATTTTTGCCATGAGAAGCTTCTCAGAAAAACTCATTTGCTTTGCAAGTGCCGTTCGGGGTCGGCAAAAAACTGTAGGTAGGTCCCGCCAACTTATAGGAAGAAGGCTCGGCAAAAATCTCGTTAAAGGTTATGTTGGAATATCGCCGCCATTCGTTTTTTTTATTTGTAAGAAGGGGATTGTTGTGGCAGCAACGTCTGTTTCGAAGCCTATGAAGAACCTGGTTTAATAAGAAAAGGTCGGGTTTTTAAAGTTGGGATAAATTAGCCATTCTTACTAAGAAATGTCCAAAGATCTCAGAACTGATAAGAGACATCCGTTAAATTCGTCTAAACACACAAATTCGCCTAGATTTCCCTGCATTTTTTGCATAGTGTTTCAAGTGCAACTGCAAATCTTTGATTCAGATTTACTTTTTGCACATGTAAAGCCACGATTTTACAAAAAATTTTAACAAAAAAAATTTGCTACGGTTTTGGCAATACTTTCTTTACCGGAGAATAAAACAAAAGATACCCAAAAGAGCCATGAAAAAATTAGCCAACATATTCACACAAAAAAAAAAATGTGGCCAAAAAAGGTAAGTCCTTAGATTTTTAACTTTTTTTGTGTTATATTTTATATGTGCCTTTACTCAAGTTTGAAGTACAACAAAAACTAGTTTAAATGTAAGTTTGCTTTACATAATTTATTCACTTACTTGGTAGACGGAGAATACAGGATTTTGTTTAAATTGGTTGAAAACTACCAGTTTTACATAGAAAAAATGCTAATTTTTGTCACCTACCAATTTTGCGTTTTATACTAAAAATATTTGGACAAAATTTTTCATGTTTTTCAAAACACACAGAATAATTCGTCGTTACTGACCTTTCCCCAATATAAAAAACAATGAAGTTTCTTAACTAGCTAATTGGAAACGAAAACAAAAAAATATTTCGGTAACCCCAATTTATTCAAGTATATTTTCGTCAAGGGTTATTCAAACGATAAATTGATATATATTCTACATAGTTCAATATATGTATAACAACTTAGCCCTACTGGAAACTTTAAAGCAAAACGTTGGTTTTACTGCTTTCATCAATCTCTGCCATGGAAATTCCCATTTGTATGTATCTACAATGCCTAACTATTAGAGGAACCTAAAAGTAAACTTTTCTTCTTCGTCTGAAATATTCTTTGGCAGCAGTATGGGCTTTTGTTGGGGTTATAAAGACTAGGGCTTGCCTTGATTGAAACACGTAGGCACGCCACTGGTCAAAGAACGATTCGTTCGTGTGGGCTATCGTTACGGTGACCATAATTTTTTTTTTGAAAAAACAGAATTCTTTTTACTTAAGGCTTGGTATTGCCTTCACGTGAGAATTTCGCTGAAATTTTCACTCTTAATATTTGGAATAAAAAAGTGTTTTTAATGGCGTAATCATCTCTTTGCAAAAAAATTTTGCCAACGTCTGTGAAACATTGAAATTGCAATCTCAAAAAATTTCATTTCCTTGTTAAGTTAAAACCTACCATAACCACGGTTGCTTTTTTGGCCGAAATGTACCATTTTTCGTACGGATTTTTTTCCGGGTACGGAACTACGAAATTTGGTACGTTTTTGCCTGTGAAATATTGAAATTGCAATCTCAAATAATTTCAACCCAAGTGCATCAATTGAAAGTAATTTTTTTAAGTATATTTTTCCGTTTTGTGAATAGTAAGAACACCTATTTGCTGGAAATTGAAACAATAAGGGTATTCGTGTTATGTTTTAAGTTTACGAATTTCGTATATTTACGAGTTTACTACAGTTCTTATACGAACGCCCTTGCTAAGCATTTGTGTTTTAGATTTAACCCAAATAACATTTTAAAGATTGAATTTCGAATATTCCTTTATTTGAATTTTAGTACAATTTCATTCCTTTTTTGTGATTATATTATCATACAAATGAACACAGGAATAATCAAATATGTTTCTTTTTGATGATCAAAATTAATCTTCGAAATCATTTTTGAATCATTTAGATTATTAATTTCTGAGATTCAAATAAAGTTGGACATGAGTTTTTAATCATATTTTATGATCATATCGGAGATCTTTGGGTGACTAAATATTGAACTTCTACCTTTTAAAATTCTTGTTTACTCGTTATTTTTTTTTTTTTCTTTGTAGACAAATATTTTTTCATATCAGAAAATTCAGAGAAATAATAGGGTTTTATCTAATTTTTTTCATAAAAAATAAAGAAATTGTTAGACTATTGTCAAAAGTTTCTTCAAGCAAGAAAAAAACACATGTTGCATGTGTTGCATGAAAAAACTTTTGACAATAGTCTAACAATTCATTGTATTTTTTTATGAAAAAAATGTAGAGAGAAGGACCCTAATATTTAAATATAAAAAATATATTGAAAATGTCGAACGTTTTTCCTTTTGCCCTCAATATGCTCTCACTATCCTGCTCTTCTCTTGTGCAGCTTTAAAAAAATACAAAAACAAATGGATCAGAAAATGATTTCTAAAGATTAAAACAATATTTATAATATACATATAAAAAAATATGAAAAAATTAATTTAAAATGGATCATAAATTATAGTTTTTAATTATCTGGAGAGTGATACTTGAATCTTTGTTAAAAATTTTCAAAATGTGCTGGCTGGGGAAGTACATACTCGTATATCAGCTGTTTGATAAATAAATAATAAACAAATCAAACGCCAGAAGAAATTAAAAAAATTTAAAATTTTGAAAAATTCTAAAGCAAAATTCTTTCTACAATCTACACCAAAAACATCGGCCCAGCTTATTAACTTAAGAAGGGAGAACCTAAGAACCCTCACTGGATGTTATGCGGGACATGTAGTCAACGTTTTCACCTAAGAAAGCTAGATCTGCCACACACTTCCAAGTTCCAACACAATTAAAAAATTTTTCGTGAAATTTTCAAAATTTTTAAATTATTTTATTTGAAATTTCAATTTAATTAATGAGATGTCAATCATTCATTTTTTACTTCGTATATTTAGCACGTCGTTTACGAGCCAAATTTCATGCTTAAATCTACGATGAATGTGCTAAAAATTTTTCATACAAATTTTGACACATGAAATACGATGTCGTAAATTTAAGAGGTATAGCATAAATACGATGCAAATAAGAAATCACACGAATACCCTTAATATTTTTTTTTATTTATTTGTGTTAAATTAAATATTTAACCAAAAATTTAATAATTAATGGTATGAAAAAGAAATTTTTGGCCGCAGCCTCGATGCCGGACATTAATGGGATGAATAGCTTTGCCGTTTAAGCGAAATTTCGCGGAATTTTGGTAAAATTTAAATTCAGACTATATTTTGCGATATATTATATGAACAATATGCTCAAAGTCGTTTTATTCATGTACTCGTATTAACACTAAATAACAGATAATACACAAATAGTTAATATTAGAAGATCAGTGAATCGTTAAAAAATTGATTTTTTTCATCGCTCTTGTATTTGCCGCTTCGTCAGTTTACCGGCGGGTTTTATGTGAAGGTTGACCATTATTTTCTGGTAAGGTCACTATTTTCACTAACACGAACTTTAAATGATGACAGATAATTCATGGTGTTTCATTTTACATATATTTGTAAAAACAACTGTATCAAAACCAGTAGAATAAAAAGTTGTGACATTTTAGGGTTGTGACATTTCATGTTTAATCTATTCTCATTTTAATATGGCTTAATATTTTTGGACTTCCGTTAGAAATTAGATGTATGCCACCAAGGTCCATATGTGTTCTAATTTTCAAGGAAAAATTACACCTAGTTTAGAAGAAAAGCTGTGGTAAAGTTGTGACATGAGAAAGTGTGACACATCTATTAAGCTCAAAATCTTCCCAACCCGTCCTCGAAATGGAACAGTTTGATGTTGACATTAGACTGAACATGTGTCAAAAAAATTAATTAAATTAATTAAATTAATTAAATTTTTGACATTAAAGTCGGTGAACACAAAATTACCAGTTTCCAAGGAATCACCCATATGCTAAAGTCATCTCTAAAATAATTAAGCTCTCAAAGATTATGTTATGTCGTGGTGCCAATGTCTCCACAAAGTGGTATCATTTATAACTATTGGTGCACCGTACTCCAGGCGCATATCCAGAAAATATTTTCGGGGGTCCAATTTTTTTTTATAATAACCATTTTGACTGGAAAATGGAAATAACTTAGCTAAAGTTTAATTTTGTTACTAGTGCAGTCGCTAACCAAATTTTTCAAAGCCTAGAGAAAAACAACAAAAAATAAATAAATTGTCTTTTAAAGAACATTAAAAAATGTTCGAGGTCCATTACAAAAAAAAAATAATTTTAAAGGAAAGAGATCAAGCTTAAAGTAAAAATTAAAAATTTCCAAAAATTGAAAAAAATTTCATAAAATTCTTTTTTAATAAAATTTTTGCTAAATTTTTTCAACAAATTTTTTTTTTATTTATATTCGAAAAGAACGGAAAAAATACTTTAGAAAACGGTTTCCATGTTCCTTCTTAGCATGTCAATTACATGTCTTCTAATTTAAAGAAAAAAGGCTTACACACAAAAAATTGCGTATTCAACCGCGTATATATTTTTACGCGACCTGTGGTGATATTTTTTTCTTACATAGGAGATCACTTTCACCAAATTTCATTCAAATTGAATTTTTAGGTGGTCCGCATGAGGAATTTTTCCCCATATTTAGACACCGATAGGGATCGGGATGGAGATACAACGTCTGCCGGGACAGCTAGGAATTTAGAAAAAATGCTAGAACGACTTTTATAGTGACTTTTCAGGTGTATAGCTTGGTCGAAGGTAATTTTTCGAAAAAATTACCGTTTACGAGAAAAATTCGTAAAACCCTAAATGTTCACCTTTGCCTCCAAATAACTTTTTACCACACATGATATTAATGGGGACTTTTGATGTTTTCTTTCTTTACCAAAGTTTGGCTTTGTCGCAATTTTTGTGATTTCAAATGTCTAATTTGACCGGAAATCAAAAAATAATCCGGACACCACGGACACCCCCCCTGAATACGCACCTGCCGTACTCCTTGGCAAGCGCATCTCACTTTTGGAAACATTGAGACCTAGTTTCGAGCAAGTGCATTGCGATTAGCTTGGGTAGACGGTTATTACCCATTTCCATAAATATAATTGAAATGAGCTTTCAAGAAGTCAAAATACAATTCTTGAAGTCCGGTTTCGAGATGAATCAGGTTTTCTATCTGAAGGTAAACCTAAATTGAACGCAAAAATTTGGCTCTGTGGGAATTATTGTTATTTACCCAATATTTTTATGTCTATATTGACCGGACTATATGGTTTGTGACACAGATAGGTATTCTATGTTTGTTGGTACAGGGTAATCTTGCGAAATTTAAAAAAAATGCTTCATACCACCTTTCAGTATCGTATCCACAGTGGCTTATCCACGATTTTGCCAAGGGGGGCTAGCATTTCTTTCGGCTGACATTACATTTTTTTTTAATTGAATTTTTTTATTTTTTTAAATTTTTTTTGGTTTAATTTTTTTTAAATTGTTTTCTTTTATTTAATTTTATTTATTTTGTTCCTTTTTTTTAAATTTCCGTAAACTCATCTGGAAAAATATCTGGCAAAAACTTTATAGTTTTCCGTTTTCATGCTCCGTTTAAAGAAATTTTCCCGATCCTTTTTCCCACTGCGCGAACGAAACGTATGTCTGGAAAAGTACAAAAAACCTTCCTAAAATAGACGCATTCTATCATGCTTTTTGTGTTTTTTTTATACGTTGTCTGATACGATTAGTAATGTTTTTGGAATAATTTCCTCATGTTATTGGGATCACTGTTTTTATCAGTATTGTTTCCAGACCGATTTCGGATACGAAAAATTGTGAAAAAACGAACCAAAAGGAAATCAGCCCAGCAGTACTGTTTCCCGACCGTTTTCGGATACGAAAGATTGTGAAAAAATCATCAAACAATAAATCCAGTCCAGCAGTAGTTTCCGGACCGTTTTCGGATACGAAAAACGATGGAAAAATGTACGATTCGTAAAACGTGTGTTGCTCTGCTGGCTTGGTATAAAGACTGTTTTTCATTTCGAGTTTTTGGTTGCTTATTTCGATAAAGTCGAAAGAGTTTGTTAAAATTTGACCTAATGAAAACTAGACTTAAGAAATGAACAAATTTACTTTTTTTATTGTAAAAAGAACTTGTATTTAAAGCATATTGATTTATTAGTTAAAGGTAAAAAAAAAGCGGCTTAATGCGCAATGCCGAAATTCTGAAATAAGTATAAATGAATAAGTCATGTTTTAAAATTATTATCTATCTATAACTGCATAAACATACACAGTAAAAAATGAAATATTACTTTTAATTCCAGTCGGTATTGAAATTAAGCCTTTTTGGAATTAAATTTGAGTTTTAATACTAAATAGTATTAATTTAAAACTCGGAAATTTTTTAAATTCCAAATAGTTTTAAAATAATACCAAAATAATACTAAAGCGCTCTCTCTATAGCGCTCTCTCTCATTATAATGTTTTAGGTACTATTTATTTAAAACAAAGCCGGAAAAGTATTAAATTAATTACTTTTTAGCATTAAATTAAGTCCGGTGGTTTATTCTTCAGAGCACGAGTTACGTCACCTCCACCGTCTACTTATACACCAACAATAACTTTTACTAAATAAGAATGTAACTATGAAATTTTTCTGCCACTCTTCGAAAACACTCCAGTGCAAGAGTACGTATTCCAGAGATGTGTCATTAATAAAATACAAGGGGAAGCACTAAATTTCGTCAGAGGAATAGGAAACAATCCGTCATGGGACATCATAAAACGAGAACTAACAAAAAACTTCGGAATAAGAGAGTGGTACCACCAACTATATTATAGAGCGATAAGTGCAAGAAATAGTAATGTAAGTCACTATTATAACTACCTTAAAAATATTCTCGACAATTTAAATACAAAATTTGAGCAAGACAACAATAGACCAGCAGAATTCTGCCCAACCGTTAACGAGTCTATGATTTTGAAAACATTCTTAAATAACATTCCAGCGCACTTAGCAAGTATAATACATAGCAGGAATATAAAATCACTTAGGGAAGCATACTATACCTTAGAAGAAACAGGATTGGTAAAATCAGTAAAAAAATCTGAAAGTATAGGGTCAAGAAATATAGCACAAAATCTAGGACAGCCCAATCGCAATAGTAATCCCCCAGAAAGCAAGCAAGACCAACCAAAGCCAACAACCTCAGGATTAAGTAAACAATATCCGTCAGGACAATCACGACAAAGTTACCACAATCAAAGATCTACACAATCTCGTCGATACGAGCCAATGGAAGTGGATCATTTGCAGGAGGATATAGGATCAAATGAACATGAGGTAAATTTTCTGTCGGCTACGAATAGGGAAATATTCCGTTAGTAGAATTAAGCATAGACAAACACAAATTAATTTGTTTAATCGATACAGGATCCTCAACAACCCTTCTAGATAAAGATGCACTCCCCAATTACAAAAGGATGAAACTAGATAAACCTATAATATTTAATACATTGAATGGACAAAGTTACACAGAATACGAAGTTATTTCTGAAAAACCCAAGGAATTCGACAACCCAAATTTAATGGCTTGGAAAATTACCACATTTAAAAATAAAAGATTCCAGGGACTCATAGGCCAAAACATTCTAACAATCTTGGAGCAATAGTTAACCTAGAAGAAAATTATCTTGAAATAAATAAAAATAAAATTACATTTCTAAACGCTTGCCCATACAAGTACGAAAACATTCACACACTAGAAAGCCAAGAAAACGACTTAGGTTCGGAAGTACTAAACAAACTTTTGAGGACTGACATGAATAAGGAGGAACAGGACAAACTAAGAAAAATTGTTGAACACAACAGGGACCTATTTTTTAAAGAAGGCGAACCCTTAAGCCATAATCATGAGGTGAAACACGAAATTGTCACCACAACTAATAATGCTGTATATTCTAAAATATATAGGTATCCGAAAATTCATGAAGAAGAAATCAACAAACAAATCGACGAAATGTTGAAACAAAATATAATCATAGAAAGTACGTCCCCATATAACTCGCCATTGTGGATTGTCCCTAAAAAGATCGACAATTCAGGTAAAAAAAGTGGAGGATCGTCATTGATTATAGAAAACTAAACGAAGTCACAGTAAGTGATAAGTTTCCAATTCCGAATATTGAAAATATTCTGGATAAACTGGGCAAAGCCCAATACTTCACAACACTCGACCTAGCCAAAGGTTTCCACCAAGTGCTAGTCAAGGAGACCTGCCACATTCCAAAGGCTGATAAACTCGGTCTTGAGGGAATACATAAACAAAATATGTGTAGTTTACCTAGACGACATTCTAATTTTTAGTACAAGTCTAAAAGAGCACATTAGTAGTGTGTTCAAAGTCTTAGATAAACTAAGACAACACAACCTCAAAATACAAATAGACAAATGCAATTTCTTCACGAAAGAAACAGAGTACCTAGGCCATATCCTCTCACCAGAAGGAATTAAGCCCAACCCAAAGAAAATTGAAACCATCCAACACTTAAAATTACCAGAAACTCAAAAACAAATCAAGCAGTTTCTAGGGATAACCGGCTACTATAGGAAATTCATAAAAGACTACGCTAAAGTAGCCCACGGACTCACAAAATACCTGAAGAAAAACACAAAAGTGAATAAAAACGACCCACTTTATATAGACACATTTCTTAAACTAAAACGATTTCTTACAAATCCACCAATTCTTAGCTATCCAGATTATTCGAAGAAATTTAAATTGGTAACTGATGCAAGTGACTTTGCAATAGGAGCAGTGCTCATGCAGAATGACCGCCCTATTAGTTACGCAAGCAGAACCTTAACGAGACAGGAGAAATTCACATGACAGAAGAAAACGACAATAACATGAGTACATGTGCAACAATTCATTCACAAGAAGAAGAACAAAATGACCACATCCCCATAGTAGAGACAGTCGTGAACCGATTTTCAACACAAATTATCCTGACAGACCATAAAACTAGAGAAATTGAAATAGTAAATAACAAAAGGAAAATCTACATTAACACACATGATATATCTTCAAATTTTATGACTGACATATTCAGAAGATATCTGAAGAGCGGAAAGATTGGAATATTTTCCGAACTTCCAGACAGTATATATAACAAAGTACAACTAAAACTTATAGAACTTTTTGGATCAAGCCTAAAATTCGTGAAATGTACGCACCACGCTAAAGATATGACTAGTATCGACGAGACGTACAATCAAATACACAAATACCACTAATTCGAGACTGGACATAGTGGTATAACCAAAACTTACGACTCCATAAAAAAAAGATATATTTTAATAACCTTAAAGAGGTAGTACAAAAATATATCAACAACTGTGACATTTGTAACAAAGCTAAATACGACAGATGTCCACCAAAACCAAAATATCATATCACAGAAACACCAACAGATTTAAACCAAATTATACACATTGATGTCTACACAATTAAAAAACATAGCTGTATTACATTCATTGATCAATTTTCAATACAAGCAACAGCCTTATTCCTAGAGGACAGAAACAGTCAGACTATTATCGAGAACCTCAGGCTATTCTTTTCCATGAGAAACAAACCCTCCAAAATTATAACTGACAATGAAATGAACTCAATAAACGTTATGGACTTCCTACGACAGGAAAATATCGACGTACATTTTACCAGACCAAATAGCCACACCGGCAACTCAGATATAGAAAGACTTCATAGCACAATCTCTGAAAAATTTAGAGTGCAAGAAGCTGAAAAATCCGAGTTGTCAACTCAGGAAAAAGTGTTCAAAAGCATAGAATTCTATAACAAATCCATACACAGCGCAACTAAAGAGAAACCTCAAGACATAGCTGAAGGAAAAGTGAATAAGATTACCATTAGGGATAGGTTACAGGTACAATTAATACTGATGCTGTCGCTGCTAGCATGGATAATAACAACGGCAACCCTGGCCCTACAACCAATTGACAGCGAAAACGGATATGCCGAGATAAAACTTGACGACGTTGAAATGATACAAAATTATCACAAAATTATTCACATAATAGATATTAGTAACATCTTTGATATTACAAACACACTACAACAGAACATAAGATCATCGAAATTAGACAATAGATTACTTTTATAACAAGAATTGAACAGAGTAAGAACTAAGCTTCTGACAATTTTACCTCACAGGCAGAAAAGAGGGTTAGTTAATGCACTAGGAATCGGACTAAAACTCCTTACAGGTAAAATGGACGACAATGACAGAGTGGAAATAGAGGAACACCTCAGAATTATTGACGAGAACAACCATAACGAAATAGAAAACCTAAAAAAGAATATTAGAATTAATAATAGTTTTAATAAAACCCTTAGTCAACTTAAACTAGCAATAGAAAATGACAGACGAAATATCATCGAGAAATTTGAAACCGGAAATATAAGAAATGACAACCTATTTAAACAGCTAAATTACTTAGACACACTTCAAAAAATCAAATTCTGGAAAATAATATAGAACACATCCTCAACAATATTGCGTCCTCCAGATTTGGCATAATGACCAGCAACATCCTCACACAGCAGGAAATAAGGGAATTAGAAATCGATATTTTCAAGCTCCAACACATTGAATTAACTTCCGCACAGTATGAAGAAAGTAAACTGCTATTTATTATAAAAGTCCCAGCAGAAGTAATCTCCCTAAGAAGATCATTAGTCACCCCAGTAAGTAGTGATAATTTCATTGCACTAGATTTCAAACCCCAGGAAATATTATATCACAACAATAAGACATTCGATTATACACATAACTTTAATACACACAACTTACAAGAGAGTAAATTATGCATTTTTAGCAATACATGCAAAAGTATAAAGAAAAACCTAACTGATATTATAGAAATCGAAAACGGCTTAATTCTGTTAAAAAATCTACCAGGCTATAACCTGATCAGTAATTGTGACAATAGAAATTTGTTTCTAAAAAGAAATTATTTATTAACATTTCATGATTGTAAAATACATATAAATAACCAAACGTTTAATAATACAAACAAAGAATTCAAAGACAATTTTGTTATACCAAGTAATATCCAAATCAACAATACTAAAGTTGAACCTACTTTCGACGAAATAATATTAAGTAACCAAGGAGAATATATCAACAAGAGCCGTCACTCGTTATAAATGCAAGGAAAAAGATGGATGCCGTTTTCTTTCAGGGTTTCGGTAATTTTGTTTTCCTCCAGATGGTAAATTTTTGTTTCGACTCTTGTGTTATTTCATTTCTCGTCTATTTTCTTTTACACATTTTGTTTTGATTAGACAATAACATATTTATATCGAAATTACCGAAACCCTGAAAGAAAACGGCATCCATCTTTTTCGTTGCTTTCATAACGAGTGGTGGCTCTTGTTGATATATTCTCTTTGAAGTAACATACAAAATATAGAAAAAATAAAAGAGCTAACGTATAATAAAGTAAGTCATTCACACTTTTCAATTGTAATACTTATAATCATTACAACAACGATCATGCTACTACTTTCCGTCACCACCCTTGCATATGTCAAATACAAATACATCAGAATTAAAATCCAGGACAATTTTGAAGCAAAGGGGGGAGAAGTTACGTCACCTCCACCGTCTACTTATACACCAACAATAACTTTTACTAAATAAGAATGCAACTATGCATTCTTATTTTGCTTATTGAACGCGGAAATAAATAAAGTCGCTAAATACAAATAAATGCAACCAATGCATTTATATTTTTTGCTTTTTGAACGCGGAAATAAATAAAGTTGCGAAATATCAATAAATGCAACTAATGCATTTATATTTTGTTTATTGACCTAAATAATGAATAAATGCAAGAGGTGCGAATTCGATGGTTAAGCAAATAGACATGTAAGCAACAACTAAATAAGCAAACAAGTATAGCCATGTAAAAATATAGAGTAAGCAATAATTAGTTATAAATATTACTTGTTAATATTAAGACAATCAGTTCTGAAGAACCAATAAAGCGAATAGCTGCAAACTTAAATTTATTTTTTTGATCAGAGTAGCATCTGCGATATTGCGATATTACATTAAGAACAACAGTGCAATTTTTTTTTTTTTTTCTCTTTGACTGAATTCCTCTCTTTCTTAATTAGACCGAATATGGTATTAATTTAATACTTTTCGGCGTTGTTATATATAAACACCAAAATGGTATTAAAGTTAGACTTTTCTTTTTACTGTGTACGAATTGATTTTTCTTCGTTTGTTATTTTTTTCCTTAAAACAATAAAACTGTTCTAAGAACCGCTTGGTAACTTTTTTCCAACACCATGGTAATATATGCTTGTGGCAATCGTGCTGTAGAGTAATAATAATAGAAGAGTCAGAAGGCTTCTGTGATTTTCTGGTAGAATTGGCCCATTTTCTAAAAAAAAGTAGCTTAAAATGTTATTTACAACTGTGCATAGTGCAAAAGTTATCACACGTCAATCACCCATTAAGGTTCTTGCTAGGCAATCTTTAATGTGGAATACCCGCAGGGTTGCTATATTGAGGAACTGTAGATTGTATTGTTTGGCAAATGAGGTAAAATGTGATGGAATTCCAAATTTGGAAAATGGGATTTGTATGGAAAAAAGTGCCAAATTTGCAATTTTTCGCCAAATTTGCTTAATTTGGTGCGGTGTAAATGCACTATAAAAGTCAAAAACATGCCTACAACAAGCATCGTTAGTTGGAATACACACTAGAAATTAAATTTCATTTTATTAAATTTTTTTTTTATTTTTTTTTATACTGTTTAATTTCATTTAATTAAATATTTAATTTGTTAATAGCATTTGCTTTAACCGCTTCGGTGCAGACACAGTAGTTCTGTGTCCGAAAATCCATCTGATGCGGAGCCTGGAAACTCCGAAATAAGTCATGGTATTCATCGCTGTGTAAATCTTTGTCAATTTTCTCTAAGTATCAAAATTCATAAAATTTCGTAACATCAAAATTAGAATACCCTAGTACTAGTAAAAAGCACAGCAGGTAGAAACAATTTTCGAGCTTAGCTCCAATAAGAACCCTGCAGTCAACTTAACTAGTTTTATACTAATCAAATACCAGTCCGCCAGGCGGCCTCAACTAGTTCGAGTTCTGTAATTTTTCCATATTAGCAACTGGTATTATTAACACGGCGATATCCTACGAGATGGCAATTGTCCTTCTCTGATTGGCTGACTAGTCAGCCTCTGCATCAGGAATATACCAGTTGATATACTTGTTATTATACACATCAGTATCATACCATTTAAGATACTAGTTCGTATATACGTCAGGATAGTACCAGTTGAAATACTAGTTTATATACGCATCAGAATCATACCAGTTGACAGACTAGTTCATATATGCATCAGAATCATACCTGTTGACAGACTACTTCTTATATGCATCAAAATCATACCAGTTGACAGACTAGTTCATATATGCGATGCTGACTTCATAACGTATCTTCAGGAAATTATTACATTGCACACAAAGGAGTCTGACAATAACATAATCCTTGGTGACTTTAACATAAATATGAATATACCGTCCACATATTCAAACCAGCTAACAAGTTTATTTGCTCAAATGGCCATGATACAAAGGATTTCTTTCGACACTAGAATAACGGAGTACTCATCTACTAAAATCGACTTATTATTCAGCAATAATGACCAGATTAAATTGAATATTTAGCTGAACATAGAATTTCGGATCATGACACAATTCATTTCGAACTACCTACAACCAAGAATTGTACAATGAGGGAATACTCCACTGTCGTTTCTTGGGAGCACTATAGCGCTGAAAATCTTTTGTACTTGCTCCGTACATGGGACCTCAGTTCTGTTCTTCACGGTGGGACCGAAAATAAAATTCAGGCTGTGAATATAATATTGACGGAAGCCATGCAGATATTGACATATGAGAAACGGATCAGTAAACAGCTGAGAAATAAGTGGTATGATCGTGAGCTAACGCTGCTTAATAAAAGAAAGTTTGAGTTGTCTATTGAAGCAAATAACACAGGTTGTTGGGATGAGTATCGTGCCATTAAGAGAACATACAAAAGAAAAATTAAGTATAAAAAGAAGAAATACACTGAGAGAAATGCATTGAATGTTCTGACAATATCACTATTGATAGCGCCGAGTTTGATGCAACATTCATTCAGAATGTGCGAATTATCAAATATTATTTGCTCCCAATAAAAAGTAAAATGACATGTCAACCATTTCGATATGATGTACTATTTTTTATATTTATGGATAGAATACTAATATATTTGAACGGCATGTCAATATCTGTGGTCGTGATATGAATTTCTATTGTCGGTATATCCATATCCATATTTACTGCATAGTAATAATGGTAGAGACAGCGTATTAATATATATGGACGAAATGTACATTTTTCTGGGACGCATAATCATAATAGTTCAACAATTTTTACTATGGATTTTCTAACAATATTACAACTTGTTGGAGCGGTTTTTTTAAATTCAAAATTTTTTGAATTTCTTATGATTGAACATTTTTCTAAAAATTGTATAATATGCCGTAGCCGAATGGTAGAATACTGGGCTAACGTGCCAGAGGAGCATGGTTCGAGTCTCACTGAAACCAGATGTCAAATTATTAAAAATTTTGTTTTTTTAAACTATTTAGAATTTATCAATAGTTTATATGGATACCATTTCAATAGTGATTTAACAAAAAAGTATTGATGAAACATCCATATTCATTGATGGGACAGAAATATCAATTTTTATTTAATGTGATATCAATAATTATGGATGTTCGATCCATAGATTTCCCTCCGTGTACATAAAAGAGAGAGTAATTAGAAGTGAAGGCGACACAAGACAGATTTGGAGGTGTCTGAAAGACCTAGCGGAGTTATCCGATAACAAAAAACACATTTCCAAAATAGTAATTAACGATGAATGTATTGAGAAAGAGGATGATATAGCCAATATTGTAAACAATTTTTTTGTACAAAGTATAGTTCAAATTAATGAGAGTATTGAATGCATCACTAATACGTCTATAATGCACTTAAATAGCTCAAGAGAGACTTTTAAATTCACTAATGTTGCACTGGATGATATTATTGCTATCTCACGCGCTTTTAAGAGTAAATATGCTGGGAAAAGGCCTTTGTCTGAGGGCGTTTTCAAAGACGCAATGCCTTATATTGCTCATATATATAGAAAGATAATCAACGATTCACTTAACCATAGTGTTGTCCCGGATTGCTGGAAAATATCGACAATAATACCCGTTGAAAAAGTTGCAAATACAGTGAAGCCTGAGGAGCTCCTCCCGATCAATACTTTACCTGTTGATGAAAAAATTCTCGAAACAGTGGTGAAAAATCAATTAGTGGCATATCTAGATAAATTTAATATAATTATACCGGAACAATCAGGATTCAGAGAGAGTCACTCATGCGAAACGGCACTGAATATGGTAATGGCGGAATGGAAAGAGGATATGGCGGAAAAACGGGTGGTGGTTGCGGTTTTCATAGACCTGAAACGTGCTTTCGAAACGATTGACAGAGCTGAGCTGTTGAACGTCATGGCTAGACTTGGTATAACAGGGAGAGCCCTGGAATGGTTCCGAAGTTATTTGAGCAACAGAAAACAGAGGACTACTATTGGAGATGCAGTTTCATCGGTTGTGGATGTTAACATTGGATTGCCACAAGGCTCAGTACTTGCCCCAATATTATTCAACATATACATCAATGATATTAAGAGTTGCCTAAAACATTGTAAAATACGGTTATTCGCGGATGACGCATTGGTTACCGTAAGTGAAACAAATGCGAGCTGTGCCATTATGAAAATGCAAGAAGACTTAGACTCTTTATACATATGGCTATGCCGCAAAAAACTGAAATTAAATGTGGATAAAACAAAATTCATGATATTTTGTAAAAACCGCAACATTATAAACGACTTAAACAACATTAGCCTGAAAATTAAAGAAGATGAGATTCAAAAAGTAGGCAAAATTAAGTATTTGGGAGTTTTGATAGATGAAAACTTAAATTTTGTAGAACATATAAGTTACTCAGAAAGCAAGATTGCACGAAAAATCGGCTTTATGTACAGAACATGTAAGTACATTAGTCAACAACACAAAATATTAGTATACCGAGCAATTATTGAACCGCACTTCATCTACTGTCCTACCATTCTACTATTGGCAAATGACACACACATTAAGAAATTACAAATACAGCAAAACAAGGCAATGAGATTGATTTTAAAATGCACCCCAAGAACACCAAGGATCACAATGCTAAATATGTTAAATTGGTTGAGTATTAAGCAATCGATTATTTATTTCACGTTGAAATTTATACATAATGTTAAGTTAGGAACTTTACCAAACTATTTGAGTAGTAGAATTCATTTTAATAATGAGACCCATGATTATAGGACAAGAAGTAGCAACAATATAAGACTGCCTAGAGTAAGAACTAAGTTCGATAAGAAGACTTTAGAATACTTAGGTTATAAAATGTATAATGAATTACCTACTGCGATAAAAAACTGTGAAAACCTACATAGGTTTAAAGAGAAATTGTTTTTACATTGTAGAACACTAAATATGCATTGGAATTTTTATAGTTTTAATATTTTTTGTAAACTTTATGGAATTAGGTCTTGAAGACCGTAATAAATAAATTATTATTATTATTATAATCATACCAATTGACAGACTAGTTAAAAAAACCATCGGAATCATACCAGTTGTCATACTAGTTCATATATGCGTCAGAATCATACCAGTTGATCAGGGGCGCAGCCAGAAGAAAATGTTTGGGGTGATTTTTAATTTTTTTCTTATTAATATTTTCCTAGCATAACTATTCAAAAAATTATTTTAAAGCGCCAGTCAGGAGTATCGTAAAAAAGCATTTAACCCTTTCGACCACAAAGTTGCTTATAAGCAACTTCAGTTTTTAGCACCGTCCTATTTGAAGCTAACGGAACTACCTGTTCAAGCTTTGTATGTAGTTTGTTAGTTGCAGTTTTAAGAATCGAACAACAACAAAAAAGTGTAATTTGGTTCGCGATTAACATAACTGTGGTGATTTTTTCAAAGTGAAGTTGGAAAAGTTGTGCGTGCGGAAATTTTAGTGCAAAACATAAAAATAAATTCAAAATACTTATAAACCTTTGTTAAAAAATTAAGTACACAGTTTGATTACCAATAGGTGAGGTAAAAAATAAATATTAAAATATCCAAAAAAAAGTTGCACTGTTGAGACTAATATTTTTTTCTTTACTGAAGTTGCTTATAAGCGACTTTGGGCAACGGTGATAGCAAACACGTTGGATTCGTAGATATGAACAAACCACGAAAAGGACTTTGTGAAGCTGATATACGAGCAGCCCTGGAGTTTGATTGGGACGAGTCTTCTGACGAAGAGAACGAAGATGATGAGGCGGAGTTTTTAGAAAGTAATTTGAAAGAAATTTTGGAAAAAGGTGAGGAAATCGAGATTGACTTGTTAGAAGGTATTGTGAATGAAGAACATGCTGAAGAGGATCCAAAGGAGTCCGAAGCTTTTGTTGTCGAAAAAGTAGATTTGTCTAAATTGCAATGGAGGAAAAAGCTGTTTGGGGTAAAAGACATACCATTCGAAAAACTTCCAGAAGATGTTCACATGGTGAATAGCCCAATAGAGTATTTTACTTCGTTTTTTGATGATGCGGTCATTGAAATTATTGTAAAAGAGACTAACTTATATGCGCTTCAAGAGTCTGGGTCTGAACTTAAATGCACTAAAGAAGACATTCTTCGATACTTTGGGATTTTGTTATATTTGGGTGTGATCAAGCTTCCGAATTTCAAAATGGCATGGTCCCAACCGCTGAAATTGACTGCAGTAACGGACTCGATGGCCCGCAACAGATTTGAAAAAATAAAGAAGAAGAAGAAAGCCCCATAAATGGAGCAGGGTCATCGGGAATTATATATAATTTCGCCCTCTATGTTGGTGATGGGACTTGCCCCTCATATGGGCTTGGAATATCATCTGATATCGTTTTATATTTGGCATCCTCGGTACCTAAATTTAAAAACTTCAACCTGTACTTCGATAATTGGTTTACCTCGGTAAGTCTCCTTGTATCCTTGAAGGAAATGGGTATCTTTTGCATCGGTACTGTCAGAAAAAATCGAATGGGCAACTGCGAATTAAAGTCTGATTTAAAATCTGATTTGAAAAAGCTTGACAGAGGATCTTACGACATGAAGTGCGAGATCAACCATGAAATCGCAACAGTTCGCTGGTTAGACAACAAACCGGTACAGTTGTTGTCTTCATTTGTGGGAGATGAGCCAATAGGAACATGTCGCCGTTGGAGCGCAAAGGACCATCAATTCATCGAAGTCGCAAGACCAGCTATTGTATCAGAATACAATAAGCACATGGGGGAGTTGATCTCGCTGACATGTTAATGGAGCTCTATAAAATAAATCATCGCTCTGTTAAATGGTACATGCGAATATTTTACTGGTGTTTGGGAACCGCAGTAATAAATTCCTGGCTTTTGTATCGCACTCACCTCAAAATAGTCGAACCGAACGCAAAACATATGCCACTTATCAAATTTCAGATGGAGATAGCCAACGAGCTGCTAAATTCTGCACCACCCACTTCAAGCTCGTTACAAAAAAAAAGAGGACGACCCAGTGGAAGTAATGTTGAGTTGCAATCAATAGATTCAGGACCATCGTCTTCGCCTTCCTTCTCATCAAGTTCCAGCTCCAAGCGCCGTAAAGTTACTTATGATCCGCCGAACGCGAAGAGATATGATGCCAGTGGGCATTGGGTTATTTGGGGAGACAAAGGTCGTTGCCGACTGTGCAAGACGGGAACACCCCTATCAAAATGTGGAAAATGTGGTATCCATCTATGTTCCAACACAAGTAAAAACTGTTTTCTATTGTATCATACTTGAAGTATATAACTGTTAAAAAAAAGTTTGAAAATAAAGATTTAAAAGTTGGTTTTTATAAAATTTATTTAATTTTCACTGAACAAAATACTTCCCAAACGGACCAAAGTTGCTTATAAGCAACTTCCAATATCTAGTCACCCCATAACTCCAGAAGTTTGAAATCTTCAAAAAACCTTAATTTTGGTCTTATAACTACAGAAATGATGAAACAAAATTTTTCCAATAGCAGGTTTAAGAGCGGGGCCGAAAGGGTTAAAAAAGATAATTATACACATATACATTAGACTGGGCCAAAAATTCAAAATTCCGTTTTTTTCAAAAATTATATTTATTTTCTTTTTAAGAAAGCTGAAAAAAAATTACTGTAATATTTTCAGATTTTTAAATTAAAGTCTAGAGGTCTATCATCGCTAGTTGAGATTTTACAGACTTTACCTCATGGTTGGTATAAAAACGACAAACCATTGTTGTAAAACACCATTTGCATTGACCAAAATTTTCTCGTACTATCCGTTTTCTAGTATTCTAGCTTCAAAAATTAGAATGGTTTTTTCGATTTCCCATTTTTTCTTTCAAAATTGTCAATTGTCAAAAATGCAAACATCCATGTACAACAAAGATAGATAGAGATTCTTAAAGGAAATTGAGTGGGCTACAAAAAAGGTTAAACAGGTTAAAGTTACTTTTTCAAAACTTATTTAGTATTAAATTAAATTAAATCATATTTCCGTCTTTTTTATCCAATTGTTTTTATAAATTTTGTTTATTGATAATCTACATGATTAATTATCATTATATGATCAATATTATAACAAGAAAATTTACATTTCTCATATACATACGTTCAGATAAGTTTTGAAAATTTTAAATTTTAATCTAAATTTGGAATTTTTGGCCCAGTCTATTATACATACATACATAGATACCTGCCAATAAATGTTACTTTATATTGACTTATATAACAAGGGATAGCCTTCTTTTTATACCTTTCATGAACATGAAATGGTATTATAACTTTGGTCCGATGTTTGTAAATATGAGAAGAAGAAGAGATAGACCCATCAATAAGTATACCGAAATGATCAGGATGACGAGATGAGTTGATTTAGCCATGTCCGTCTGTCCGTCTGTCTGTCTGTCTGTTTGAACGCAAACTAGTCCCTCAGTTTTTGAGATATTTGGCTGAAATTTGGTATGCGGCCACCATTTTCCAATATAGGAATCATTTGTCGGAACCAGCAAGATCGGACCAATATAACATATAGCTCCCATACAACCGATTATTCCGATAAACGGATTTTGGGCTATAACTCCTGTAATTAAATACGAAGGAACGTGAAATTTTATAAGTGTTGCTATTTTTATATGTGAAATATCGATGCTGAAAATCATAGAGATGGGATAAATATTTCATATAGCTCCCATACAATCGATTATTCCGATAAACGGATTTGGGGTATAACTCCTGTAATTAAACACGTAGGAACGTGAAATTTTGGAAGTATCGCTATTTTTATATGCGAAATATCGATGTTGAAAATCATTGAGATGGCATAAATATTTCACATAGCTCCCATACAATCGATTATTCCGATAAGCGGATTTTGGGCTATAAGTCCTGTAATTAAACACATAGGAACGCTAAATTTTGGAAGCATCGCTATTTTTATATGTAAAATATCGATGTTGAAAATCATTGAAATGGGATAAATATTTCACATAGCCCACATACAATCGATTGTTCCGATAAACGGATTTTGGTAGATAACTCCTGTAATTATATCGGTAGTAACGTGAAATTTCGTAAATGTTGCTATTTTAGAATGTGGAATGTCGATGTTAAAAATCAATGAGATTGGACCAATATAACACATCGTCCCCATATAATCGATACCTCCGATAATTTCGGTATGAGCTAAAGTTAAATTCACACAGGCTGTACTGGGGATCAAACAGTGAAAATCGTGACGCTTATTCATGAAAGGTATTTAGCCTTCGGCACAGCCGAAGACAGCTTTCCTTACTTGTTTTATTTGTCATTGAATCTATTACACTGCGCAACACCAAAAAAATATATGGGACGAGATAGCATTTTTCTGGTAGATCTCAATGAGATAAGAAGAACTGTTGTTTTGGATTTTCATGCAATCGAAATTTTTGCAAACATGTCATGAAAACTAATTTTCACATATACAGTTTTATATCTCAGGGGTGATTTAAACCCCTAAAACCACCTCCTGGCTGCGCCCCAGCAGTTGATATAGTAGTTCATTTATGCATCAGAATCATATCAGTCGACATACCAGTTCATTTATGCATCATAATCATATCAGTTGACATACTCGTTCAAATTTGCATCAGAAATATACCATTTGACATAGTTCATATATGCATCAGAATCTTACCAGTTGACATACTAGTTCATATATACATCAGAATCATACCAGTTGACATACTGCTCAGTCTATGCGGCAGGACATACTAATCATTATGCCCATTCAGATCCACGAATTTGACATTCATTCCAGTTGGTATACTAGTCGGTCTATGCACCAGTATCATCATCATCAATATACCAGTTTATTCTTTAGAAAGCAGCGACTATTTGTATTTACCCAAGCACGAAAAAGCATCTGTGAATTACAAGGTAAAAAAGAAGCAGTTACAAGAGAAAAAGAAAGTCCTCTTCTGCATCAGCACCATACCAATTGGTATACTAGTCAGCGTCTGCATCAGCATTATACCAGTTGATATACTAGTTCTTACACAGCCAAAAATGAGCTAAAGGCTCTGAGTTCGATTCTCGGTAAAGTTAACACAAGTTTTTTTCTATATTTTTTAAATTATGTTGTTTATTGTATTTTAAAACCTTTACATTAACTCGCTTTCTTGTTTGCACCACCTTTTTCATACAAAATTTCGGAATCTTGCAAAGTCTTTTTAGGTAACTTCCCGTTGAGCTAGACACTTGAAACTTGGAACATATTTCGGAGCTCCGTGGCAATGCAATGTGAACGAAAAAAGTATCCGCTAGGTGGCGCACGGATCAAGAAATACGGTAAATTCATTTGAAAATTGAAATTTTGGGACGCTTATTTGAGGAACTTCCCGGTAAGCTAGATTATTGAAAATTTGCATAAATATGAACAATTGCAGACAATACAAACTGTTGTACAAGAAATTCCGCTAGATGTCACACTGGTCGAGATAATTACAAAAAATATTAAAAGACTCCTGGAAATTTGCGATCGATTTTTAGTAACTTCCAGATTAGTTAGAGACTTGAAACTTGTCACATTTATCACAACCCGATGACAATGCAATCCCTCATCAAAACAATTCCGGTAGGTGGCGCACGGATCGAGATATTTCGAAAACTAATTTGAAGTTGAGAATTTTGTGATCGACTTTTGACCAACTTCGAGGTAACCTAGGAACTTGAAACTTGGCATTAAATTGAGGCAACAGTGACACTACAAATAGTAAAAATCAAAATTCCAACAGATGACACGCTGGTCTATATAATATACTCGGGGTAATGTTCCTCCACAAACTGATAGTAGGCGAAGTGGATTCTTCCGACCTTCTTAGTCGATTGAATTTCGCTGTGCCTGTTAGGCTATCCCGGCATTATGTTCCATTTCACTTACCCATTTTTCGCCAAAACTTTGCTAAAAATTATCCCCTGCGCATTTGGTGCTCACAATGAGTTGCACAGCTGTATTAGTACGGAATTTAACTTTGCTACTTTACGTAATGCAATACTTGATTATTTAGCCTGAAACAGATTGACACCGCTCTCGAAAATATGCACACACATTTTATCGAGTAATGAAGGATTGGAAACGAATGCTTTCCAACTTTGGTCTGGCAGTTGATTGGAATCGAATGCATTCCAACAACGTAAATATTTCGATTTTATACACGTCCTGCCACTTTTGCGCAGATTCCAATGTAATACTTTCTTTGGTCTTCTACTTACTGAGTTGATTGGAATCGATTGCATTCCAACAACGTTAGTAATCTTTGGATGGGCATCACGTCCTGCCATTTTCGGCGCTGATCGGAATCGAATGCATTCCGACAGCGCAACAGGGGAATCCGGTGATTTCCCCTTTAGTATAGTCCTAATTTTTTTAATTAATTTGTTATTCATATAAATACATGTATGTATAGAATTAAGATTATATTATTATGTACAACACATTCTGTAAATGTATATGTACTTTTTAACCTTTCTGCTTTTTCGACCGCTTTTTGTCTGTGTCGACTTTAAATAAATAAATAAAATAAATAAATACCATATTCGGTCTAATTAAGAGAAAGAGGAATTCAGTCGAAAATTCTCTCAGGCAAAAAAGAAAAAAATGTACACAGTTTTATTATATTGCCTTCACCGAGAGTCGAACTCACAACTTATTGAATGCTGAACGGAGATATCAAGCCATCGAGTACTTATGCTTGCCAGCGTCAAATTGCAGCTTTGTTCTAAATTATAGCGACGAACCGCGTGCTCTGAAGAACAAACCACTGGACTTAATTTAATCCTAAAAAGTAATTAATTTAATACTTTTCCGTCTTTGTTTTTAAACAAATAGTACCTAAAACATTATAATGAGAGAGAGCGCTATAGAGAGAGCGCTTTAGTATTATTTTGGTATTATTTTAAAACTATTTGGTATTAAAAAAATTTCAGAGTCTTAAATTAATACTATTTAGTATTAAAACTCAAATTTAATTCCAAAAAGGCTTAATTTCATTACCGACTGGTATTAAAAGTAATACATATTTCATTTTTTACTGTGTAGATCATATATATTATATACCTACATCAGCATCATATTTGTATTTACTCAAACACGAAAAAGCATCTGTGAATTACAAGATAAAAAGAAGCAAACCAAAAATTTCAAATAATGTTTGCATAGTACCATGTACTAGAATAGATCGTACTAATGGTTGCGGTGTAATAAGGCCTTATAATAATAATGTAGTATGAAATGGAATTTTTCTAATTAGTATTTTTCTAAAATAGATTAGACTTTTTCTGACTACACCTTTATTATATTCAGAAAATTACAATCCATATTCAGAATTTCCATTTGATATTCAGGAAAATACAATTGACATTCAGAAAATTACAATTGATATTCAGAAAACTTTCTGAATATAAACTGAAAAACGTGTAGTATGATTTCAACCCGAGATTCATACATACTTGCATACTAGTACGAACCAGGATTTTTCTGACTAGTATGATTTCGCCCAGCAAAATATAGTTGTACACTAGTATGTTTTCTGATTAGATTGGCATTGATTGGTTTAAGGGTAATCAGCAAAGAACTTGTATAAAAACATCCATAAAATGTATAGTAAACGAGCTAGGTGTCTGCTGAGTAGTTTGGAATTGATTAGTTTGAAGGTAGCTACTGACTGGTTTAAAGCCAATCAGAAATGAACTATACCATTTCAAGTTGGATGTTAGAAAGCGTCAATTGGATTTTAGAAAGCGTTAATTGGATTTTAGAATAGTCAATTGGATTTTAGAAAGCGGTAGTTGGATTTTGGAATTGTCAATTGGATTTTAGAGAGCGTTAATTGGATTTTAGAATTATCAATTGGATTTCAGAAAGCGTCAATTGGATTTTAGAAAGCGTCAATTGGATTTTAGAAAACTTAAAAAAATTTCAACTTATGTTTTCTAAAATCCAATTGACGCTTTCTGAAATCCAATTTACGCTATTTTGAAAGTGTAAAATTACAATCAATTGTATTTTAGAAAGCGTCAATTGGATTTTAGAAAGCAAGAATTTAAATTTTTTCAGTTTTCTACAATCCAACTGAAGCTTTCTAAAATCCAAATAACGTCATCCAAAATCCAATTGACGCTTTCTAACATCCAATTTACTTTTCTAAAATCCAACTGACGCTTTCTGAAACCCAAATAACGCCATCCAAAATCCAAATTACGCTTTCTAAAATCCAATTAACTTTTCTAAAATTCAACTGACACTTTCTTAAATCCAATTGACAATTCTAAAATCCAATCGACGCCTTCCAAAATCCAACTGACGCTTTCTAAAATCCAACTTGAAATGGTGTAGTATGAATACACCACAAAATGTAAAGTCAATGAACTACATTGTTTGCCGAGTAGTTTGCCATTGACTGGCTTAAAGGTAATCAGAAATGAACTAGTATGAATACACCACAAAATGTATAGTCATTGAACTAGAATTTTCGCTGAGTAGTTTGGCATTGAATGGTTAAAAGCTAATCAACAATGAACTGGTATGCATATGCCACAAAATGCATAGTCAATGAACTATATTGTTTGCTGAGTACTTGGACATTTACTGGTTTAAAGGTGATCAGAAATGAACTAGTATGAATACACCACAAAATGTATAGTCAGTGAACTATATTGTTTGTTGAGTAGTTCGACATTGACTGGTTTAAAGGTGATCAGAAGTGAAATACATCATTTCAAGTTGGATTTCAGAAAGCGTTAATTGGATTTTAGAATTGTTAATTGGATTTTAGAAAGCGTCAATTGGATTTTAGAACTGTCAATTGGATTTTAGAAAGCGTAAATTGGATTTTAGAATAGTCAATTGGAATGTATAAAGTGTTAATTGGATTCTAGAAAACGTAAATTGGATTTTAGAAAACTGGAAACTGTTCAGTTGGACTTTAGAAAGTGTCAATTGGATTTTAGAATTGTTAATTGGATTTTGGAAAGCGTTAATTGGAATTTGGAATTGTCAATTGGATTTTAGAAAGCGTCATTTGGATTTTAGAATAGTCAGTTGGAAATTAGAAAGTGATAATTGGATTTTAGAAAACGTAAATTGGATTTTAGAAAACTGGAAATTGTTCAGTTGGACTTGAGAAAGTGTCAATTGTATTTTAGAATTGTGAATTGGATTTTGGGAAGCGACAATTGGATTTTAGATATTGTAAACTGAACTTTAGAAAGTATCACTTGTATTTTAGAATAGTCAATTGAAATTTAGAAAGCGTCAATTGGATTCTATGTAGAAAAGGGCTATTGTAAATTAGAAAACGTAAATTGGATTTTGGAAAGCGTCAATTGTATTTTGAAAATAGTAAATTTTTATTAATTCACACGCTACGTATACATACACATATTATAGCAACAACATGGTAATGAACAAGCAATAGCATTATTCAAGAATACTTATCTATGTAAATGTACATACATTTGAAATGTGAATATGAATAGGTTAAATTACATAGTTTAGGAACGAGTTGTAACAGATGGTTAATACGGTTATTTTAAATAAGTGAGAGTTATAAATAAATGTTCACTCACCGACCGGCATGTCCTCTCTTGCCATTGCAGCAGCGTGAAAAGTGGAGCTGTGCTGCACTGCCCTGGCGCAATCTCCTCCAGTTATCGTTGCCTTAGCGGCGTCTATAAGCGTTTCAACGTACTGTAATCTTTGCTCGCATACTCCGGAGCCTACTGTAATGGGAACTTCCATTATTTGGCTTTTCACGTACCTCTTCACTTTTGCCCAAATAATTTCGATAGGGTTTAGCATAGGGCTATATGGTTCCAGTTGTATAAGTTTGGACCTTCCACCCGTATGTTCTTCTATGACAGCTCCTATGCTTGCATGGCATGGCGCGTTGTCGCATACAACTACCAAGTCGCTAAGGCTATTTCCCTGTTGCTCCCACGCGTCCAACATATTACGTGCCCATAAACCGCAAGCATATGAATTAAATGAGCCTCGTTGTCTGTCAACAGTCACAATCCCTGATGCTGCGATTGCTCCTATCAAGTGGACGTTTGGCCCTCTGGCTGCAGGAAGCTGCTGCACAGCACGTTTGCCGACCCTTGACCGCCCCCGGGTATGCCGGCAAAACAAATTGAAGTTCGTCTCGTCGATCCAAACTATTAGCTTGCCCTCTCTAATATAATTACATATTTAATTTATCAATGTAGCTAGCACGTTTTTCTTTGTTCTCTGCACTGTTCATTGTAACAGGCTGCCCGTGAACAGTTTTGAGACTATAGAGCTTACCCTCGAGGTAGTTTCTTACGGTGGTCAGGGAGAGACTACTCCGAACTCGCTTCGGATTCGCTCACAAATTTGCTTTAGGGTCAAGCTGCACTTCTCCTCAAGCCAGCCCAACATAAAGTCAACCTGATCATTCGTGAGCAATTTCGGCCTATTTCCGCCTTTTTGTTTGAATATTTTTTCACCGGAGTTCACCCATGACCATGCCGTTTTATAAGCGACTCCCAAAGTCTGAGACAGAGCCACCCAGTTTTCGCCCTTGCAGCGACGTTAACAATTCTTCTATCGCGCGCATTCATTCCTGAGTAGGTGCACAGAGTCAAAAAGCTGTGCTAATATCATAAATATTATATAGTTACCCGTTACGTCTATGCGACACAAGGGACACGCTCCTCGGTCCTCTACAATCGTTTGTACACATGTTGTGTGAAAGAAATGTCCACACGGCGAAACTATACTGACCTCTTTGCCACGACGCATTGAGCTTATACAAATGATACAGTCATCTTTCATTTGCATTTTTTTCTTTTAATTTGATAACAAAATGTAAGAATTTAACGCAGACCGATACAATCTTCGCTTGAAAATAATTATTTTATATAAAAAAATTGTAAATTGACAAATACCACAAATAAAAAGTTTATTGCAAAGTATATATCGGATTCAAATTGTGCAGTACAAATTTTCTTAAATCCAATTTACGCTTTCCGAAATCCAAATTACGGTTTATAAAATCCAATTTACGCTTTCTAATTTCCAATTGACTATTCTTCAATACAATTTATGCTTTCTAAAATCCATTTTACGTTTTCTAAAATCCACTGACACTTTCTAAAATCCAACTGACTGTTCTAGAATCCAAATGACGCTTTCTAAAATCCAATTGACAATTCTAAATTCCAATTGACGCTTTCCAAAATCTAATTAACAATTCTAAAATCCAATTGACAATTTCTAAAGTCCAACTGAACAATTTCCAGTTTTCTAAAATCCAATTTACGTTTTCTAAAATCCACTGACACTTTCTAAAATCCAATTGACTGTTCTAGAATCCAAATGACGCTTTCTAAAATCCAATTGACAATTCTAAATTCCAATTGACGCTTTCCAAAATCTAATTAACAATTCTAAAATCCAATTGACAATTTCTAAAGTCCAACTGAACAATTTCCAGTTTTCTAAAATCCAATTTACGTTTCCTAGAATCCAATTGACTCTTTCTAATATCCGATTGACTATACTAAACTCCAACTGACGCTTTCTAAAATCCAATTGACTATTCTGAAATCCAATTGACGCACTCTAAAATCCACTGACATTTTCTAAAATCCAACTTGAAAAGGTGTAGTATGAATACACCACAAAATGTATAATCAATGAACTATATTGTGTCTTACGACACATGTGTAAAGATTCGTCATTTAAAAGCAGTAAAAGTTGGACCAACTTGATTGAACAAGAGAAAGCGAAGTAATAGGAACAGATAAGTTCCCGAACTTTGAGGTGTCTGGCTGAAATTTTTGTCATGGGATTAAGTCTGGAAAAGCCTGATTCTATCTAGTGTTCTGTGACACGTGTGTAAAAATCCGCTATTTAAAGCATAGGTCGGCAGATTTGTAAATGCAGGTGTATAAGTGAGAACGCTTATACACGCGCTGTGATCGTCCGAACTATATTTTTAACATTCGCTGACCAAACAAGCGACACCCCCACGCGATGTGGTTTCGCCCCTTGCCCAGCGACGACTAAATCATTTGGTAAACAAAGAGCGTAACGTGTCTGTGTGATGAATCCAACTTGTTTGACTGATCTTAAGATCTATGGGGCGGCGATGCTTGATTTAAAGGCAGCCAAAGTGGGACCAACCCGCTCAAACATGTAAAAGCGCAGTAAAAATTACGAAAATTCCCGAGTTTTGAGGTGTCTGGCTGAAGTTTTTGCCATGGGACGATGTCTAAAAATGCTTGATAATACTTTAGGGCATTGTTCTACAAAAGATGGGAAAAAACTGAGTAGTTAAAAGCAGCCAAAGTGGGCCAAATCCGTTAAATTGTTAAAACGGAATTCATTTCCATAGGAAAATCCCCGAGCTTTAAATTTTTATAGAAAAAATACCAAAAAAAAATCAAGACTATCGCTTGAAAAAGCGGAAAATTCGACGTTTTTCACTTTTCATAGTTCTGCAAAAACTTATTAACACAGCTCTTTAAAAACTTATCACTTTGTCACAGATTCATAGATTTTTGTGATGCATTGCGTATGGGCCCAACAATTTTTATTTTGTAAAAAATAAAATAAAACTGGATCCTCACCTGCCAAGAAATGTAAAACTCCATATAAAAAAACGCTCAAGAAATGGTCAAAAATTTGTTCCGCGTTTAATACGCTTATGTAAGATAGAGTTTGAAGGGCATTTAAAAAAAAATACAATAAAGAGCCCTGGGTATACAAACTTTGAAATGAAAACACCTTCCCCCTATTTAGCTTGCAGAAATAGAGTAGATATGTTTCTTCGATCTGAGTATCCACCGAAAATTTAAAACTGATCATTTTACCAAAAACTCAAAAAGTCAACTCATTTAAAAAGTTATCCAGGTGAAGTCTGTTTGATTAGAGGTCCTTGTTGCCATCCTTTTGAAACTATGTATATTTTATTAAATTTTTGTTCTTAGGTATATTAGAAGTGTAAGTGGTGCAGTTTTAGTAAATCTTAGCTGATCCCTTGTAATACATTTGAATTACCTCGAATAGAACTCATTCTTGAAGGCAACGGTGGAAATCCCAATTTAGTTCTACTTTCTAACAAACTTGTTCTAGACAATGAGCGCCAAATGCGGAAAAAACTAAAAAAACGAATGGCGGCGATATACCAACAGGCTATCGTAACATCTAACGAGAGTTTTGCCGAACTTCTTTTCCAACTTGTAGTGTGCTGCTTCGATTTTTTTCCAACAAGTTGGCGGGACCTACAGTTTTTTGCCGACTCCGAACGGCACTTGCAAAGCAAATGAGTTTTTGTTGAGAAGATTCTCATGGCAGAAATACATCCGAAGAGTTTGCCAGGGGGCGGCCCCGTAAAGAAAAAATTATTTTTCTAAATAATTTTTGATGTTGGTTTTTGCCGGGCATTGATATGACACGACTTGGTGTAGTCGGCCAAGCACTTAACCGCTACGGCGGCCGCCAAATACGAATTACCCATTATTAATTTCTGAGAAACATACCTAGTAGTTGGTAATAATCGTATAGTTATTAGCAAAATATTAACATCATTCAATTGGAACCTTTTAATTAGTGACTGCCGGGGTTATGTGCACACAGTTCAATACCAGCGCTCACACTTCGTCAGTCACATATTGAAGTATAAGTTATCAAAAAATGCACTCCTGATAATCTCACTAACTGATCACCAAATGAAGTGCACTTGAAAAGTACCGGACAAAAACCGAACAAAATGCGCAAGCGCCACACAATTTATTATCATGTGATCGTGTTAAATTATTTAATTTGATCCATATCTTGCAGATGTGCTTACAGTTTTAAAAAATTTTGAGTACCGCCCCATACCGTGTTTGTCACAACTTCCTATGATTCAAAATACTAATTTGTGGCATACATACATACATATGTACAGATGTATGAACGTACGGGATATTCAACTATTGTACATTACCTTGTGTCATTGAAGAAAGCCTTTTTAAAAATACTTAAGTAGACGCCGGAATATCCTTCCTATATTCAACACACAGGAGATCACTAAAAGCGAGCCAGGGTTAATTTATTGCACGATGCTAACCCTTTCATTCTCATTTTCGTGCACAATCATACTCTGTATGTAAGTACATATGTACGTGTTCCATCCAAATACTTGTATTGAAAAATATTTTTGTATGCACATAAAATGTTTGTTGCGATTTGTGAATGCTTACAAGCCGATACTTACGGACGAGGCTGAATGTATGATCATTTAGGTTTTTTTTAATAGGTAAACAAAATGTACCTACCGTGAGAATACATATTTTTGCGTAGCATTATGGTTTATTGAATGTTTATGTGCAACCCTTTCGAGATATTTGAATTAATCCGGAAAAGCAAGCGCTGTCCTGAACCAAGCACGTACGAAAGACCTTCAGGTAAATATGTCAATGCCAAAAGATCATTTTTCATTTTCAAAGGTTTGTTCTATTGTTTTTGTTATTGTATTATTAATATTTTCTTGTATCATTAAGATTTAGGCAGATCCTTGAGTTTCTTGTAACTCACGAAAGAAGAAATTAAAAAAAAAAACACTTATTATGCAATTTCCAGTATTGAAGCTTGCTTTCGATGTATATACATAGTTACTTAACAAAATTTGTTTTGACACCATAAAAAATGCAGTGACTTCTTTTTAAATAGTTTCGCCAGTTTAAAAAACAATATACGGTTGTATAAATATAATACACTACAAATTTTGTTCAATTTTTTAAAACATATCGCTTTCGATTGACTTGTGATAAAAACCAGAAGGTACCATTTCACATATACGCTTCCAACATATGTATGTATGTATAAGTGGTCGTGGTTGAAAATGTGTCAAAAATAAATTTTTATTCCTAGCAAGACCTATATTTTCACATTGATAAAGATATGAACCAAAAAATATATTTAGGCATCGTAGCCCGGATAAATAACTGTCGTATGTGAAAATTTGGTCGAATTGAGCTATACTTATGTAAATGCAGTTGAACTACTGACCAAGATCTTTCGAATGGCGCTATCAGGGTTTTGATAACTCTTTCAGTTTCCGAGATATCGAGTGAATTTTAGCTAATTATTGAACTAATTTTAAACATCTTAAATTTAGACCAAAATTCGATCATATTTTGTCGTTGTCATACATTGTTCCTGCAAAAATGTTGCCAAATGTAACATACGACAAAACTTAAAGAAAGAAAATCCTTTATAAATTCTAAAGTAATAGTTACCAAACCCCATTAAAAGTTCATTAATTAAAGGACTAGTAACATTCTCTCAAACTTTGAACTAATGGCTCAAACAGAATCAGTACCTACTTCTCCGTCATGACGTACATCGCGATTGACTGACAGGACGTACGAGTACGTGTGCGGATGGCACATAAAGCGCACCTTTTTGTTGAGGAATAAAATTGTTGATATGTTGTTTAAAATTATTGCAATTAAATAAGTTATTACAATATATATATGTAATAATTCGGAGTTAATATTCATTGTTGTACTTGCGTAAAGCCAAATTAGAAAATTGACAAAGTATGCCGGATTCGGCAACTGATACGTTGTCAATCTAGCGTTTTACATGCAAAATACTCGTACACACATCCTACTCGCTTGTCAGTTTCTTTTCTCTCCGTCAAGTACGTGACGTACTGTTTCTGCCGAAGCCATAAATCCAATAAAACGTTTTTGAGAAATATAACTCCAAACTTGAAGTCTCATTTCCCAAAAGTCGTCAAATGTAACATACGATAACAATTTATCCGGCCGACGATATGACCCGTAAACAACATTTATACCAATATGTTTTTTTTTTATTAATAAATCTGTGGCAATAAGGGCAAACGACCAAAGTTGAGTTTGGTCAAAATTTAGTTATTGCCGCCATCGCATTCTCCGTATTGAGATCTATAATCACACAAATTTTCATCACATTTGCTCAAAAATTGAGAATTTTATAGCCAAAAAAACCATTTTCAAATTCAAAACATTCACGGAGGGAAATCTATGGATGGAAGATCCATAATTATTGATACCACATTAAATAAAAATTGATAATCCTGTCCCATCAATGAATATGGATGTTTCATCAATGCTTTTTTGATAAATCACTATTGAAATGGTATCCATATAAACTATTGATAAATTCTAAATAGTTTAAAAAAACAAAATTTTATATAATTTGACATCTGGTTTCAGTAAGATTCGAACCCTGCTCCTCTGTCACGTTAGCCCAGTATTCTACCATTCGGCTACGGCATATTATACAATTTTTAGAAAAATGTTCAATCATAAGAAATTCAAAAAATTTTGAATTAAAAAAAAACGCTCCAACAAGTTGTAATATCGTCCCCTTTTTGCGTTTTTATCGTAACCACCATTTTTTCGAAATTTACTTTTTGATGCAAATTTGTTCATCATCCCTTAGCGCATCATCTGGAAAAAAATTATAGCTGAAATCCTTACAGTTATGTCAAAAAATGGCTATCTTTTTTATCGTATCCACCAATTCATAAATGAAAAAATAAAAAAAAAATTAAAAAAATGCTCTCCTGTAAAATTTGGGTTTTGGCGTTTACGATAAAAACGCAAAAAGGGGACGATATTGTTAGAAAATCCATAGTAAACATTGTTGAACTATTATGATTATGCGTCCCAGAAAAATTTACATTTCGTCCATATATATTAATACGCCGCCTCTATCATTATTACTATGCAGAAAATATAGATATCGATATAGCAACAATAGAAATTCATATTACGACGATAGATATTGACATGCCGTTCAAATATATTAGTATTCTATCCATAAATATAAAAAACAGTACATCATATCGAAATGGTTGACATGTCATTTTACTTTTTATTGGGAGCAAATAATATTTGATGACTCGCTCATTCTGAATGAATATTGCATCAAACTCGTCGCTATCAATAGTGATATTGTCACAACATTCAAGGCATTTCTCTCAGTGTTTGCACTACAATTTTGAATTTCGAAACGCTTTACTGAAAAACTTAAAAATACTTTGGTCGTTTGCCCTTATTGCTACAGAAATAAATCCGTGGATAAAGATACCAAAATCCAAAAATTGCTAAACTTTATAGTATGTAGTTACTAATATAATCTATTTCGGTAATGGTAGCATCTGTCAAAAAATGTTCTTTTACAGTTTGTTCGTGAGGTGATTCTCCTCGAAAAGTGTCCCAAAAATTTTTTTTCGTAAATGCTATAGTTTTCTCGCTTTAATCACTTTATAAATTTTTTTTTTTGTTTTCCAACAAACAAATAATTATTATAATAATTATAATTAAACTTTTGTGATGCATTTTGTAACTAATCATTCAATATTTATCACTCTTAAATTGATGAATCACTACCAGAATCAATATTTATAGCGTGAATATTTAAATGAATTGTTTGCTTTGTGGCTAAATATTTTTAAATACATAATTGTACCCATTGTACCCTGTGTTTGGTACTTACACAGGGCCATGATTCAATCAGTATCCCTGCAGTCAACTTAACTAGTTTTATACTAATCAAATACCAGTCAGCCAGGCGGCCTCAACTAGTTCGAGTTCTGTAATTTTTCCATATTAGCAACTGGTATTTTTAACACGGCGATGTCCTACGAGATGGCAATTGTCCTTCTCTGCATCAGCACCATACCAATTGGCTGACTAATCAGCCTCTGCATCAGGAATATACCAGTTGATATACTTGTTATTATACACATCAGTATCATACCATTTAAGATACTAGTTCGTATATACGTCAGGATCGTACCAGTTGAAAGAATAGTTCATATATACATCAGAATCATTCTAGTTGAAAGACTAGTTCATATATGAATCAGAATCATACCAGTTGACAGACTAGTTCATATATGCATCAGAATCATACCTGTTGACAGACTACTTCTTATTTGCATCAGAATCATACCAGTTGACAGTCTAGTTCATATATGCATCGGAATCATACCAGTTAACAGACTAGTTAAAAAAATCATTGGAATCATACCAGTTGTCATACTAGTTCATATATGCGTCAGAATCATACCAGGTGATATAGTAGTTCATTTATGCATCAGAATCATACCAGTTGACATACCAGTTCACTTATGCATCATAATCATATCAGTTGACATACTAGTTCAAATTTGCATCAGAAATATACCATTTGACATACTAGTTCATATATGCATCAGAATATTACCAGTTGACATACTAGTTCATATATACATCAGAATCCTACCAGTTGACATACTGCTCAGTCTATGCGGCAGGACATACTAATCATTATGCCCATTCAGATCGTACCACCGTGGAGTGTAATGGAGTGTGGTTACTAAGTGACCTTGCTCAATCCCGACTCTTGCGTCCTCGTTCGTGCACTCTGGGCAACGGGAGCTACCTAGGCTCGCGGCAGAAAGAGAGGGAGCCCCGGTGGGGCCACTCTGACATACTTTTTAAGGGCTCACCGAGGTTTTTGCGTAGCGTCTGTTCACCATGAGGTGCGGCTGCAAGCGGGCGTTTGTCTTGAAGCAAGCGGCTCGCTATATAAATGTGTAAATATTTTCCAAAACCCCGAAACGGGTTGTGCGCTGGGTTTGAGACCCGCCACGTAAAAAACTTAATTCCAATGAAAAAATATACAAAGCCTCGGATGAGAACCCCCTTTAATGTTGACGACCCGGCAAAACGAATAAGGCATAACGATTTGGATATTAGGGCATGTACCGGGAATGTCCGGACCCTTTCAAGGGACGGTACCGCTGCCCGACTGGTTGATGTCCTCGTAGTTGCAAAGGCTGACATCACCGCCCTGCAGGAAATGCGATGGACGGGGCAAGGAAAGACGACCATCGGTCCTTGTGACGTATACTACAGTGGCCAGACACGCGGCAAAGCGCGTGGTGTAGGATTCGTGGTGGGAAAGAGACTTCGCCGCCAAGTATTAGCGTTCACTCCTGTGAACGAGCGTCTCGCTGCGATCCGCATCAAGGCGAGGTTTTTCAACATAACATTTATCTGCGCCTATGCGCCGACTGAGGAGACGGACGACGCAGAGAAGGACTCCTTCTACGATAAACTTGAACAGACTTATGATCGCTGCCCACAGCATGATATCAAAATCGTGCTCGGCGACTTTAATGCCAAGGTGGGCAAGGAAGGAGTCTTTGGTCCCACAGTTGGAAAATTCAGTCTCCACGATATAACATCCCCCAACGGCACTAGGTTGATTGACTTCGCAAGCTGCCCGCAATATGGTCATCAGTAGTACCAGGTTCCAGCATCAGCGAATACACCAAGCCACATGGCTGTCCCCTGATCAAAGAACTAGAAACCAGATTGATCATGTCTTGATTGACGGCAGACATAGCTCCACCGTTCTGGACGTGCGTACACTGCGTGGTCCCAATATTGACTCTGACCATTATCTTGTCGCAGCCAAGATACGCACACGCCTCTGTGCAACGAAGAAAGTGCGCACAGTAACGGAGGGAAAGTTTGACGTCGAGAAGCTGCGCATGACACAGACAGCTGATAATTTCACAACTCGACTCTCACACCTGCTAGCAGAGGGCAATCCTCGACCTAACGATGTAACCGAGCAATGGAAGCATATCTCTCACTCATTGCGTACCGTCGCTGAGGCCACTATAGGGTTCCAGCGAGCCCGCAAGAACAACTGGTACGATGAGGAATGCAAAACTGCCTCGAAAAAAAAGGACGCTGCCTACAAGGACGCTGCGAACGGGCGCAACCCGCAGTGTATGGCAACAATATCGCGAGGCAAAGAAGGAAGAGAGACGCCTTTTCAGAAAAAAGAAAAGTGAGGCCGAAAGGCGTGAGTGTGAGGAGCTTGAGATGCTGGCTGGCAGGAATGATGCCCGAAAATTCTATGAAAAGATCCGGCGGATGACGGAAGGTTTTAAGACCGGGGCAAGCTCCTGTAAGGACAATAATGGCGACCTGGTAACCGACGTTCAAAGTGTACTTAAATTATGGAGGGAGCACTTCTCCTCACTGCTAAATTGCGAGGGAGACGTCGAACCCGATACCCCAATCCCTGACGATGGAAAAGTCGTCCCACCACCTGACTATGATGAAGTGAGGATAGCTATATCCCGGCTCAAAAACAACAAAGCGCCTGGAAAAGACGGACTACCCGCCGAGCTGTTCAAACGCGGAGGCGAAGAGCTGGTAAAAAGCATGCATCAGCTCTTATGCAGAATATGGTCAGACGAATGCATGCCTCCGGATTGGAATTTAAGTGTGCTTTGCCCAATCCACAAGAAAGGCGATCCCGCTAACCGCACCAACTACCGCGGAATTAGTCTTCTTAATATCGCATATAAGGTTCTTTCTAGCGTGTTGTGTGAAAGGCTGAAGCCCATCGTAGACAAACTGATTGGACCTTATCAGTGTGGCTTTAGAGCTGGTAAGTCTACCATCGACCAGATTTTCACGATACGCCAAATCCTGGAGAAGACCCATGATAAGAGAATCGACACTCACCATCTCTTTGTCGATTTTAAGGCCGCTTTTGACAGCGTAAAAAGGAGTTGCCTGTATGCCGCCATGTCTGAATTTGACTTCCCTGCAATGCTTATACGGCTTTGTCAAATGACGTTGAGCAATACCAACGGCTCCGTCAGAATCGGGAAGGACCTCTCTGAGCCGTTTGAAACCAAACGAGGCTTCAGACAGGGCGACTCCCTTTCGTGCGATTTCTTCAATCTGATGCTGGAGAAGATAATTCGAGCAGCAGAGCTAAACCGCAATGGTACAATCTTTTACAAGAGCGTGCAATTGCTGGCGTATGCCGATGATATTGATATCATTGGCCTTAACAACCGCGCCGTAAGCGCTGCCTTCTCTGGACTGGATAAGGAAGCGAAAAAAGTGGGTCTTGCCGTGAACGAGGACAAGACGAAGTATTTGCTGTCATCAAAGAAAGAATCGGCGCACCTGCGCCTTGGCAGCCATGTCACTGTTGATAGTTACAAATTTGAAACTGTGAGGGACTTCGTCTATTTGGGAACCAGTATCAACACCGAAAATAATATCAGTCTAGAAATCCAGCGGAGAATCACTCTTGCCAACAAGTGCTGCTTTGGACTGAGTAGGCAATTGAGAAGTAAAGTCCTCTCTCGAAGAACAAAGATCACGCTCTATAAGTCTCTCATCATACCTGTCCTGATGTATGGCTCAGATTCATGGACAATGTCAAGAAAAGATGAGATGGCCCTTGGAGTATTTGAGAGAAAAGTTCTCCGGAAGATTTATGGTCCTTCCCGTGATGCCAACGGCGAGTATAGAAGGAAATTTAACGATGAGCTGTACGAGATCTACGCAGATCTGACCATAGTCCAACGAGTTAAAGCCCAAAGACTCCGCTGGCTGGGCCATGTTATGCGGATGGACAAAGAAGCTCCAGCACAGAAGGTTTTCCTATCGTCGCCTGAATTCGGCAGCAGAGGAAGGGGGAGGCCTCGACTGAGATGGAAACAACAGGTGGAGGATGACTTGAACTCCCTTGGGGTTTCCAATTGGCGTCCGTTATCGCTAAAAAGGAATGACTGGCGTGCTTTGATACGAAACGGCCAAAATCGCTTAGGCGGTTAAGCGCCAATAAATGATGATGATGATGATGATGAGATCGTACCACTTGTCATACTAGTCCATTAATTTGACATTCATTCCAGTTGGTATACTAGTCGGTCTATGCACCAGTATCATAGTCAGCCTCTACATCAGCAATATACCAGTTTATTCTTTAGAAAGCAGCGACTATTTGTATTTACCCAAACACGAAAAAGCATCTGTGAATTACAAGGTAAAAAAGAAGCAGTTACAAGAGAAAAAGAAAAGCAATTGTCCTCTTCTGCATCAGCACCATACCAATTGGTATACTAGTCAGCCTCTGCATCAGCATTATACCAGTTTATATACTAGTTCATACACAGCCAAAAATGAGCTAAAGGCTCTGAGTTGGATTCTCGGTAAAGTTGACACAAGTTTTTTTTTCTATATTTTTTAAATTATGTTGTTTATTGTATTTTTAATTTAATTATTGAATTCAACTTGCAATGGCTCCTTTCAAATTCCGCGTTCGTCAAGTTTGATTATATAGGTGAAGGCCCAATTGCATTCAACTTTGTAGGATTCACTTTAATTCAAAGTTTTTTAAACGTAAAGCGAAGCGAAATTTTTGCAAATGCTCAAAAACGAGGCGCGCATTTGTCAAAGTTTTATGTAATTGGGGCTTTGGAGTTGTATTTTTAAGTAAGGTAAATTAAGGTTACTCAAGGTTAAGTTTGTCGTCCACTGCGGAGTTCCGGTCCCACATATGTATATATAGATAAAAGTAAGTCTTATTTTTACATCAAAAAGAGTCAAAGTAAGACTGCTTTCATGCTGGGCCATACACTCGAGTTAAAGGAGCATTGTTAGAGTCAATTTATATTCTTGTTGTCAATATACTCAAGTTTATGCCGCAACGTAAAAAAAATGGCGGTTATATACCAACAGGTTGTCATAACCTCTAACGAGACTTTTGCCGAACTTCTCTTCCAACTTTGATTTTTGTTGGGATTTTCCACATAGTAGTATCCCGGGACTGACACTCCTATACCGACACCGTTACTCCTCCTAGAACCACTTAGATGACTTTATGAAGGCCATCAAGTCCTTTATGTCCAGTTCAGCGGTCTGGTTTAGGCTATCCAGGAAGGGAACTCCCAAAAAGCGCGTTCTCGCGCCGCTTAAGACCGGGCAGTTGCAGATGAGGTGCTTCACCGTTTCCTCTTCCTCATGATCTTTGCAGCTCCTACAGCATCGTCGATAGGGCACACCTTCTGCGTGCCTACCAATAAGGCCGTGCCCAGTTAGAACACCTATTCATTTGGAGATTTCTCTCCTTCTTAGGGCGTGAATGCCTCTAGATCTTTTATGATCACATTTCGGCCAGGTTTGTTTGGATGTCCGGCACCTTGGGGATTGTTGCCACATTTCGTTGGCTTGGAGTACACACTCCGTCAAGCCAACGAAAGGTAGCAACAATCCCAAGGGTGCCGGACATCCAAACAAACCTGGCCAAAATGGGATTATAAAAGATCTAGAGGGATCATAAAAGATCTGAATACAGTTACTTCAATAAAAAATACCGTTCAAACAACCAAAATTTGGTCAACTTCAGGATAACAGCACGAGATTGTTTATTGTACCAGTGCCTTTTTTCTGTGTATATACACAAGAAATATAGCAGTTGACATACTAGAACATATATACATCAGCTCATATTTGTATTTACCCAAACACGAAAAAGCATCTGTCAAACAAGAGAAAAAAGGAAGCAAACCAAAAATTTCAAATAATGTTTGCATAGTACCATGTACTACAATAGATCGTACTAATGGTTGCGGTGTAATAAGGCCTTATAATAATAATGTAGTATGAAATGGAATTTTTCTAATTAGTATTTTTCTAAAATAGATTAGACTTTTTCTGACTACACCTTTTTCAGTTTATATTCAGAAAGTAACACTTTATATTTAGAAAATTACAATTCATATTCAGGATTTCCATTTGATATTCAGAAAAATACAATTGACATTCAGAAAATTACAATTGATATTCAGAAAACGTTCTGAATATAAACTGAAAAAGGTGTAGTATAATTTCAACCCGAGATTCATACATACTTGCATACTAGTACGAACCAGGATTTTTGTGACTAGTATGATTTCGCCCAGCAAATTATAGTTTTATACTAGTATGTTTTCTGATTAGATTGGCATTTATTGGTTTAAGGGTAATCAGCAAAGAACTAGTATAAAAACATCAATAAAATGTATAGTAAACGAGCTAGGTGTCTGCTGAGTAGTTTGGAATTGATTAGTTTGAAGGTATTCAGAAATTAACTGGTATGAATACACCACAAAATGTTTAGGCGTAGAACTATAATGTTGCTGAGTAGTTGGCATTGACTTGTTTAAAGCTAATCAGAAATGAACTAGTATGAATACACCACAAAATGTACAATCAATGAACTACATTGTTTGCCGAGTAGTTTGGCAATGACGGGCTTAAAGGAAATCAGAAATGAACTAGTATGAATACACCACAAAATGCATAGTCAATGAACTAGAATTTTCGCTGAGTAGTTTGGCTTTGAATGGTTTAAAGCTAATCAACAATGAACTGGTATGCATATGCCACAAAATGCATAGTCAATGAACTATATTGTTTGCTGAGTAGTTCGACATTGACTGGTTTAAAGCTGATCAGAATAGAACTAGTATAAATACACCACAAAATGTATAGTCAATGAACTATATTGATTGCTGAGTAGTTTGGCCTTGAGTGGTTTGAAGCTAATCAGCAATGAACTAGTATAAATACACCACAAAATGCATGGTCAATGAACTATATTGTTTGCTGAGTAGTTGGACATTGACTGGTTTAAAGGTGATCAGAAATATACTAGTATGAATACACCACAAAATGCATAGTCAATGAACTAGAATTTTCGCTGAGTAGTTTGGCATTGAATGGTTTAAAGCTAATCAACAATGAACTGGTATGCATATGCCACAAAATGCATAGTAAATGAACTATATTGTTTGCTGAGTAGTTCGACATTGACTGATTTAAAGCTGATCAGAAATGAACTAGTATAAATACACCACAAAATGTATAGTCAATGAACTATATTGTTTGCTGAGTAGTTTGGCCTTGACTGGTTTGAAGCTAGTCAGCAATGAACTAGTATAAATACACCACAAAATGTATGGTCAATGAACTATATTGTTTGCTGAGTAGTTGGACATTGACTGGTTTAAAGGTGATCAGAAATGAACTAGTATGAATACACCACAAAATGTATTGTCAGTGAACTATATTGTTTGCTGAGTAGATCGACATTGACTGGTTTAAAGGTGATCAGAAGTGAACTAGTATGAATACACCACAAACTGTATAGTCATTGAACTATTTTGCTTGCTGAGTAGTTTGGCCTTGACTGGTTTGAAGCTTATCAGCAATGAACTAGTATAAATACACCACAAAATGTATAGTCAATGAACTAGAATTTTCGCTGAGTAGTTTGGCATTGACTGGTTTTAAAACTAATCAACAATGAACTGGTATGCATATGCCACAAAATGGTTAGTCAATGAACTAGTATGTTTGCTGAGTAGTTCGGAATTTGACTGCAGGGTATGGTTGTATTGACAGCTGTGGCTAACTGTTCTTTCATGCACAGTTGATTTTTTATCACTCAAACTATCACTCTTTTTATTTTCTTGTTTACATTCTTTGCAAAGTTCGTGGAAAAGCTACGGAATTCGTTTGCGTGTTTTAATGAGTTTTAGTTAATTTTTTTAGAAAAAAAATAGTTGTGAAAAAAAAATTTAGTGAGTGCTTTGTGATAATCTCTTTAGAAAATGTGGAAAAACAAGTAAAAAGCACGTATTTTTATGCGTTTGTTGTTTTGCCACTGCCTTTGACACAAAAATTCGGGCCAAAACGGTAATTTCGTATTCTGTTTTGGGGTGCGGTTACCAGTAATGATTTTGCCATGCACAGGGCAAAGTACGAACATTGAGAAAAATATTTAAAAAAAAAAAATAGCAGGACAGGTGCTCGAAATACAGGACTATCCCCTAATTGGCTCAACGAATAAATGATTACATCTTGAGTTCCTTTGGGGCAAATATATATTAAATAAGGAATTGATAAAATCACAGTCAATTTTCTTATTGTCCACATTGTATACAAATATAAATGAATTATAAAGTCTGCGGTCATGCAAAGACTGCAAATGTAAAAGCTTACGTCTACTAGTGTATGATGGAGGGCCATCATCCCAGCACATGTTGTATAAGGAAAATTTTGTAAAAGACTTTCCGAACCCTTTCAATTTTACCAGAGTATACATCAGAGTAGGCGTTCCATATCAAAGAGCAATACCCCAGTCGACTACGAACAAGAGCAACAAATAATGATTTAAGGGTCCTTAAAATCGCGAGTGTTTCTTCTAATGAAGCCAAGTAGCGTAAACGACTTAGAGACAATGAAGTCAATGTGCTTGCTAAATGTAAGCTTTGTATCAAAGATCACCCCTAGATCCTTCATGTCGGAGCAACGATTGAGCGCATTTTCTGGTAAACGATACAATAGCACATTTCTTGGTATTCAAGTACAAGTTATCTGATGTACACCAAGATTCAAAAATATTTAAATCCGCTTGCAACTTCCTGCAATCAGAAAGACTGTCAACTTGCAGCAAAAGTTTAACATCATCGGCAAACATCAGGCATTTCGTAAATTTATTTCATTGATGAAAAGCAAAAATAATAGCGGACCACAATTGGTATCTTGCGGAATACCTGACCAAGCATTGATACTGGTATTTGAGGAGACTGGACCCATTTTCACAAATAACTTCCCCCCTCTAAGAAAACTAGCAAAGAATTTCAGAAGCTCTCCAGTAATACCATAGAGTTCTAGTTTATGCAGTAGGACAACGTAGTCCGCTTATAATGTTACATACGTGAAGGTAAAGTTTAGAATGAACGATGCTATCGAACAGCTTGGCTAATGTATTCTGTTTCACTATAGGCCTATAGTTAAGTATATCATTACGGTCGCCTGATTTGTTAATTGGAGTGATAGAACAGACCTTCCATGCGTCAATAAAAAACACTAGAGAGGCAGCAATTAAAAGTTCGATTGATGGGATCCATAAGGGAGTCAACACATGGTTTGAAAAATACCGAGCAAAAACCATCAATGTCAGATTTACAATTATACTTTAGTTCCGATATCGCAAGAGTCACGTCAGATTCCTCAACTACAAACGCAGATATTTCAGGCAGAGATGGTAAAGAAACCGTAGGAAGACTTTGGTTGTCATACTTTTCATATACAGTCGTAATTTATAACTACGCCGACAAGGTTAATATAATAAACACGCCTTCCTAAACACAAATTAGTTTAAGAAACACATTTTATAAGTGTGATGAGACACTCTAGTATGGCTAGGTATGTTTGCCTTTGTTCACATCAAGAGTTAACGATAGTGCGGTTGTTAACCTAAGCAGTAGGTTAGGTTAGATTCAGGTGGCCGCCGCAAAGGCACACTGAGGCCAGTTTTAAAAGGCCCGTTGTGATACCACCAACACCAGTAAAGTCAGTACCGGGACCCGGCCATATGGAAAACCCCTGAGTTGTTGGGATTCTCCACATAGCAGAAACCAGGGACTGACACTCCTACCCCGACACCGTTACTCCTCCTCGAACCGCTTAGACCCTAAGCAGTAAGTTTCCAACAATTACACTGTGACACAAACTGAGGGTTCATCTCTCCGTAATTGATGAAACCAAATAGACCACACCACCTATTGTTGCGTCTAGAAAAAAATTAGTGTCAAAAATTAGTTCCTCGAACCAAAAAATAGCAGCATACGAAAACCCCACCTTTTATCAAGTTTTAATTAGTTTTTCACATACACAGGGTTACCAACTTTAAATAAAAATGAAACCAGAACTATAAGCTAAAAACCCAGTATGGGGTTTCGATATGGGAGGGATAAAATTTCATCTCCATTTGGTTTCATCAATTTCGTAGAATCTTGTTGCACAGTGTTACAAACACAAACACATAATTTTATTCCAATAGTATTCTGATCGCTTCAAGGATATCAAAATGTCACAGTAGAAGAAAAGAAAATTTGAGGATGACAGTGACATTCAATGGTTAAGCCACAGAATAACCCCAATATTCATTTGCACATTATTGTATGTTGATGGTATGTCAACCTTAGCACGTTATGCCGGAAGTGAAACAGCTTTTGTACGTCAGTTGTAGAAGTTTGTCAAATCTCCAGCAATGTTAAAGGGTATAAACCATACCTGTTAAGTTTTGATTACTAATCGTAATGATTAGTAATCTGATTACTTTGCATTTGATAGTGAAATAATTGATTACATTACGATTATCTTGGTCCCAACTAGATAACGTAATGATTACGATTATAAAGAATCAAAAAATAATCATGATTACTCTAGATTACTGAAAAGAATAAAAAATAATCACAAATAATCAAAAAAAAATAATTCATTATTTTCAGCGATTCTTTTTGATTATTTTTGATTCTTTTCAATCCAAAAATTGTTTGGTATTTTAAAAACAAATAGAAATTAAAAAAAAAAACGATTCCGCCAAATACTTTTTTGCTCATAGATGGGCTTATTCATCATAAAGTCCTATTTGGCTCAAACAAGAGCCACATAAGCTTATTAGAGTCGTATATGACTAATGGAAGTCATGACTAATAATCATGGAAAAGTCATTTATAACTTTTGGCAGAGTCATTTACTACTCATGAAAGAGTCATTCACTGATTAAGGAAAAGTCATTTATGACTCATTTTGTTTTATTTTATTTTGTTTAATTTGGTTTAATTAAATTTTATTTTACTTTATTTTTTTTTTGTTTCATTTCATTTTATCTTATTTTATTTTCTTTTTTTTTATTTCATTTTGTTTAATTAAATTTTTTTTTTTAATTTTTTTTTTTTTTTTGTTTTTATTCTATCCTTTTTTATCCTATTTATTCGCGAATTTTTCGTTTCTCTAACGTTTAAACACATGTTTTACAACAATTTGTAATAAAGAAACAGATGCGCGTTTCTCTATTGTGTTATTTGCGAATTCTGAATCTTATTAACATCTTTTTAAAAAAAAATTATTTAAAATAAATAAAATAAATAAATTTTCTTACGTATGTTTGTTATGAGTTATAATTGTTGTTACTTTTCCATCTTGTTCACTAATAATAAAAACATAGAATAATTTAAGAAAAATTATTCACAAACGGTCAAAAGTCCACCAAAGTTTCAAAGATTCTAAATTTTCTTACTTTATTGAAAAATAAGATATCTATGTACAAGTTAATTTTCTATTTCAAATAAACGAATTAATTTAGTTAGTAATTTATAAATATATGCTTTTCGTGATTGCATTTCTCTAAAGTTTATCAAACTTGTTTTAAAGCTTAGGCATTTCGCCTTTAAACGAGTATTAAATTTTTATAGAAATCAATACGTCTATCGGGTTTGGTACAAATTGGCAAAGAGGTTAGTAAGATCAAACTTTTTATCATAAATGGACAGTGCCAATTAGTTGGCTGTTTAATCTTTAGCTCAAATAAAATTTCATTGACCCACTTTCAATAACTTTTAGCTATTAATAAAACACAAATTTGGCTTGTAAATTAAAAAAAAAATTGTATATTTTACCATTAATTTTGAAGCACCTTGTTAGTGTGGCACCACGAACGGACATTTAAGTTTTATAAGAGTATTGCCATTTAAAAGAAACAACCCAGCCAACATTTTCTATCGCGGATGTGCCCATAAAGTTACTTCAAGAAGTTGATTTCATCACAGAAGTTATCGCTGTTTCATCTTTTTCTCATCTTCCTTCGGGAAAAGCCGTTTCCCGTATACGTGACGACCATACGGTTGCTATGCGACACTTCGGAAATTGACTTATAACTGTCGTGTGAAGAATAGAAGAAATGATGAAAAAAATTAAAAAATTTCATTTTACCAGGACTCAAACCTTGAACCCTACGCATGCTAGGCGATCACGCTAGCTCTAGGCCAAGGTATTGTCTGATATTAACATAGAAATTCAACAATACCCTGCAGTAAAAAAATGTCAATTGCAAAAAACATCTAGCTTATAAATAACTATTTTGTGGCAATTGTAGGAAATAGTGAATTTTGAGCACACTGAGGAATAACTAACGTCTAACTACGCCACAAGTCATGCAGAGGAGTCCGAAAATATGTTTAATTTTTCGTTCGCTTCAGTCTTTTAGCTTGTAATTTCCAGGTGCTTTTTCGGTATTGGGTAAATTAAAGGGGGTTCTCATCCGAGGCTTTGTATATTTTTTTTCATTGGAATTAAGTTTTTTACGTGGCGGGTCCCAAACCCAGCGCACAACCCGTTTCGGGGTTTTGGAAAATATTTACACATTTATATAGCGAGCCGCTTGCTTCAAGACATACGCCCGCTTGCAGCCGCACCTCATGGTGAACAGACGCTACGCAAAAACCTCGGTGAGCCCTTAAACCAAGTATGTCAGAGTGGCCCCACCGGGGCTCCCTATCTTTCTGCCGCGAGCCTAGGTAGCTCCCGTTGCCCAGAGTGCACGAACGAGGACGCAAGAGTCGGGATTGAGCAAGGTCACTTAGTAACCACACTCCATTACACTCCGTTATGCCTTATTCGTTTTGCCGGGTCGTCAACATTAATTGGGTAAATACAAATATATAATAGTTTCTGGTTTCTAAAGAATAAATTTTATACACATAGAGTAAAATGGGGGAATTAAAAAAGGAATGGAAAAGATAAAATAAAATTTAAAGTAAATAAATAAAAATTATAAAAAAAAAATAAATTTATCTTTTGGCTATTATTTGCTTGAAAAGTAGTTAGTTAGTAGTTGGTTGACATCTCATGCAGAGGTAACCATAACTGTCCGGATTCCGACCATCGTCGAACAAAAATAGTTAGTCCGAGTATATGAAAATTTACAGTAAATGTACAGCACTAGTTGATTGGTAAGCAACTTAAAGTTACTTTTACGCTAGATACTTTTCCTGCAGGGTATGTATTCAAAACACAAGCAACCGGCACTTATGCGACACTGAGTAACTAAGTAACGGAGTAACTCAAAAGTTAAGCCAAGAAGTGAGATATGCGATATTTATGTTTCTTGTTGTTGTACAATATAAAACACCTTCTAGAAGTGACGCAGGCGTTACTTAAGCGATATGGAAGGGAAAGCGCTCTTCAAAATGCTAGCAGGGAATGCGTCAATCGATTATGGTAGTTATTCATTATGTGACTACTAAGAAAGAACTTGTTATGATAAGTGGGTAGTGCCACGCTACATCATCAAAATCATTGTTTTTTTTTTTTTTGCTTTTATGCTTAAATAAATCTTTATAAAACAAATCTCATTGTTTTGCTGTATTTTTTACCAAAAAATTGTGGCTTTTGCATTTTTCTGAAAACTTTCGACTTTGACGAATTATTTTGAAGCACCCTGTAACTGTGGTCTTCTGCATAATAAAACTTCAAACAATTATATTTCATTTGCATTTTAAATTGTTAAAATATCTTCATCGATTCAAAAGTTATGATATTTTCAAAGCAAAAACTCAAAAGGCGCCATAGTGCGACGTCTACGACAGCGAGGAAAAACAATGTTGCTTTTTGCATTTTTATAGGGGAAGGTGGTTGAGAAGAGATAATGATCCCCTTTTTGAAGGTAATGCCTATTTTACAACAGAAGATGACTTTTAGCGGGCATGCCGTGAGGGCTACATTTTCGTGCAGAAAAGTACTCGACGTTTCGCTACCGATTTGTAGCTTCTTCAGCAGTAGGTAAATCTTTATTTTGGAAGACAGCAAACAATTAGCATTAATAAGCTATTTGGTTTAAAGTAACAGTTGATAAAAACACTTACACAAATAAAGCAATTTGGGAGAAACCATTTTGGTTTCTAAAAAAATTTCATTTTAGTTATAATTTAATCGCACATTTATGTATATGAGCGTTTCTTTTTCAAGTGATCCAAATTTTGTAAAAAATCAACCGTCATGTCAAGGATTTTGTTCAAATTCGGTTTACACGTAGGGACTATAAATTGATTTGACACGTATTTTTTGTTTTGCCATTTTTTCGATATTCTTCGGAGATATGATCTGTCAAAGTTTGGAATTTTTCTTAAACTAATGAAAACATGTAGCTACTCAGTCTATCATATCTCGGCTTGTACTAATGCTACAAACTTCAACTTGAGCTCATTTGAAAGCTAATGAATCAGGCTTTGCGTTCCTTAATAAATTTTTTGCATTTTGCAATTTTTTTATTTTTATTATAACAATTGCATTTTTAACATTGCAACTGCACAGTGTTACCCACAACATTTTTAGTTCTAAATACCTGCATCCGATTGCTTATTAAATTCTCTACAAAATCAATATATTTCAAAAATGGGGTCTTCATACGGACTTTTACTAAAATACATATTTGCAAGACTAACTCTATATTTTTGTATGAAAAAAAAAAAATTAAATCAAACAAGTTTTTTTTGTATTGGGACAATCCATATGAAAACATCTAATTCAAAAAGCTGGCTAGTCTCGGATTTCGCTCAAACTTTGAGGGACACTTCTTTAGGGTCGTAAATGAACATATTGACACACATCTATTTTTTATAACCACTCGTTTCGGACTGGTCAAGTTTCAAAGTTTGAAGGCGTAATTTTTAGGCCTACCCTTAGCTGTAAAAATGTTTCCATTAGAGATATCTTTACATTCGATATAGCGTTTTAAGGGGAAAAGATAGTAGTTTGTTCAAATATAAATATTAAATCATATAGCGAGTACCTGGTATTAAAAACCCGGTACTGAAAATACGTATTTTTTTTTATCGATTTTCGTCAACTTTAGCCGGCTCTGGCGTCTTTACTGTTTTAAGTAGCCACTCAATATTTGTCAGAAATTAAGGGTACATTTTCTAGAAGAAATTAACATATCCATCGGCCAAAAAACCCCACTCCTTATAGATAAATTATTATCTCGAAATTTGTAAATTTTCAAAAATCATGGTTTTCAGGCTCGAAAACGGACATGCTTATCAAGAGATAAAAATACGAATTTCTCATGAACTTCAGTCCTGATCTTTAGCTTCAAATACTTCAACATTTTGTTTTGTTATTTTCATACTAAGGATCTCTGCTGTTGGATCTCCTAAACCAATATAATTGTTTTTTTTTTTTTTCAAACTAAATTTTCGTATAATTTTTGAGACTTTTTCCAAGCAACTTTTACGTAGTCTGAAAGCTGAAGCTTCTAACTTTTCAACAAAAAAAACGCGTTCAATTATCATAACTACTAAACTATTTACATATGTATATTTAAAAATTAATTGAGGCATTATATGAATCTGTTCCTTGCAATAGTACAAAATTTATATAAGTTATTTACAAATTTTTGTAACTAGTTCAAGAGTTATGATAATTGCACGCGTTTTTTTTTTTTGTTGGAAAGTTGTACGCTTTAACTTTAAGTTCCAAAAATGATACTAAAACTTACTTTGAAAAAAAAATTTATATTGGTTTAGGAAATCCATCAGCAGAGACCCTTAGCATGAAAATAACAAAACGAAATGTTGAGGTGTTTGAAACTAAAGATCAGGACTGAAGTCCATGAGAAATTTGTATTTTTATCTCTTGATAAACATGTCCATTTTCGAGCCTGAAAACCATAATTTTTGAAAATTTACACATTTCGAGATAATAATTTATCTATAAGGAGTGGGGTTTTTTGGCAGATGGATGGGTTAATTTCTTCTAGGAAATGTGCCCTTAATTTCTGACAAATATTGAGTGGCTACTTAAAACAGTAAAGACGCCAGAGTCAGCTAAAGTTGACGAACATCGATAAAAAAAAATACGTATTTTCAGTACCGGGTTTTTAATACCAGGTACTCGCTATATGATTTAATATCTATATTTAAACAAACTAATATCTTTTACTTTAAAATGCTATATCGAACGTAAAGATATCTCTAATGGAAACATTTTTACAGCTAAAATAGGGTAGGCCTAAAAATTACGTTTTTCAAACTTTGAAACTTGACCAGTCCGAAACGAGTGGTTATAAAAAATAAATGTGTGTCAATATGTTCCTTTAGGACCCTAAAGAAGTGTCCCTCAAAGTTTGGGCGAAATCTGAGACTAGCCAGCTTTTTGGATTAGACGTTTTCATATGGATTGTCCCAATACAAAAAAAAACTTGTTTGATTTAATTTATTTTTTATTTTTTTTCATACAAAAATAAAGAGCCAGTCTTGTAAATATTTATTTTAGTAAAAGTCCGTATGAAGACCCCATTTTTGAAATATATTGATTTTGTAGAGAATTTAATAAGCAATCGAATGCAGGTATTTAGAACTAAAAATGTTGTGGGTAACACTGTGCAGTTGCAATGTTAAAAAAGCAATTGTTATAACAAAATAAAAAATTGCAAAATGCAAAAAATGTATTAAGGAACGCAAAGCCTGATTCATTAGCTTTCAAGTGAGCTCAAGTTGAAGTTTGTAGCATTAGTACAAGCCGAGATATGACAGATTGAGAAGGTACATGTCTTCATTAGTTTAAGAAAAATTCCAAACTTTTACAGATCATATCTCCGAAGAATATCGAAAATTGGCAAAACAAAAAATACGTGTCAAATCAATTTATAGTCCCTACGTGTAAGCCGAATTTGAATAAAATCCGTAGCATGACGGTTGAAACTTGGATCACTTGAAAAAGAAACGCTCATATTCGCTTGTCGGTATTTTTGTTACCAGCTGACTTAGGTACACTTGTCATACTAAAAACGTGTCCTCCTTTATGTTTACTGTTCGCTCTCTAGAGTATTTTGTTTTATAGGTGCAACAATCGTATGCAATTTGTTTTTTTCTTGAGTTGTAAAAAATCATCAAGAATGTAACCATTTTTAATATTTTTTTTTAATTTTAATTTTATCTTTATCTTTTTCCTTTAAAATTATACCTTTTTTGCAATGGACCTCGAAAATTTCTTTAACGAATTGTTATCTTGCAAAAAAGCACACAAAATTCTAAAATTCAATTAATTTACGAACTTTTTTTTAAATTTCGGATTTGATATGGTGTCCGATTTATTTGTTCAAAATTTACAGCTAAAATTCACCCATTACATATATATAAAAATGAATGCCCATTTCCCTTGGTGATCACATCACGCCTGAACGGATGGACCGATTTCACTAATTTTTATACCCAGCGTACTAGCACTAGTACAAGGGTATTATAATTTTGTTACATAACGGTAGTACGTAACGGCACAAAATAATCGAGATAGATATAGAGTTTTATATATGAAAGTTATTGGGTTGAAAAGAGGAGTTCATTAAGGCATGTCCGTTCCTATGTCCGTCTGTCTACACGATAACTTGAGTAAAAATTGAGACATTTGCATGAAATTTTATATACAGGTTACTTTTTGGCCAAGGTAGGTTGCTATTGAAAATGGGCGAAATCGCATGATAACCACGCCCCTTTTTTCGATATCTAAAATTTCGAAAATCATACAAATTGACATACCTTGAGTAAAAATTTAGGTATTTGCATGAAATTTGGTATACAGATTACTTTCTGGCCAAAGTAGCCTGCTAGAGAAAGTGGACGAAATCGGATGATAACCACGCATCTTTTGTCGATATCGACAGCTTCGAAAATCACATAAACTGACATAACTTGACTAAAAATTGAGATATTTTCCTGAAATTTTGTATGCAGGTTACTTTCTGGCCAAGGTAGGTTGCTATTGAAAATGGGCGATAACCACGCCCCCTTTTTCTATATCGAAAATTTCGATAATCACATTGGCTGACATATCTCGGTAGCTGAAATAGCTAAAATGATATAAATTTATAGGTGAGTCCCCCTGATCATTCTCTTATGAGTTTTCCATAAACGCCAAGCTACGACAGCTACGTCTACTCCATTGCAGTCACCGACATATTCTACTGACGTACCGCGCGGCTCTTTTTTAAAAACTTTATCATCTGGTAGCTTGCAATTGGGAATACGGTTTTTTCTTATAGTTCCTAAAGCCAAAATTCCACGACGGGACAAGAATTCAATGAGAGGGATGGACGTGTAGTAATTATCGAAAAATAGACGGTAGTTCTGATTGATAGGCACATCACGGGCAAGGCGGACCACAACATTTGATGACGCTCCTAAGTCAGGCTCACCGGCTGCGCATATATTTTCCTTACCACTGTTCAACTCAAATTTATATCCATACCCAGACACACCACATATAACAAATAGCTTGAATCCCCATTTATGGGTCTTATCAGGTAAATACTGTTTTAGAACACTTCGGGCTTTTGTGGAACAAATTTGTTCATCTACAGACAAATGCTCTTCGAATGGAACCTTTTTGAAGTTCTTGTTGAGCTCTTCTATAAGTGGACGGATTTTATACAAGCGATCAGAACCAGTTTGGTCATATGGTATCATTTTACTATTATCGTTGAAGTGTAAAAGCTGTCTCAGTAGTTCAAAACGCGTCTATGTCATCGTCTCTCGTATTGGTTCAAAGCTAACAGTTTCAGACCAGTACATTCTTACATTGGGCATACTTACTATTGACATGTAATATACGATACCAATAAATTGACGTATTTCTTGGCTAGATACATTTAAAGGCTTACTGACATCTCTCTGGACAGAGTATAAATTAGTCTGATCCCTGATAAGGTTGATAATATCCTCAGTAAATAGATACGAAAATACTTCAAATGGTGTTTCCAAAGAAAGTATCTCCGGCGGTAACTTATCGGATCCGTGAAAATGTAGTTGGTCAGAGTTCAAGTTCAAGTTTTTTGATTTCCATGTGATGTTGGCTCTAGGTACTCGAGTAGATGGCCCTGGAGGTGCTGTGTAAGTACCACGAGGAGCAGCGGCGGTCGGACATGAATCATCTGCGGTCTCTAGGGTCACATGATTCTCGGATGTATATGTTTGAGTGATAATATCCGGGTCACCATTGTCCAAGAGACTTGGTATATTTACCTCCTCATCAGAACTGTTCTCATCGTTCCGTTCGCCGTTATACGTCGGATCGGCGGGGCATATCAAAGCACGCCAGTCATTCCTTTTTAGCGATAACTGACGCCAATTGGCAACCCCAAGGGAGTTCAAGTCATCCTCCACCTGCTGTTTCCATTTCAGTCGAGGCCGCCCCCTTCCTCTGCTCAGGCGACGATATGAAAACCTTCTGTGCTGGAGCTTCTTTGTCCATTCGCATAACATGGCCCAGCCAGCGGAGTCTTTGGGCTTTAATTCGCTGGACTATGGATCCTTCGATACTCGCCGTTGGCATCACGGGAAGGACCATAAATCTTCCGGAGAACTTTTCTCTCAAATATTCCAAGAGCCATCTCATCTTCTCTTGACATTGTCCATGAATCTGAGCCATACATCAGGATAGGTATGATGAGAGACTTATAGAGCGTGATATTTGTTCTTCGAGAGAGGACTTTACTTCTCAATTGCCTACTGAGTCCAAAGTAGCACTTGTTGGCAAGAGTGATTCTCCGCTGGATTTCTAGACTGATATTATTTTCTGTGTTGATACTGGTTCCCAAATAGACGAAGTCCCTCACAGTTTCAAATTTGTAACTTCAAATTTGTAAGTTCATTAGGTATACATTTATTGGCCACTTTGAAATTCAGGGCAGTTAGGTATTAAAGTGATATTAAAGTACCTCAGCTCCTAACAATATTATTCGAAATCGCACAAGCTACACCAACGGACCCGTGTTTGCTGATGTACCACTTCATAATCCTTACATCGCAGCGTAAATCAAAAACCTTCACAACTCAAAAACTGTTTTAGATCGCTTTCTCAGCATAGATTGCTTAAGAAATACAGCTTGAACATAATTTCTTTTCTTTTTGACTATAATCGTTACTCTTTAAAAATGATTCTCATGCAAAGTTCTTAAAACTCATGTTACTTTTGAGCGATCCAGAAGCGTTCAACTTAAAGTGGTTTTGCTCTTGAGTTGTGTCTTTTTATGATGTAGTGTACGTCATGGGTCGGCAGATTTGTAAATGCAGGTGTATAAGTGAGAACGCTTATACACTCGCTGTGATCGTCCGAACTATATTTTTAACATTCGCTGACCAAACGAGCGACACCCCCACGCGATGTGGTTTCGCCCCTTGCCCAGCGACGACTAAATCATTTGGTAAACAAAGAGCGCAACGTGTCTGTGTGATGAATCCAACTTGTTTGACTGATCTTAAGATCTATTTGGCGCCGATGCTTGCTCTACGTACATGCGAAAAAGCCCCCACCGGCGTCGGTTAGGGCGCATAGTTTCTGGACGTTGTAGTTAGAGTTATTAACCGAAGATTTATTATAAGGACAAAGTATTAAAAAAATTTTGTTAACATCGTAGTTGCTTTGTCAAAATAGCAAAGCTTTGCTTGTAAAAATCTAATATGGCTTCCGCAGGGTGGAAAATAAATGGGATGGTCATTGTCCACAACCTGCGAACGAGTGAAAGAAAGGGATATATTAAAAAACTTCATTCACTACATACAATGTATGTAAGTATACGGCAACAACCCAACAAACATCGAGCACCATAAACTCAAACGTTTGAGAAAACATGTATTCTCAACTTTTTTCAAATGTTGTTTATATAACAGGATTATTTGTTGAACTATATTAATTAAAAAAAGTATAAAGTAAAATTTAACTGCAGAAATGGAACACGCTTTTTATTAAAATGGGTATTTGTTTTGCATGATTGGCATCTCTGATTAAATATTTCAATGAGAGCATGTGGATTCCATTTCGATCCACTCCGCTCAGTTTGAGAAACGTTTGAAAATTCTGCCGTTCTCAATTTGAGAATCAGGGAAAATCCCATATTAAAAATGAGCCTTTTAGGCTAAGAACGCTATCAACGGTTATTTCGCCTCAAATTGAAAACGAACGTTTGAGATTTGAGAAGATGATTGGTTCTCAAATGCATCTCAAATTGAGATTAGCTAAAAATGTTTGTTGGGAAAAGTCGAATGACCCTTTCAGACCACGTGCCTATTCGTAACATCTGTATGCATGCACATATGTATGTATATCCCACACTGGAATCAAAACAAATGGCGCTGATTCCTTTTGTATTCATAAAAAATGTTTGTAAAATGTCCACCCCTAACCCATTTTGTCTTCGTGAATATCCATTTCATATACTTTCGATAATTTAGAAGTAAACCCAAGGTTTTATTTAGTTCCCTAAGGATATTTTATTTTCAAAGTTTGGAAATTTCAGCATACCCTGCAAAAATCGAGAGTAAGTACTCAGTTGGATATTTAAAGAGTACTCCAATTTGAGTATCAGAGCATTGAAATGGTGATGCAACGGGCTGAGTAGACGTGTAAATTTTCGCTGACAATAAATAGAAGTTTTCTGCTGTAAATTGATAAAATCCTTATTGTATGTATGCTGATAGCAAAATTAATATAACTCGCTTTGCTTTAAAAACTGAAATATAAAAACTAAAAAAAGCGACCTAATAAAAACATTTAAAAAAAAACAGGCAATTTTATATGTTGCATTGGTCCTACTTTACATTCTTTATCAAACGATTTCGTCAGTGTTGCCGTTGGGGACCCTAAAGGGTGAATTTGACCCTACTTTTTCAAAAAAGAGCCATTTTTTAAAATTCGTGACCCTTTTTGACCCCTTTTCATTTTCAAACTACATTGAAGTGCATTTTATCGGTTTTTTGTTAAAAACCAAAAAAACTCTCCTTGTTCCTCTTACATCGGGAACTCTTGCCGATTTCCAAATGTCATGCCTGAAGTTTTACTACCGGCAACTCTGTATCATGTGACAACTCCATCATATGTATGCATACATTAGGGTGATTCAAAAAAAAAAAAATTTGTTATTTTGGGTCTTACCCCCTAAAAAGTTAGTAATTGATGAGAAAATAAGCTTTCAAAAAAGCTCTGCAACTTAACCTTTAAGGGTCGCTTTTTTCGCCCTTTCCAATAATTTTTTTATGGGAAAAAATTTTATTCCTTTCGATGTAAATTTTCTTATCATTTTCGAAACCTTTCCCAAAAATACTTCACATATCCTTTAAGTGGAGTTTTTTCAGTTTAAAAACAATTTTTAGATTATGCGATTATCATTACTACATACTAAACTAATTACAACCGTTTAAAAATGTTTATATTTTGTATGTTTTCCTTGCAATAGTACAAAACTCAGTCATTCAACATGAAAAAAAAATGGAAATATGTAAATGTGTTCCCATCTAAAAAAAGGGGACCCTTTTTTTGCTGGGACCCTTTTTGAAAATTTTCAGCGGCAGCACTGGATTTCGTTCACATACAATTCCACTTGGGACTGGAAATATGACAACAAGAAGTAGAGCTGCAAAACTATCGCTAGTGGCGCCATTCGATATTTTCGATAGTTGCAAAAATACTATCGATAGCTCGAAACTATCGTATACTATCGTAATTTAAGTTTGGAGGAACTTCAACTCCGATCATATCCATACATAATTTACATGTACATGTGCCAAAAAAAGTAAAAATTACAAATATTGCAATTTGAGCGTTAATTTTTAAATAAGTACGATCACAGCGTCACTTAATATTATACGCATCACCAATTTTCAATGCACTGATTCTATCGAAACTATCGACTATCGCAAAAAAAAAAAATCGATACATCGCCAAAAAAACACTATCGATACTATCGAAAATACCATCGATAGTTTTGCAGCTCTAACAAGAAGATAAAACAACGAACAGTTCTCTGTCGCCCAGCACAAATAGCGCCAACCGAGCTGCTGAGCGAGGCGTGAAAGGGGAATTCATTGCAAATGACCAGCTTCTTAATATGTGGGAGGAAGAATTAAAAAAAAAAAACACGAAGATAACATCATAAAGCATCTTAACGAGTCAATGAAGAGTTTGGAGGACAGGGTCATGCAGCGAATGAGCGAGATAGCCGGTGAGTTGGCAAATACAAACACAAAGGAACGAGTTGGGAAAATTGAAGAAAGAGTGGAAGGTGTGGAAAACATATACATAGAATTAGAATTGTTAAAACACAAATATTAGCTTTGTGTGCCTGTATGAGATTCAAAAATTTGAAGAAAGTACGGTCTCCACTGATATTGTCTTGGTAGGAATACCGCCTACTAGAGATGAAAATATCAGCAAAATTTTCACAATGCTGTGCCATAAGAGCGATCGCTTTCAATAAGCTGAAGATAGTCCGCTGTGTCATTACAAATGATTACAATTGTACATACCTAGTACTCCAATATCACGAAATTAGAACACATGATTCAATGATTTTTGCAGGGTACTATTGTATTGTATTGTACCATGAACCAACTACTACAGATCACGCATTCCGACAACCGTGTATTTGTAATTTAATTTGAGAAAAAAGTTTTTTTGTCAAATGACGTCACGGTTTTGAAAGCTTTAGTTTTTTTAACCTCCTTTTCTCCTCACACTTTCATTTAATTGTTTTTTAAATGAAATTTTTCAATTAAAATTTTTTAAACAATCAATTTTATGAGGTTTTATAGCGATCTGTGCGCTATTTATGAAGCTGCTCGAAGCGGAAGCCGTGGTATGTATAGCATACCGAAGGTCCCAGCTAAAATTCATCTGACCTGCAGGTTCCGTTCGGACCCAGCATAAGAGGTCCTGCCAATTTGTAAAAAATAGTAGAAATCAGCCGAAAACACATTGGAAAAAGCCCGAATCTTTAGGAGATACACATATAGCGCCTTAATATTGATATACTATCCACTTAAACCCGGGTTTTAAAACACAACGTAACATTACCGCTTTATAAAAATATTTTCACAAAAATTTGTTTACAAACAATTCGAATATTTTTTTTTCCGTTTGTTTTTGTTTCCTTTCTCAGACATTTAAAGCCAAGCAGACATGTTTTTTAAAACCGTAACGTCACAGCTTTTTTAAATGCGGGATCTTATTAATTGGATCATGGTATTGCACTATATACCCTGCAGGGAACTCAGGCACTAGTGACACACATTTCTGGTTCAGAACTAGATATAAAGTGGCTAATAAGACCTAGTACGTTAGTCATTACATTTTCACTAGTTCCCTGCAGGGAACTCAGGCACTAGTGAACAAATTTCAGGTTCAGAACTAGATATAAAAAGGCCAGTAAGAAATACTACGTTAGTGATTACATTTTCATTAGTTCAAAACCAGCGTTTGAGGAGTCATTAAAAGGCATTTGGATTCGTATTTGAATTTAAGGATTTGTATTTAATTTATATTCAGAACTATAGAAATAGTGCCAATAAACGAACTAGATCCAAACTGTCGAATTTTGTACTAGTTCCAGCCTAGGACATCGCCATGTTAAATTCGCCAGTTGATTTCATGTAAAAAAGATAGTTCGCGAACTAGTACTGGTTTGGAACGCACTACACCCTTTCCACCCAAAAATGAGAAAACGTAAATTAAAATGAGAAAACAAAAATTATAATGAGAAAATATAAATTATAATGGGAAAAAGTAAATTGTATTGAGAAAAAAAAAATTGTATTGAGAAAACATAAGTTGTAATGAGAATACGTAAACTTGTAATGAGAAATCGTAAATTAGTAATGGGAAAATTTTCATTCAACATAAATTTATATTTTCTCATTTCCAATTTACGATTTCTCATTACAAGTTTACGTATTCTCATTACAACTTATGTTTTCTCAATACAATTTACTTTTTCTCATTATAATTTTTATTTTCTTATTATCATTTATGTTTTCTCATTTTAATTAACTTTTTCTCATTTTAGTTTACGTTTTCTCATTTTTGGGTGGAAAAGGTGTAGAAGCGTACTAGCTCTGAAATAGATATGTTCCCTACAGGGTATTTACAAAATAAACCTTATACACTTGTACCTACATTATTACATAATAGTGCTAAGAGAACCTAATCTTTTTTTCTCTTATTATACTTAACCTTACTCTTATAATTAATTACTCTTAGTCAATTAAGTGACTTTTCATTCAGTGAGTCTAAAAAAAAGTAGCCTGTGAAATTATAAAAAAAGGGTTTCCTTGTTGATTTATTTCGTTGTTGTTTTTAAAAAGAGTTTAGTGGGTTAAGGGCGGATTTCTCAACTAGTCGTCAACTTAACGCTCACTTTAAATTTTATCGGGCCCCTGTAGGGAAAATCTCTAGTTCAGAGCTAGTTCGCTTCTGGTGCGTTCCGAACCAGTACTAGTTCGCGAACTAACTTTTTTACATGAAATCAACTGGCGAATTTAACATGGCGATGTCCTAGGCTGGAGCTAGTACAAAATTCGATAGTTTGGATCTAGTTCGTTTATTGGCACTATTTCTATAGTTCTAAATATAAATTAAGTACAAAAACTTAAATTCAAATACGAATCCAAATGCCTTTTAATGACTCCTCAAACGCTGGTTTCGAACTAGTGAAAATGTAATCACTAACGTACTAGTTCTTATTGGCCACTTTATATCTAGTTCTGAACCAGAAATTTGTGTCACTAGTGCCTGAGTTCTCTGCAGGGGCAGTTCATCCTCCTGTTAAATAAAGGGCAAATGAACTGGCTGTTAAACTGACGGTGAATTGACAGTGAACTTTGACGTTAACAGGAAGTCGAGAAATCCGCCCTAAGACGCACATAACGACAGGAATTTGAATATCGGCCGTTACAACATTTGGCAAAAAAAATGTTTTTACATGTGCACATTAGTGTGGCGCACGTTATATGGGAAGTTTTTTTTCGTATTTTCACACAAGAAACCCCTTAGATTTGTTCCAAATTAGAAAAAAAAACTATATATACAAAATTGTATACCGTTTGCATAATGATTGGTCGTGCCTTGAGCCCACAAAGTTTGCTAAAAATGCTGTTTTTCTCACTATGGCTCGCTTAAATTGTTCTTAACTTCACATATCTTATGAAGAATGTTGCTTTATATAAGTTTTTTGTAACATGAATATTTAATGTAGAAAAAACCAAACTAAAAAATAAAAACCAAATTTTTACATATCTTCGAATTCTTTGCCTGATGATTACAGTAGTTTACAAATAATTAATTTGAAAAAATATCAAGATATACATGTATATGGGCGAATTGACACTAGTATGCCGAGCTGTGAACATATTTTTAAAAAATTTTGTATTGCCAGGTTTCCGAGATATCGGTAATTTTGTGTTTTTTTCAGGTATCACTTCATTCCAAAATTCGTTTCGGCAATGATACAGAAGCGATGGACGCAAGCGATACCTTGTTCGAAAGGAAATTAAAATACGCTTCCAACGACGTACAATATGTAGGGGTGGACCAAACCATCGCTGAGCAATAGCTGGTCAAAGTCGAAATTATACGATTTATAGGATTTTTTAAAAAAAATTTATTTTAAAAATATTTTTTTATGCGAAGTTGTAAAAATCAGGAGCTTTTTCTAAAATTTGTGTGCATAATTACAAACACTTTAAGCAATATTATGGAGCAGGGGTGACCAATATGTGGATCAGGGGTGACCAAACATGTGTTCGTACAATACGCGGGTATTGGTCGATAACTCTGAAACCGGTCGAGCTATCGAAATAAAGGATACCTTAAATTCAAAGTTAAACGTCTCCTAATACAATAGTGAAAGTTTCATTTAATTCTATTCAGCAGTTTTCGAGTGATACGTCCACAAACATACAGAAAGAAAGACAAACAGTCGGACAGAAAGATAGACAGACAGACGGACCAAAGTTATAAAAACGGACTCTATTTGCTTGGTAATGATTGGCACCATGAATGTTTTTTAATATATGCCGTATACAGACATCGACCTGATACAATTTAGTTAAATTTAGAAATGTTGAAATTTACAAAAAAAATCGCCAAAAATACAGTTTTTCCTAGATCTTGGTAATATTATGCTTAAAGTGGTTGTTATTATGCACACAAATTTTGGAAAAAGTTCCTGATTTTTACAACTTCGCATGAAAAAAATATTTTTAAAATCAAAATTTTTTTCAAAAATCGTAAAAACTCGACTTTGACCAGCTATTGCTCGGCAAACCAGTGCCAGTTCACCGATATACATGAATATCTTCATATTTTTTCATCAGGCAAAGAATGCGAAGATATGTGAAAATTTCGCTGTTAGTTAAGAACAATTTAAGCGAGCCATAGTGAGAAAAATAGCATTTTTAGCAAACTTTGTAGGCTCAAGGCACGACCAATCATTATGGAAACCGTCTAAAATTTTGTATATATAGTTTTTTTTTTTCCAATTTGGAACAAATCTAAGGGGTTGCCCATGTGAAAATACGAAAAAAAAAAAATAACGGCCACCCTAGTGCACATCCTTAGCGTTGGTGTTGGCCGGCGAAAAGCCTCAGGCTGAACCCTCCAAGAGGGTGCCGACTGGTAATGGATACTACAGTGGTCTGTTCAGACTGGTACTTTAGTAACTCTCTGTGCGAAAGGTGTGCAGCTAAGGTCAGGAATCACAGCTATGCGTCTTACAGCTCAAATAATCGCACGGCGTACGTTTCCCGCACGTACATGCACGACTTTTTTCCGTGCAACCGAGATAAATGTGCGTGCGTTTGTATCGTTGCCTGTGTACAAACTTCAAATCGAAATGTTACGCAGAACGAAAATTGGAAATCAAGTCAGGTTTTTACGCAGTGCGTTCAATTTAGGTTGCTCGCATACAAGTTGTATGCGCATGAGACAAATTTTACAGAAAACGAACGGCGCGCGTTTATATTAAGCTAGGCTGTTTGCTCCTCAATAGCGTATGGACATGATTCTTGACTATGGTCTTGAGGTACGGGGCCGACAACGGCATTGACGGTGTCTGAATTGGGACTTCTCTCGGACGATGTTTTTGGATGAGTTTGCTTTCGGCTGGTAGGTGCGGTATTCTGCCACCTGAGTAGGTTGGGGTGAAATCCAACTGAAATGGCTGGTGGGTTAATGCCGTAGCAGTCCACGTCCCGTTAAAACCTTGCCAGGCCTCAGGGTACGTTCCAGGCCCGTCGCCATTTAGTTGGTGGTGTAGGAGCGGTTGAGAATCTGCCGTTTTTGCGCTCGGTCTGCCTCCGACTGCATGCCTTATAAGGGCATGCGTCAAACCTCGCGTGGCCTCCCTGCTTGCATAGATAACCACGAGACCATTAAAGGGCGACTGCACAATCGGGTCTGGATAGCGGCCCTGAGTGGGCACGTATACTAGCATGGACAAAAACAATAACAACAACAACAAGAAAGGGAAGGAGGGGAGAAGAGCGGGAGGAATACGGACAAAGACAACGGGAACAGGGAACTGGGCAGCAGCGAGGCACGCCCTAGCGTACCGCAGGGGAGTAGCTTCGCTGCTGACCGGTTCACAAATACGGGACAGGGTCGCAGACCTGATAGGGTGCGTTCAGCTCCAAATCGGAGGCAGAGGACTCACCTGGAGGGGATGCGACCAGACATAACTGGTGGCCTGAAATCAGGCGACGCAACGAAAGGGCGAAACGGACGGACCAGCTTCGGGGATTGGAAACCATCCCCTCCAAGGGCTGCGGCGCTCTTGTGAGTGCGGGCTCCGCAAGCAACAAAGGAGCGTCGAAATCGACTTCCGCGGCTGGACAAAGCTCCGGTGCGCAAGTAAGTGCTCAACTACAGTTGTCGAGCAACCTCGACGACGTGGCTAGCACAAGCAGAGGACTGTCTCGCAGCATTCCTGTAAATATAGTGAAGCGGAAGCGGTCCGGTAGAAGCAAGCGAGCGACTCCACGGAGGAAAGCCATCTGCGATCAGCGCTTGGCTGCCAAGATTCTAGAACGCTACGGCGGTCAGGATGGTTCTCAGGTTTCTGAGTAGCATTCCCGTACGCTGGAGTAGGCCAGAAATGTCATGAGCAGACTCCGGCACCTGGAGAGCCGGTCCCGCTTGGGAATGACGCTCTGCGAAATAGGCAGAGTAATGAAGTACAGAGTAAGAGGGTCCGGGGTGGTGAAGCCGCGCAACGTACGTTTAGCGAAGTCGCTAGGCGTGCCGGCTCCATCACACTGGGGGTAGTCGAGCAGGGAGGACGGGGCCATTTCTAGAGAAGAGTGGAGCTGGGTGGCCAACGCCCTTTCTGGAGCCTATTTGACTGCCACTAGTAGGCATCCGGGGCCACCGCCATCCATTGATCACTAGACTGATTCAAAATTCCGCTTTTTTCGAAATGTTTAGGGGCTACTTCAAAATCTTTTAAATCATCATGAAAAAACATGATCCTCAAAATTTTAGCGAAATCGGTGATGATTTAGAACGTCCTCAACGCGATTTTCGATTTTCACCAAATCATAAAAAAAATAAGATCGTCGTATAAAATGTTACGTATTTCCTACAAATCAAATTTGACATATGAAATCACTGAAGACCAAGAAATCGACCAGTGGAAAAATTGTTTAAAAAAGTTAGCTACTTAAGCTAATAACTAAGAGTTAATTAGCGAAACTTAGTTACTTACTAACTTTTGAACCGAATAACCTTTTGCCCCCAAATTTTGGGAGAAACTTTAACGTACCTTTAGGAAGAAGCACACAACCACGAAAACAGTGTACCATTTTTGATTGATTGATTTGTTAGATTTAAAGTCCTTTTTTATCTGAGACTACGTGGGTCAAATTTTGTATTACATATTCCTGAACGAAAGACGGGTTGCGAAAAAAAATTATACAAAATATGAAATCGCCACTTCGTTTAAAGCTTTATTGTGCGAAAATATCTGCACAAATTGCAATCCTAGATGCACTTTAATGGATCGAGGTCTCAAACCGATTAAAATAACGTTCCGGTTTCGGTTTCGGTTTTTCGGTTTCATTCCGGTTTCGGTTTCCAAATAAAAACACGAACAAAATAAATTTTTCTACTAAACTACTCAAGTACCTACATATGTATGTAGCTTCGAAATGGGTCTAAATCTTCATAAATTTTTTTCTGCGACCATGATGGAATTTCTCCAATATAATAATAAATTTTATTAACGCTATGCAAGGATGAAATTTCTTCAAAACAAATTCCTAAAATTAACTCTACTTTTTTATTAGAAAAATAATAGAATGGAAGCCAAATGAAATGTATAAATCGTCAAAGAAATTAATATGAGTGGTGCTTTCTGCGACAAGCTGCACATTTCTTTTTCGGATCTGGTAAATTTTTTTCGATCGCTTCATTCAACTGTAGTCAGACTTCCTCTTTCAGAAATTTTATACTGAGTTCAAAACGTGTCTTTTGTAACAACCTTGCTCGACAATCTTCCATGAAAGTTTTCAGGCTACCTGTTTGTAGAGGAAAATACCTAGGTATGTGCCCACTAAAAGAAGTGAGACATTAAAAAAATTCAAATCCGTTTGTAGCCGGTTCCGGCTTTTGAAACGGTTTCGGTTTCGTTCTTTTTCAGATCAAAATAACGGTTACGGTTTCGTTTTCGGTTTTGAAAAATGAATCGGTTTTAATCGGTTACGGTTTTGGTTTCGTTTTCAGTCCTTGCTCTGGATGAAAGCCAAATTGTTTGGGCCATTCAATCTTTTAAGCCTTACAAGTCACCCGGGCCTGATGGCATAACTCCTGTGCAACTACAGAGATCGTTGTGGATTTCTTGCACCTGGCTGGCTCCCATCTACGCCAACTGTTTGAGGTTGGGCTATATCCCCGCTTCTTGGAATATGGTAAAGGTTACCTTTATTCCAAAGGCGGGGAGAGGCTCTCATGTATCTCCCAAGGACTTCAGGCCAATCAGTCTTTCTTCTTTTCTTTTAAAAACGCTGGAGCGCCTGATTGGCCCGCATATACGGAGTGGGGTTCCTAAGGAGTGTCTCTCGGCATCACAACATGCTTACTGCAAAGGCAGATCGGCTGAAACGGCGCTGCATTCCGTTGTAAAACTAGCAGAGGGGTCTTTCCAACACAAAGAGTTCGAGCTGGGGGTCTTTCTGGACATCGAAGGAGCGTTCAATAATGTTTTGCCATCTGCCATTGTAAGGGGACTAGCAAGTTTGGGGGTCGAACCGACTTTGATAGAATTTATCAACAGTTTACTTTGTGGCAGGATTATCATAGCGGAGTGGGGAGGCTCTGTGGCTCCGATAAGTGTGAGGAGGGGCACTCCGTCCTTTCTCCACTTCTCTGGGTCATAGTAGTCAACGGCCTGCTCCTGGTCCTCGAGCACAGGGGCTGTCAAGTGACATCTGACGACCTAGCAATCCTCGTCAGGGGAAAGTTTCTTAATACCGTTAGAGATGTTCTGCAGGGGTACCTGGGTATTGTGGCAAAGTGGTCCGAACCCTGTGGACTGGCTGTCAACCCGAGTAAAACGGAAGTAGTTCTCTTCACGAGAAGGTATAAGATTTATACCTTTGTACTACCCTACATTGGGAGAGTACCGTTGGCGCTCTCCGAAAAGGTTAAGTACCTAGGGGTTGTTCTGGACAGGAAGCTGTCATCGAAGCTCAATGTAGAGGACAGGGACATCAGTTAAGCAAGCTCAATGTAGAGGACAGCTTCGGTCGCCTTGTATTTTTGCAGGGGAGCCATCGGCGCTGGGGTCTGGTGGAGTGCACTAGACACAGCTTCCGTCGCGAAAAAGATGGCCACTGTGCAGCGAATTGCCATGGTTGGGATCAGTGGGGCCATGCGTACCACTCCTACCCTGGCATTGAATGTTATGCTCAATCTGCACCCAGTGGACATTGTAGGAAAAATAGGTGCTGCTCGGGCCGCAATTAGGCTCCGAGACGCTGGATATAGGCTTGTGCAGTATGGCCACTCCAATATACTATCCAGGTTTGAATTTATCCCTAACAGAACATATTACTGTGCGCCGACCTCTGCTCCGGCGAAGGGCTTTTTGACTCATATACCCGCAAGGGACGAGTGGACAGGCGGTGAACCTATCTGGGAGGCGGGTCTGGTGAACCTGTTTACGGATGGGGCAAAGCTGGATGAATGTGTTGGGGGTGGATTTTTCTGCAAGAAGCTTGGGATCAGCAGGAAATACAGGCTACCTAATCATTGTAGCGTTTTCCAAGCTGAGGTTGCCGCCATCAAGGATGCGTCCAGCGCTTTCACCGTACAGGAGTTCAACATCTACTCCGATAGTCAAGCGGCAATTAGGGCGCTGAGTGCGCGTAATGTTCGATCGAGGACGGTGTGCGACTGTCTGGAATCACTTGCGGTTGCGTCCAGCTACTTCAGGATAAAAATTATTTGGGTGCCAGGCCACTGTGACATTCCCGGCAATAGCCATGCGGATCACTTGGCCAGAGCGGGAATTCTTGAAGCGAAAGTGGCTGCCTTCGGAACAATGGGTATTCCCCTTGCCACCTGAGGTCTGCTTCTGAGCAGATGGGCTTCGGATCAGTTAAGCAAGCGCTGGGCTGGTACCACCTCTTGTAAGGTATCGAAGTCCTTCTGGCCAGTGGTTGACTCCAGGCGATCAGCGGATTTACTAAGGTTTTTTAAGGTACAGCTTTCCATGATTATTGGGGTGTTGACAGGGCACTGTCCGATGGGAATCCATGCGGTGCTCTTAAGCATTACTGAAAGTCCGACTGCGTGAGCTGCATGGAGGATGATGAGGTGGAATCATCAGATCACTTCATGCTCAACTGTCCGGCTTTTGCTAGGACTAGACGCAAATTTCTCGGGTCGGACGTTCTTAGGTCTCCGGAGGACGTGTTGTTGTTGTTGTAACGAGGTGTAGTCCTGCCCAACGGGTATTTTTCCTTAGCCTAAATTGTCATCAATATCTTGTAATGGGAGTCCAAGAAAACTAGCAGTTTCAATAGGGCTGGTCCAAAGGGAGATGGGTGTTAGAAGAGTGGGCTCCGTAGAGCAAGTGAATAGGTGGTTGGTATTTTGGGGGGACGAGCCGCATGCCGGACGTACATTCGGCACATCAGGTTTCAGCCTGGATATGTAGGAGTTTAATCTGCTACAATATCCAGAGCCTAATTGAGCCAGAGTGACCCTTGTCTCTCGAGGAAGATGACACTCCTCTAAAGAAATGCTTGGTGTTGAGGCATGCAAAACAGCATTCACCGGACAAAGCGCGGCCTGGTGGCCAACAGACGTTTTATGGATATGCCCCAAGGCCTGCTTGTGCACCTCAGGATCAAACGGCGTTGTTATAAAGTGCCGGATCTCATCAAAATGTTTACGTAGATGCGTCCTTACGGTCCTAGGAGGCGGAGTTAGCTGAAACAGTTGCCTATTGCGGTGCTGTGGTTTACAAAAATTCAGTAGGTGCTGTTTGTTTAGCATTTCATTATGCTCCCTAACTGGAAGCATTTCCGCCTCATTGTGTATATGAGTTATGGGAGACATAAGGACGCACCCCGTAGCGGTTCTGAGTGCGGTGTTTTGACAGGCCTGCAGCTGACTCCAATGAACGTCTGCAAGCCCCGGCGACCATATCGGCGACGCATAGTTCAGGATCGGCCGTCAATTGCCTTGTACGTTACCAACAACGTTTCTTTATCTTTACCCCAAGTGCTGCCGGCTAGTGACTTGAGGATTTTGTTGCGGCTCTGTAATTTTGAGACAATTGCAGCTGAATGGGCAGCGAAAGTGTGCATGGTGTCGAAAGTCACTCCTAAGATTTTGGGGTGATCGACAGTAGGTATTTTTTGATCACCTACATAAATTTCTAATTCCATACCAACTTGCGCCCTCCACGTCGTGAATAAAGTCGCGGAGGACTTTGTCGGCGACAATGTCAAGCTCCGAGCGGTGAAGAACTCGACAAGAGAGGGGAGATAACCATTTATTTAGAGCACAGCTCATCAACGGAAGTTGCCAATATCGTGCAATCATCTGCGTAAGAAACAATCGTAACTACTTCTGCTGGAGGAGGAAGCTTCGAAATATAGAACTTAAACAATAACGGGGAAAGGACACCACCCTGTGGTACCCCTTGTTTGATCTTCCTGGCTTTAGATTTTTTGTTCCTGAACACAACAGACGACCGACGACCACTGAGATAGTTGGCGATCCAGCGCTTAAGACAGGGGGTAGTGACGAGTCTTCCAGATCGGACACCAGCTGCCCATGATTAACTGTGTCAAAAGCTTGACTCAGATCGAGTACAACTAGAACCGTCCTGTCGTTAGGTCCATTTTGATTTAGACCGTCAGTTATCTGAGTGTTTATGATATTTAGAGCAGATGTTGTGCTCCTACCTTTCCCGAAGCCATGTTGCTGCTCGGCTAACATCAAGTTTGATGTATAGAGCGGGAGTAGAACCGCCTCAAGTGTCTTTACTACTGGCGAGAGGAGTGATATCGGACGATAGGATTCCCCAACGTTGGCTGGCTTACCAGGCTTTAGTAGTGGGATCACAGTTGCCTGCTTCTATTTATCGTGTATGACAGATGTGGTCAAGGACAGATTGAAGGCGGCAGTGAGGTACTTAACTCCTTCTACGCCGATGTGTTTAAGATGCACCATGGCTATGCCATCTGGACCGATGGCTTTGGAGTTCTTGGCCTTCCTGATGGCCTCTTGAACCTCTGTAGCGGTGATGGGAACGGGGGCATAGTTTTTGTGTTTATACGCACGTCTGAAGAGGACATACTGTCTATAGAAAGACTGTGCACATTTCCTAGGGTCGTTGAATGTCTTGTAACCAAAGGTGATGTCGACATTCTTTGGCGGACCCGTAGGACTGGACAAGGATTTGACTGTGGACCATAATTTCCCAACACCGGTAGAGATGTTACAAGACCTAAGGTGCTCCTCCCATTTGGCTTGTTTGTGTTCGTTGACAAGCCAAAGGAGCTCTCCGTGAATTCCAAAAAGCCGACCCAGTTAGCCTTTTTGAAATTCACGTATGATCTTTTCTCCGAAGTAATGAAATCCGAGGCACGATCGACGGACAGGATGATGGGTAGGTGGCCAGATGACAAGGCCACCTTCGGATGCCAGTTAGGTCCGGGGAGCTACTGCAATGAACTGCCATCCTTGTAGGGGCGTCTCCGTTTACAGTGCAGAAAGGGGAAGCGTCAATTTGCTCGGCTAATTCCCGTCCTCTGCTGTCCACGGAAAGGCGTGAATGCCACATATCATGGTGAGCATTAAAATCGCCAATGATGATACGGTTATCGCCACAAAGAAACGCCATAAAGTCAAGGCGATAACTTCTGGGGCAGCAGGTGACGCGGGGAATGTATATATTAATTAGCTCGAGATCAACACCTCCAGGCTCTACAACTATACCCTGACACTCCAAGGGTAAGTCACTTCGGTCGGTGTTGATAACAAATTTCCTATACTGCACTGTTTGGTGAACAAGGAACGCAAGACCGCCCCCGCCGTCCGTGCGATCGTGCCGGAGAACGTGGTAGCCCCCACTTGCTCGGAAATCCGAGTGAGGGCCAAGTTTTGTCTCCTCGATTGCAGTAATTTTTATTTTACGCAGCTGCATGAATTTGGTTATCTCCGCTATCTTGCCGGTTAAACCATTGCAATTAAATTGCATTAATTTAAAGTGAGTAGGAGAGGCAATGGCCACTCTGGGAGTCAGGAACTGGCGCGCCTGCTTAGGTGGTAGGCTATGTTGCGATCTCTGTCGCAGTCCTGAAGGCGACGGATTTCGTTCATTTTGAGATGAGCGTGAATCGGTCGGCGTTGTGGGCGGCGCAGCTCGACAGCAAGGCGCGACGAACGCATCAGTCCAGAGATTTCTGTTTGCGAGCCTTGAACATATGCGTAGGTGACTTTGGCCCAGGCAGGAGTTGCACTTAACCGATGCCACCGACGCATATATCCTGTGCCGACATACAGTGCACGAAGTGTGACGGACCAGAAGCTGATGGACTTGACTCAAATTCGTGCTAGTACCGGAAGAAGTTAGCGGAAGGTTTGAAGGCAGGGGCTGAAGCTCGGCAGTGCTTATAGCATCGACCGATGTACTATGTAAAAAGTAACTGTGGGTTGATGCTTGTGGTGTTGGCGCACTAGGGCGCGAGCTACAGCCGGGAACACACATGTTCTGCTGAGCAATATATGTATTGCGAGTCGTGGAGACTGAGTTTGTGGAAGGCGACAATGCCACGCTGGAGCGTCGCTTGCCTCGGGACGTCCTAGGACGTGAACAGCAGGGCGCCCAAAACTCTTGTAGAAACTAGTTGGCCGGTGAGCTCTTACTTGTTCAACTCTGAACTGACGCTCAGCTGTCGTCGATCTCTTCAGGAGATGGCCCAACAGAACCGCGTGAGCCTCACATGGGTCCCGGGACACAGGGACATTGAGGGAAACTGTAGGGCAGACGAACTTGCTAGGCAAGGCACGACCAAGCAGGTTCTTCAGGATAAAGAACGCTTAGGTATGCCCTTTGCCACATGCAAGCTAATGCTGAAGGAGCATACACTCCGACAAGCCAATGAAAGATGGCTTTTATCGCCAGGGTGCCGAGTATCCAAACAATCCTGGCCAAAATGGGATATTAAAAGATCTAAATATATTTACACCCTAAGAAGAAGGGATATATCTATATTAATAGGGGTTTTAACCGGGCACTGCCTTATTGGAAGGCACGCAGCAAGGCTGGGTGTACCCTACCGACGATGCTGTAGGAGTTGCAAAGATGATGAGGAGGAGGAAACGGTGGAGCATCTCATCTGCAACTGCCCGGCTTTAAGCGGCGCGAGAAGGCGCTTTTTCGGAGTTCCCTTCCTGGATAGCCTACGCCAGGTAGCGGAGCTGGACATAAAGGACTTGATGGCTTTCATCAAGTCATCTAAATGGTTCGAGGAGGTGTAACGGTGTCGGTTTTAGGATTGTCAGCCCCGGGATTCTGCTATGTGGAGAGTCCCAATAGCACTGGGATTTTCCATATGGCCGGGTCCCGGGACTGACTTTCCTAGTGTTGATGGTATCACAACGGGCCTTTTAATACTGGCCTAGGTGTGCCTTTGCGGCAGCCACTTCTACCTAACCTAACCTAGTTGGCTGGTGTGTTTTAGGATCTAGTCCGGAGAAACTAGATTTATGTAACCAACCTTTGCAGGACGCACACTGGACTGAATGTGATCGTCTGGTGTACATTTTCTTCCGGCAAACGCAGCAGAACCATTCTCTTGGACCAGGATTTGGCTCAATGCCAGCCCAGATCAAAAGAATCACGAGGCGTTAGACAGGGTCTCTTCGGGGTGTATTTCTCTTGGCCGGGACGATAAATAAAAAAACAACCCGGGTCATTTCGGTACGAAAGGTAATATACATTTACCGTTCTCGCAGAACCGGCAATACGTGTCGAAGATTGATGTGTGCCTTACCCGGAGTTATATTGTCGCTACGCAGCGATTTGTTAAGTAATTGCGAGTTAGTGTTACCGTTTAGAATGTGGTATCACAAAGGACCATACAAGTGTCCAAGTGAGCGGCCCTCCTAACCTAACCTAACCTAACCTAGCGTTGTGCAAAAAGCAATGTGCAGTTTCTGGCCGCCATGGCTTTAACCCATCCATTCACTCACTCAACATACGTACAAACACTCACACTTAAACTTACATCATTAGTTCTACTCTTATTAATTAAATGTATCAGCTAATTTAATTGAATGCTATGGATACACACAAGGAGATTATCTCCAATAAATCTTCTTTAATCAGATCCAAATTTTACCCTGACCCACACAAAATTGAAGATTAACAATCGGCGCCATCTAGTGCTTTGGTTGTAGTACTTGCGGTTTAAAACTAGATATCGCTATTTTTTGGTGACTCTAGTGTCCAGTATCTTCATTTTTGGGAGTTTATAATGAAGATTATGCTCAAGTCAACTCACAAAAGCGGAGTTAATTCGGAATTGGTGCTAATGTATCAGCCGTATAAGTCTCAAGCTAAGAGAGTGTTTGTACAAGTTGAGTTAATAAAAGCTCTTTGTGACAAGAAGACGTATAACTTTATTACTGGCGCAGTCCAACGCAAATCTAACCCAAACTGCAGATTTAAATAAAAACTATTTAAATTTAAATTAATTGCGGCATTGTTCGAAAAGAACATTTTGTTAAAGAACCATTTTTATTATGATAAATACTCGAAAAGAGTATAACTAAGAACAAAAAATGTTCGGAAAGAAAAATTACTAAGGCTGAGCCTAAGCTATAAGAAAACATTATACAAAATAGACGTATTGCGAAAACTAAACCTAAATATAAGAAACTGGAAAAATGTGATCGACAAGGTAATTATGTTGTGGAGTCTTCAAATAATCGAAAAATAAAATATTACGCAAGTCAATTTAAACTAAAATGCAATTTGAAAACCGAAAATGTGAATTAATTTAAGTATAATTTAAACGTACCTACTACTACGAATCTTTTGTTTACATTTTTTTCCACAAAATTTAATACTATTAAATACGTAATATATAAATAAAAATAGTTGCGAGGACACAAATAACATAAGGGTGGAGGAGTTATATAATACTAGTATCGCTTGTGATCGACCAATAAAATCTTTAAGGAATCGTGGGGTCGCTAGCCCCGTACCCCCATCCTTAAATTTCGGGGACGCCCGGTGTAGTCAATATAAGAATAATGATGAAATATGAAAATATGAAATATGATGAATAATGAAAAATAAGTTTTTTCTTAGTTTTTCTTTGACTTTGAAAAAACACAAATTATATTGACTTCACCGGTAGTCGAACTCAAAACACCTTAAACAACAAAAAAAGGTTATAATGATCATTTTGTGTTGTTGCTTTAGCTTCAAACATATGGCTTAAACAAATATCGCAAGCGTTGCATTAACAATATACTGACGTCTAACTTACTCCGAGAAAATGTTAAATTGACAAACGGTCAACGTAATATGCTAAGAAATGTGTTCATTGTTAAAATTACATTTTTATACTCGATGCAATAAATTTCAAGGTAGGCTGACTATCATAGCTGTTTTTTGTCGATTTGATATCGTTTTTGTTGAATTTGCACTGTTTTTGCCCTCAGTGTAGGTATACATTAGAGCGGGTCGATTTTTTTAGCAGCAGGCGCCCATGGCGATTATGGTTATTTGGACCATTTCAAGCATTTTTGCCCAAGAAACTATAGGTCTAACATAAATTTCGAGCTAGCAGTTTTTTCGATCAAATTTTTTTTTTCTTAAAAAAGTGATTCACTTGTTAAAAAGCTGTGTTGAAAACTAACAAAAATCATTCTCTATGTGCATCTGGGGGTTTTGGGGTCGAGGAATCCATTTCCGGTCTTAATTTTTTCATTTGACGTCCGCAAGAGTGCGCTTTCGCTCTTTTTCTTAGGGTTCTAAATCCAATTTTTTTCGAAAATCGACCGTTTGTTCCAGAAAAGAAATATGCCAAAAATTTAAATAAAGAAAAATTTTAAAAAAATCAAAAAATATTTTCCAATTTACACTGCACGTTGAGGTGGACGACTGGACACTGTAGAGGTATGCTTTCTTTGGCAAAGTATTTTATTTTTATCCCTAAAATAGGATTTTCTTTGTCACTTGGGTGTTTTTCAAATCGACTCGCCTTCATACACATAGTACCCCTGTAGGGCGCTTGAGACCAGAAAATTTGATTTTGGATTATGCTGCATATCTTGAAAACTTGAAGTCCAAAAAAATAAAAATAATTAAGTAGTGAATGCCTCTCGACGACGCATGGCCAATAAGATTCATTCATAGTCAATTAGTGGCAAACAATTGACGTCAAAACCAGAAAAACCGAAAAAAATTTCTAAAAATTCAATATCTCGCGTGACAAACATGTCATACCATTTTCAAATAAACAAAACACTATATATATTTCGAAAGTGTCAACAATTTCCTACCCAAAACCGTTGAGAATTTCAAAATCGGTTGAAAATTTGGTTTTTAATGATTTTTTTCAACGAAAACTCTGAAAAACGATTTTTTGGCCTTAAAACCAGATTTTGGGGGTGTTACAAATCTTTTGAAGAGTGTTTCGTGTATAACTCGAGCAGATGAACAATCTCTACTATGTCGCTTTAAAAGTGTATTCAATTCTTTTTTTTTTGTAGAACTGTGTAATTCATCAAGGGTGTTAGTCTACTTAAAAAAAGAAATTGCATTATAGGAAAGTCAAATTTCATGGATTTGTTATTGATTTTCGGAAAAAAGGTGTTAAAATCCAAAAAGAATGGAAAGAATCGCCCCCTGGCGGACGTCAAAAGAAAAAAGCAATACCAGAAATGGATTCCGCGACCCTAAAAACCCTCAGATGCACATAAAGAATGAAATTTGAATTTGAATGAATAAAATTTGTTTTGTAAAATTCATAAAACAAATTAAAATAAAAGAAATTTTCATAAATGATATGATACCGATACAAGTTTTGCTTGAATGCACCTCCCATTCCCTTAATGTTCAACGCTGAGCTGTTTAGTAACTGTATTTCGTCCCGTTTCTGCCTTAACCTCGTATCTACATAAAAGAATATTTCAGAAAATGAAGAAAACCAACTGAAATTCCCAAGTTTTGTATACTAAAAATGTAGATACGAGGTAATGGATCGTACAAAAACCCACGAAGGTTTATATATTTTACCGAACAGATTTTCGATTCGGGTTTCTCGATGGCTTAGGGGCATTTCGACATAAAAAACGAGTTTTCTCAAAAAGTGTAGATACGAGGTTAAGGCAGAAACGGGACGATTTGCTATTAAAGAAAGCCTAATTTCATAAATTTCTGGAACAAACGGGCGATTTTCGAAAAAAAATGGATTTAGAACCCTAAAAAAAGAGCGAAAAATGAATACCGGAAATGGATTCCTCGACCCCAAAAACCCCCAGATGCATATAGAGCGAAAAAATAGGCACCCCTAAGGGTTAAGTTACAGCGATGATTTTTTGCAAAGCTTTTTATACCTTTCATGAACATGAAATGGTATTATAACTTTGGTCCGATGTTTGTAATTATGAGAAGAAGAAGAGATAAACCCATCAATAAGTATACCGAAACGATCAGGATGACGAGATGAGTTGATTTAGCCATGTCCGTCTGTCCGTCTGTCTGTCTGCCTGTTTGAACGCAAACTAGTCTCTCAGTTTTTGAGATATTTGCCTGAAATTTTGTATGCGGCCACCATTTTCCAATATAGGAATCATTTGTCGGAACCAGCAAGATCGGACCGATATTACATATAGCTCCCATACAATCGATTATTCCGATAAACGGATTTTGGCCTATAACTCCTGTAATTAAACACGTAGGAACGTGAAATTTTGGAAGTATCACTATTTTTATATGTGAAATATCGATGTTGAAAATCATCGAGATGGGATAAATATTTCACATAGCCCCCATACAATCGATTGTTCCGATAAACGGATTTTGGTAGATAACTCCTGTAATTATATAGGTAGGACGTGAAATTTCGTAACTATTGCTATTTTAGAATGTGGAACGTTGATGTTAAAAATCAATGAGATTGGACCAATATAACACATCGCCCCCATATAATCGATAGTTCCGATAATTTCGGTATGAGCGGATGTTAAATTCACACAGGCTGTACTGGGATCAAACAGTGAAAATCGTTACGCTTATTCATGAAAGGTATTTAGCCTTCCTTACTTGTTTCTCATCAATTACTAACTTTTTTGGGGGTAATAACCAAAAAAAAAAACAATTTTTTTTATTTGAATCACCCGAATATACATTTATGTATAAAAACCTGGTTCAAATTTTGTAAAGCTAATAAAAGTATCTGAAAAAATACCTATTTTTTTAACCTGCAAATTAAGCATTTTTTGTTGGAATCCACATATCAGATGTAAATAAATAAATGAAATGAAATAAATAATTCGACCCCAACGCCACCTAATGGCAAGAGTTTTTGTGGAACAATTTGTTTTCCTGTAGGTGACATATGAAGACGTGCATCAATGAAGGGGTTATGTCGCATTTCGAGTGAATCGAGAAAATTTACTTTAAAGTTTTGCTTAAACATTTGAGGATCTTTCAAAACTCTTAAGGAAAACTTACATACAAATTAAAGACGTTGCATATATTCATAAACGTTGAATGTATGCCAAAAAACCTAGTTCAGACCATTGCGGGTTGGAGAAAAATTGGAGAATTGGGTTGGATATCCACTTGAGAGCTATATATATGTTCGATTTTTGTATACCTACGTTAATCTATATATATAATAAAAATAAGTGGCATTTTTCGTTGTAATTTTAGAGATCAAGAACGGGCTCACCTATCCAAACCAAATTTTCAGACTATTTAGTAAATAGTTTGTGTGAAGTTTGCACAAAATCGGTCAAGTGGTTTCTGAGGTATTGACCAAAATGTTGACCAGAACTGGAAAAAAATTGTGGACCAGAAGTGGCATTTATAACTCAAGTAGGGGCTCATCTATCAAAACCAAGGGTCATTTGGTTCCTGAGATATTGACTAAAATGTGGACCAGAAGTGGCATTTATACTCAAGAATGGGCTCACTTATCAAAACCAAATTTTCAGGGTTTGTTCAGACTATTTAGTATATGGTTTGTGTGATGTTTGCGCAAAATCGGTAAGTGGTTCTAATACCTATAATTACAAAATCTATATATATAAAAATGAAATGGTGTATAATTGTAACGCTAAAACTCGAAAACGGCTGAACCAAATGAAATACTTCCTTTGGGGGATTTGTTTGTTATTACCACGCCCAGGTCATGTCTTAAAATCAGAACAAAATATTAAGGGGGCGTGGCACCTCCCATACAAACTGAATTTTTCAAGTTGAATATCTTCAAAAGTGTTTAAGGTAGGAACATGAAAATTGGTACAGAGCTACAGGATAACAGCACCACTCTTACCTATAAAACCGGGGGTTATCCAATAAGGGGGCGTGGTACCTCCCATACAAACTAAATTTTTTAAGCAGAATATCTGTGAAAGGGTTCAAGGTAGGGACCTGAAAATTGGTATAGACCTATATGGTATCAAAAGCCTTCTTACACATAAAAGAATGGGTAATCGGAAAAGGGGGCGTGGCACCTCCCATACAAACTGAATTTTTCAAGGTGAATATCTTCAAAAGTGTTTAAGGTAGGAACATGAAAATTGGTATAGAGCTATAGGATAACAACACCATTCTCACCGATAAAACTTGGGGTTATCGAAAAAGGGGGCGTGGTACCTCCCATACAATCTTTAATTATTTTGGTTGTTAATCTATATATATAAAAATGAAATGGTGTTCAGTCGTTACGCTAAAACTCGAAAACGGCTGAACCAAATCATATACTTCCTTTAGGGGGTTTGTTTGTTATTACCACGCGCAGGTCATGTTATAAAATCAGAACGAAATAATAGGGGGGCGTGGCACCTCCCATACAAACATTTTTCTTCAAGGTGAATATCTCTAAATGGGTTTAAGGTAGGGACCTGGAAATCGATACAGACCTATAGGATAACAACACCATTCTCCCCCATAAAACTGGGGGTTAACCAAAAAGGGGGCGTGGCACCTCCCATACAAATGAAATATTTCATAGTCGATATCTCTGGAAGTATTCATTTTAGACCACTGAAATTTGGTAAGGGGTTATATGAGATCGATCCCTACCACCTCCAAAAAAACTAGGGTAACGAAAAAGGGGGCGTGGCACCTCCCATACGAATGAAATACTTCATAGTCCATATCTCGGGAAGTGTTTAGGTTAGACCAGTGAAATTTTGTGAGGAGTTATATAAGATCAATCCCGGACACCTCCAAAAAAAACTGGGGATAAGGAAAAAGGGGGCGTGGTTTCTCCTATATGAAGGAAACATTTCATAGCCCATATCTCTGCAAGTATTTATGTTAGACCACTGAAATTTGGTGAGGGTTTATATGTGATCGATCCCTAATACCTCCCAAAAAACTCGAGTTAACGATAAAGGGGGCGTGGCACCTCCCATACGAATAAAATACTTCATAGTCCATATCTCTAGAAGTATTTAGCTTAGACCACTGAAATTTTGTGAGGAGTTATATAAGATCAATCCCGGACACCTCCAAAAAAAAACTGGGGATAAGGAAAAAGGGGGCGTGGTTTCTCCTATATGAAGGAGATAGGGATATGGTTTAAAATAGATATAGGGATCGGGTTAGAGAAACAGACAGGGAAATAAATTTGTGGCAGGACAACGTCTGCCGGGTCAGCTAGTTAACGTATAAATATATACATTGGATTTACTCCAAAAACAAGTAAGGAAAGTTGTCTTCGGCTGTGCCGAAGGCTATATACCTTTCATGAATAAGCGTCACGATTTTCACTGTTCGATCCCCAGTACAGCCTGTTTCAATTTAACTATATTTACTATACACATTACACATCTTTGTTATAATTTAAAAAAAAACTTACAAAATAATAGGATCCGAGTTATCGGAACAATCGATTGTATGGAGGCTATATATTATACGTGTTCAATTGTGCTGACTTACACTATACACATTACATATGTAGAAAGTACTAAAGGTGAAATATTTTACGTTCCTAACTTTTTAAATGCGGAAGTATTGGCCAAAAAACCTTATATCGGAACAACCGGTTGTATGGGGCTAAATATATGTTATATTTACCCGATCTTCTTGATTTTCCTCTACACACTACATAAATTGAAAGTACTCAAGTTGCAAAATTTTATGTTCCTAACTTTTTAATTGCAGAAGTTTTGGCCAAAAAACCTTATATCTGAACAATCGGTTGTATGGGGGCTATATGTTACATTTGTCCGATCTTGTTGATTTTCCCTATATACACTACATAAATAGAAAGTACTCGAGTTGCAAAATTATACGTTCCTAACTTTTTAATTGCAGAAGTTTTGGCCAAAAAACCTTATATCTGAACAATCGGTTGTATGGGGGCTATATGTTACATTTGCCCGATCTGGTTGATTTTCACTATATACACTACATAAATAGAAAGTACTCGAGTTGCAAAATTTTACGTTCCTAACTTTTTAATTGCAGAAGTTTTGGCCAAAAAACCTTATATCTGAACAATCGGTTGTATGGGGGCTATATGTTACATTTGCCCGATCTTGTTGATTTTCACTATATACACTACATAAATAGAAAGTACTCGAGTTGCAAAATTTTACGTTTCTAACTTTTTAATTGCGGAAGTTTTGGCCAAAAAACCTTATATCTGAACAATCGGTTGTATGGGGGCTATATGTTACATTTGCCCGATCTGGTTGATTTTCACTATATACACTACATAAATAGAAAGTACTCGAGTTGCAAAATTTTACGTTCCTAACTTTTTAATTGCAGAAGTTTTGGCCAAAAAACCTTATATCTGAACAATCGGTTGTATGGGGGCTATATGTTACATTTGCCCGATCTTGTTGATTTTCACTATATACACTACATAAATAGAAAGTACTCGAGTTGCAAAATTTTACGTTCCTAACTTTTAAATTGCAGAAGTTTTGGCCAAAAAACCTTATATCTGAACAATCGGTTGTATGGGGCTATATGTTACATTTGCCCGATCTGGTTGATTTTCACTATATAAACTACATAAATAGAAAGTACTCGAGCTGCAAAATTTTACGTTCCTAACTTTTTAATTGCAGAAGTTTTGGCCAAAAAACCTTATATCTGAACAATCGGTTGTATGGGGGCTATATGTTACATTTGCCCGATCTGGTTGATTTTCACTATATACACTACATAAATAGAAAGTACTCGAGTTGCGAAATTTTACGTTTCTAACTTTGTAATTGCGGAAGTTTTGGCCAAAAAACCTTATATCTGAACAATCGGTTGTATGGGGGCTATATGTTATACTGGTCCGATCTTGTCAGTTCCGACAAATGATTCCTATATTACAAAATGGTGGCCACATACAAAATTTCAGCCAGATATCTCAAAAATTGAGGGACTAGTTTGCGTTCAAACAGACAGACGGACAGACGGACAGACGGACATGGCTAAATCAACTCATCTCGTCATCCTGATCATTTCGGTATACTTATTGATGGGTCTATCTCTTCTTCTTCTCATATTTACAAACATCGGACCAAAGTTATAATACCATTTCATGTTCATGAAAGGTATAATAAAACTTCATATACATACAAGCATTTCCGCTCCCCATGTACAAGAACCAAAAAAAACCGGAAATATACACCCCTGGTTCATATGGAAGGAAGGAAATAGCTACAAAAAGCGCGCCATATACAAATTTACTTGCTTCCTGTAATGGCTTTAGATCATAGGGTGTACAAGAAGTCTATAAAGTAAGAAAAACACATGGCAAATATTAGGAAGAATATAAATGCAAGATTGCATGCAGGGCACATGGCTCAAACCGTTAAGACAACGCAATGCCAATGCAGTCTGTAAGGTTCGATGCCAGCCAGACCGGATAAAACACTACGTCTAAATGCTTGGTCGCATGGAAACTAGTCAGTGAATTACCATTCCGCTGTATAAAATTGTGCATTCAATTCTTTCTAATACCTATGGTTACTGAGATATTGATCAAAATGTGGACCAGAAGTGGCATTTATAACTCAAGAACAGGCTCACCTATCCAAACCAAATTTCTGAGGTATTGACCCAAATGTTGACCAGAAGTGGAAAAAAATTGTGGACCAGAAGTGGCATTTATAACTCAAGTAGGGGCTCATCTATCAAAACCAAAGGTCATTTGGTTCCTGAGATATTGACTAAAATTGTGGACCAGAAGTGGCATTTATAACTCAAATAGGGGCTCATCTATCAAAACCAAGGGTTGGAAATAGGGATAGGTATATGGGATAGGGATAGGGATAGGGATAGGGATAGGGATAGGGATAGGGATAGGGATAGGGATAGGGATAGGGATAGGGATAGGGATAGGGATAGGGATAGGGATAGGGATAGGGATAGGGATAGGGATAGGGATAGGGATAGGGATAGGGATAGGGATAGGGATAGGGATAGGGATAGGGATAGGGATAGGGATAGGGATAGGGATAGGGATAGGGATAGGGATAGGGATAGGGATAGGGATAGGGATAGGGATAGGGATAGGGATAGGGATAGGGATAGGGATAGGGATAGGGATAGGGATAGGGATAGGGATAGGGATAGGGATAGGGATAGGGATAGGGATAGGGATAGGGATAGGGATAGGGATAGGGATAGGGATAGGGATAGGGATAGGGATAGGGATAGGGATAGGGATAGGGATAGGGATAGGGATAGGGATAGGGATAGGGATAGGGATAGGGATAGGGATAGGGATAGGGATAGGGATAGGGATAGGGATAGGGATAGGGATAGGGATAGGGATAGGGATAGGGATAGGGATAGGGATAGGGATAGGGATAGGGATAGGGATAGGGATAGGGATAGGGATAGGGATAGGGATAGGGATAGGGATAGGGATAGGGATAGGGATAGGGATAGGGATAGGGATAGGGATAGGGATAGGGATAGGGATAGGGATAGGGATAGGGATAGGGATAGGGATAGGGATAGGGATAGGGATAGGGATAGGGATAGGGATAGGGATAGGGATAGGGATAGGGATAGGGATAGGGATAGGGATAGGGATAAAGATAGGGATAGAGATAGGGATAGGGATGGGGATAGGGATAGGGATAGGGATAGGGTTAGGAATAGGGTTTACGGAGAGGGAGAGGGATATGGATAGGGATTTTTGGCAGGACAACGCAGAAAGTCGCGGTTCGTCTCTTACCTCAAAAAAAAAAAAAAAAAATAATTATAAGTTTTTTATGGGGGTAAGCCCTACGCCCAAAAACTCCTAGGCGGTTAAAGGCTATTTTAAGTAAGTAAGTAAGCCCGGGCCGAGGATATACCATTTTGCCGGTATCTCAACTTTCTTCAAAAATGTATGCAGGACATTTTTTTCTTACCACAATGGTTTGTGAGTTTTATACCAAAAATAAGATATTGCCTACTAAATCTAAACTAGTAATGATAGACCTCTAGAATTTATTAAGGTGTGTAACTTTTGCAGTGATTTTTTGTGCCATTTTGAAAAATAAAATCAATATGATTAAAAAATATTTTAGCTCAGACTATTGGCATGAGTAGAAGTATGTATTTATGTGTGGGTAAATAATACATGTGTGTGTGTAACTCTCAACTAGTATGGGAAACTGCGAAATTCCAAAAACCGGGACAGTCGGCGTTCAAATAGGAATATTTGTCTCCCAGACCAAAGTTGCTCTTATATCGATTAATTGGCGTCAAAGTGACGCAAATACGGGCAACTTGGAACCTGTTTTCCTTTCTTGTCGTACAAATTTCTTTGTTCAAATAGCGATAATGGGGGTTGAATATCTCTTAAAATACGTAACATATATTTTTATGGCTGGGCAGAATATGCGGTAAGTGGCAATAAAAAACTCGACTAAAAGTTTTGTTTCCCAAATAAATATGGAAAGCAGATGTCAAACCAATACCGCCACTCTATGTCATAGTCAAAACCAAAACCCAAAAGCATACATATCTATATATTTGAACGGAGCCTCTCTGATACCGGGTCGCCCCAGAGAGTAAGCATGGCCTTACCGCGGTACGGGGCTCTGCCGCGGCGGACGACACATTTTCCCCTACTCTTCCCTTGACCCTAAGCTGGCCTTGTCCGGCGATGGGTCGTACGAACAAGATGAACTCAAATAACCTAAATAAAAACGAAAAATCTAAAAAACAAACAACGCCAAATTTCACTCCTCAGCAAAGGAGAGCTATGGAGGAGCAGGCGAGAAAGCAACAACAACGCCGGAGGACAACCTCCGTTCCACAATCAAGGGGGGGATCGACAGCGATGGCAACTACGAGTCGGTCAACCAACCTTCTATCGAATAAGATTGACTTGATGGGAGCTAGCACCAGTGCGGTTGCCAACGCAGCTAAGCGGACAACGGCGGATGCTAAACTCCCATCAACCGCTGATATGAAAACCAGTATCTTTACGTCTGTGGCAGCGGTCTCACGACCTGGCCTCGGAGTTTCGAAGGAGAAGGAAGCTGCAACTGAGATGTCGGCAAGGAGAGCGACCGCGATGGCAACTACGGGTCCGCACTCCCGGGAGACATCTCCCCGCCGCTTCACATACCATGAGAAAAGATTGGCTGCAAAGATCCTGAAGAGGTATGAAGGGGTACCGCAGGAGTCGCTGTCGCCGAATTCCAGTAAATCGGTAGAGCTAGCGAAAGCTGTGATACCGGATTTCCAAAATTCTTACGTGCCAAAGAGGTTAAAAGTTAACCCTTTCAAGCGCCAGAGATCGGACCTGGAGTTAAATCCCCCTCCCAAGCGGCATCAGAATACCTCTGGAGCGGGCAAACTAAGCTTTGCTGAGGTAACCAAGGACAGGATCCTTATAGGCGTCCTTGACCGAGGCAACGACCGTCTGGCCATCCCCAAGGACCGGTGGCGTTACGTGCGAAATGAACTCGGCAACATTCTTCTCAACGTTGCTCCGGAGTTTCCGGGTAGTTCGGCGCGAGTAACGGATGCGGGCTGGCACCAGAGTCAGATCAAATTACAAGGGCAAGGGCGTGGATTCCGGCCATCCCTGACGAACCCGACAGAATTCTCGGGATGCTACGGCTAATGAATCCGGCCCTCCCAACGCATGACTGGAGTGTCAATCTGGTCGGGGATGCGGTGGGGCCCGACAGACAGGTGGTGTTCACTATCAATAAAGAGTCAATCGAGCCCCTCAAAAGGTGCAATGGCCTAGTACACTACAGCGTAGGCCAGATCGTTATCCACGTATATCGTGGTGATGCTCAGCGCGCTGCCTTCTCGGCTGCTCCGGGGGAACCGGAAAACGAATTACCACAAGAGGAAGCGGAGGATTCCGATGCGGAAAGCATGTTATCCGCCACGTCCCTTGCCGATAGTGCTGTGAACAACTCGGAGATGGAGGACAGCCTACAGGACGAGGAAGTCCTCGACGTCACGGTGGTAGCAGCCAACGCTGAGCGATTAACATCTAACGCTACAGGCAGCAGGACTCCTGCAACGCCATATCGGGCAGTTAATCGGAACAACTCGTCGTTCATAGGCAACCTCCGGGATGGGGCAAACCTCGACGACATGGGGACGGCAGGGAAGTCTGTGCGCTCTCATGTTGGTGGTGCTTCAGATTAATCTGCACAAATCTAAAGTGGCTTCGGCTGCTTTAAGTAGTCGTCTTTCTAAAGGCGACGTGGATGTGGTCCTCATCCAAGAACCCTGGGTCAATAGCTCGAGAATCTGCGGATTGGGGACTAAGGGTTTCAAGCTCATTCGAGCCAGCGAGGAGAGCAAAGTCCGAACGTGTATTTTGGTCAAGTCTGAGTTGAACTCCTTTCTCCTACCTAACTACACCAATGGTGATATTACCGCTATCAGTCTAACGGTCGACAGCACCCGCCTGACGGTAGCGTCGGTCTATATGCCCTACGACGCCGAAGAACCCCCACCACAAACGGAGGTGAAAGACCTGGTGACAAATTTCTGCACGTGTAATCTTATTATTGGAGCGGACGCTAACGCTCACCATGTCCAATGGGGGAGTTCCGATATCAATGCCAGGGGCGAGTCTCTGTTTGATTACCTCTTAACAACCAACCTGGTAATTTGCAACGTGGGTAATGAGCCTACTTTTATCACTAAGACCCGTAGGGAGGTCATAGACCTCACTATCTGTAGTGAAGGCGCTTATGGGTGGGTCAGAAAATGGCGGGTTCTGGAAGAACATTCATTCTCCGACCACCGTTACATAGAAATGGTTTTAGACTTTATTGTAGAACAACCAATCATTAAGCGCAATCCACGTAACACAAATTGGCAGTTACACAATGAAATATTAGGCAGAGACCTCCCAGTACTGCCCTCACAAGCCCCCTCATCAGTAGAGGAGCTGGAGGATCTTGTTACTACATTTACATCGGCGCTCTCAAATGCTCTTGGACAGGCTTGTCCAGTGCCAAAACCACGCGGTAAACACAGGCCACATTGGTGGTCCTACGATTTGGACTCGTTCCGCAAATCATGCCGGAAACAATTTAACAAGGCCAAGAGCCTCGGCTCTGAGCCTCATTGGCACGAATATAAAGCTAAACTTAGGGCCTACAAAAAAGCTCTGAGACAGGCGAAGAGAACTTCGTGGAGAAATTTCTGTACTGGCGTCGAAAAGGTCGACGACACAGCGAGACTTAGACGAGTCCTCTCGAAAAGTCAAACAGCCATCAGCTATTTGCGAAAAACTGACGGATCCTGGACCAGCACGGAAGAGGAAACCCTTGAGCTGCTCTTGAATACACATTTTCCGGGGAATCTGCATGACGCACCACTAGTACCTGCAACAAACCTGGCAGTAAAAATACCCATCACTGAGGAAAGGGTAAGGTGGGCAGTTAAGAGCTTTGAACCGTATAAGGCCCCCGGGCCGGACGGGATTATCCCCGCGCAACTTATAAACACGTTGGAGACATCAGCTAAATGGCTGGTATTTCTCTTCACAGCCTGCCTGGCTCTCAACCACATTCCGGGCTCGTGGAGAAGCGCCACGGTAGTGTTTATCCCTAAGGCTGGGAAGGCATCCCACTACGAGCCAAAAGACTACAGACCGATCAGTCTCTCGTCCTTTGTACTCAAAACCTTTGAGAGGATACTAAGCGACTACCTCTCAACGACTATTGATAGCAACCTAATCTCTAGCTATCAGCATGCATACACCAAGGGTAAATCAACAGAAACCGCTCTGCACAGCCTAGTATCTGTCATTGAGAAATCGCTGTGGGAAAAGGACTACTGTCTCGTGGCCTTCCTAGACATTGAGGGGGCTTTCAACAATATAAGCCCGGTGGCTATCAACGTCGCTCTAACTAATCTGGGCGTAGATAGACCTCTAACTGGTTTAATTGACCAACTTTTAAGGGGAAGGAAAATAGCTTCTTCACTTGGTACGGTTGAGTTATCACGCTATGTCACAAGGGGAACACCCCAGGGTGGTGTTCTTTCCCCGCTTTTATGGAACCTCACAGTCAACTCGTTGCTATGTGGCACAAGCTGGGGGGCGGGAAGATAGTGGCATACGCAGACGATTTAGCTATTGCATTCAGAGGCAAGTTCCCACAAACTCTGTGTGACCTGATGCAAGTAGCACTGCGAGAAGTTTCGACGTGGTCCTCTCGGTGCGGACTTAGTATCAACCCGGGGAAAGTGGAACTTGTCCTCTTCACCAACCGGTACAAAATACCGCCACTAAGCCTACCAGAACTAGATGGCACGCGCCTGGGCTTGTCGGATAAGGCCAAGTTTCTAGGCATAGTTCTGGACAGGAAACTGAATTGGAAGGATAATGTTCTTCAGCGCCAGAAGAAAGCTTGCATCGCTCTTTATACATGCAAAAGAGCCATTGGCAAAAAATGGGGGCTCAGCCCTAGAGTATGCAGTTGGATCTACACGGCCATCATTCGTCCAATCATGATATATGGAGTCGTCGTATGGTGGCCTGCGCTGAGCAAGGCAACATACCTGAATCTGTTGCGGAAAGTCCATAGATCCAATATGATCTGTATAAGCGGTGAGCTAAGGACAACGCCCAACTAAGCCCTCCAGGTCATTCTGGGCATTTTGCCACTTGATCTGGAAGGGTTTCGGTCAGCAGCGGCATCAGCTCTGCGCCTAAGAGAAACCTCCATTTGGGGTGCGGGTACTATTGGACACTCCAGTATTCTGGAATCTTACAGCTTTCTCCCTCTAAGCACAGATCGTTGTGCGACCACTACAGTCGGTGATAGCTGTTTCAAAATAAACATTCCCAGCAGAGAAGACTGGGAGAGGACGGATTGGTGCCCCGAAACAAATAGTGGCACTTCCATATACACCGACGGCTCGAAGTTGGACGGCAGAGTTGGAGGAGTGGTTTATTCAAGGGATTTGGACCTTGAGCTCTCCTTCAGGTTACCTGATCATTGTAGCGTCTTCCAGGCGGAAGTCTCGGCAATCCTAGACGCCGCGGCCTGGTTAAGCAAACGTGTTATCGGAGAAGATATCGCTATTTTCAGCGATAGCCAAGCGGGCACAAATCCCTTGGCTCATACACGTTCAACTCTGAACTGACGCTCAGCTGTCGTCGATCTCTTCAGGAGATGGCCCAATAGAACCGCGTAAACCTCATATGGGTCCCGGGACATAGGGACATTGAGGGAAACTGTAAGGCAGACGAGCTTGCCAGGCAGGGCACGACCAAGCAGGTTCTTCAGGATAAAGAGCGCTTAGGTATGCCGTTTGCCACATGCAAACTAATGCTGAAGGAGCACACACTCCGTCAAGCCAACGAAAGATGGCTAAAATCCCCAGAGTGTCGGATATCGAAACAAACCTGGCCAAAATGGGATCTCAAAAGGTCTAGACGCATTTATGCCCTAACTAGGAGGGAAATCTGCATATTGATAGGGGTATTAACCGGTCACTGCCTCATTGGTAGGCATGCAGAAAGGCTAAGTGTGCCCTACCGACGATGCTGCAGGAGTTGCAAAGATGATGAGGAGGAGGAAACAGTGGAACACCTCATCTGCAACTGTCCGGCTTTAAGCGGCGCGAGAACGCGCTTTTTGGGAGTTCCGTTCCTCGATAGCCTAAGCCAGATCGCGGAACTGGACATAAAGGACTTGATGGCCTTCATAAAGTCATCTAAGTGGTTCGAGGAGGAGTAACGGTGTCGGTTTAGGAGTGTCAGTCCCGGGATTCTGCTATGTGGAAAATCCCAACAACTCAGGGATTTTCCATTTGGCTGGGTCCCGGGACTGACTTTCCTTGTGTTGGTGGTATCACAACGGACCTTTCAATACTGGCCTAAGTGTGCCTCTGCGGCAGCCACTTGAACCTAACCTATATGTATGTATAAACTCTGTGGGCATGTAGTATACACATTTGAATGTGCCGTGAATGTGCGTGGGTGAGATAGCAGTCAAATAGGACTTTCAGTACATTTAACATATTTCGTTATATTGCATTTTATCCGCTTACATTTGATTATGAATTGGTTTTATTTTAGATAAGTAGGTATATTCACATATTTATAAACACATGTTGATGTTGTTGTACTTCGCCCAGCCTTGTCGGAAGATCCACTTAAAAGAAGTTACGTGACGGACCAGATACGGTTGGGCGGATGCTGACAGTCCTTTGGCGGATATGAATCCGGTACGTTCCGGTGAATATAACCTTGTGGTACTAGCCCGATTGTCTTGGGAACGATTTCGTTGACCCCGTACTCGGGGTCGAAGTGGATTTAAGTCGCCTCTTACAACCGGCAAACCTATCCTCCAACTCCGGGTTTGTCTGTCAACATCCGGGGTTTTGACCCGCCACGTAAAAACTAATTCCAATGAAAAACAATAAAAAAACCTCGGATAAGAACCCTCTTAAATGTTGACGACCCGACAAAACGAATAAAGGAACAATATTTGGATATTAGGGCATGTACCTGGAATGTCCGGAACCTTTCAAGGGAAGGTACCGCTGCCCGACTGGTTGATGTCCTCGTTAACGCAAAGGCAGACATCACCGCCCTGCAGGAAATGCGATGGACGGGACAAGGAAAGACGACCTTGTGACGTATACTAAAGTGGCCAGACCCGCGACAAGGCGCGAGGGGTAGGATTCGTGGTGGGAAAGACACTGCGCCGCCAAATACTAGCGTTCACCCCCGTGGACGAGCGTCTCACTGCGATCCGTATCAAGGCGAGGTTTTTCAACATAACATTTATCTGCGCCTATGCGCCGACTGAGGCGAATGACGACGCAGACAGAGAAGGACTCCTTCTGGGATCGCTGCCCCCAACATGATATCAAAATCGTGCTCGGCGACTTTAATGCCAAGGTGGGCAAGGAAGGAGTCTTTGGTCCTGCAGTTGGAAAATTTAGTCTCCACGATATAATATCCCCCAATGGCACTTCGCCGCTGCTCGCAACATGGTCATCAGTAGTACTAGGTTCCAGCATAAATGAATACACCAAGCCACCTAGCTGTCCCCTGATCAAAAAACAAAAAATTTCATGATCGACGGCAGACACAGCCCCACCATTCTGGATGTGCGTACTTTACGTGGTTCCAATACCGATTCTGACCGTTATCATGTTGCAGCCAAGATACACACATGCCTCTTTGCAGCGAAGAAAGTGCGCACAGTAATGGAAGGATAGTTTGACGTTGAGAAGCTGCACACGACACAAACAGCTGATAATTTCTCCACTCGACTCTCCTACCGGCTATCGGAGAGCAATCCTCTACCTAACGATGTAACCGAGCAATGGAAGCATATCTCTCACTCATTACGTGCCGCCGATGAGTCCACTATAGGGTTTCGGCGAGCCCACAAGAATAACTGGTACGATGAGGAGTGCAGCACTTAGCACTTCTTCAGACAAAAAGGACGCTGCATACAGGGGGACGTTGCGAACGGGCGCAATCAGCAGTGTATGGCAACGATCCTCTTCAAAGTTGGTCGCCTTGCCACGGCGAAGGGGATTAAGCGGCGGCCCGTGGCATCCTTCCCACGACGGAACCACGGACCGCGGTGAACTAAGAGGAAGGCCTATCATTCGCTTCATCCATGGGGTGTGGTGGACAAGCCCAACGGTTTCGTCACAACCCTCCCCTCGTGGATGTGGAGGATGGTAGGATAGCCGCACCAACACCTTTTTGGGGTAACCCGAGGTATCCCCCCAACGGGGGAACCACGGGCTGCGGCAAAAAACTAATAGGAAAGCCTTCTACTGGTTTCATCCTTTGGGCTGGAACAGACAGGCCCAACGGTCTGTCGACCCCCCACCCCGGGGATGAGGCGAGTGTTAGGATTGCCGCAAAAAACCACCCTAATCCAAGGTGTCAAGGTACCCGTGCCGATGGATGAATGGTCAGAGGGCGGCTATTGAATTTCTGATCGCGAATGGTCCCCTCCGATGCCCGGGCAAGATCGGTTGTATAAGTGCCTTCTCTACGTATACCGGCTCTGCGGACGAGTGACCAACCCCTTCCGGCTTACTCATGGGACCAAAACATGGATAACTCAAACAACAAAAACACAAACAAACTTATGAAAACAAAAGACGCAGACGAACACATGGACGTACCGACTCCCTTGACGGACACGACCTGACAGCAACGACAAAAACGACGACTATGACAAACGCGATGACTTCGACAAGCCTCTACAGGGAACCGTTGCCGGAAGCGACGGAGTCTGAAGAGGGGACCCTTCTCGCCTCCAGTCAGGAGACGATTATGAGTGCTTGCGGTGCTACCAACCATAGTACACCGAAAGCACAAGCAGCTACAACAGCATCAAAAATCCAGTTGGGGACCAACCAAAGTACCCTAGGACCAACTTCCGACTCCAAGGCGGCTGGCGGCGCCAACCAAAGTGCACCTGCGGCCAAGGGTAGGAAGAAAACGAAAACAGAAGGTCAGACAAGGCGTAATAGGTACCAGCGGGCGCTGTTTATGCTCGAAAAAATAAAAAACGGCGAGGCAGCCTCCGGTACCAAAGACGCCGAATACTGCAAAACGATGGTGGAGGAGTACGAGAACTTCCAGAAGAAGAATCCGGCCCCTCCACGCAAGCAGGACGCTTCTCAAAAGAGAAACCGGTCCAACCAAGACAGCCAAGAAGCGGAACCGAAGAAGCTCAAACGGGCGGAAACGGTCCACACTACAGCCAGACACTATAATGAGGTCTGGTCGCAATATGCGAAGAGTCCTTGGAGGCTCTGGCGAAGGCGGACCACAAGGTAGCCTTTGCCATTCGCATGGCCAAGGTTAAGGTCTTCCACGGCGACACCACCCCAGATGAGGACGACCCTGAGGAAGTAGATGATGCAGGTCAGCTGCTGCAGGGTGTCCACATCCAAGATGGGGAGCACAACCAGACATCAGCTTCATACAAGAACCCTGGATCAACAAAGAGAGGATCATGGGGTTAAACATCAGCACTCACAATCTGTTCTACAAAACAGATGTAGGTAAGCCAAGATCATGCATTTTAATCAAAAAAGTATAAAGGCTTTCCTATGCTCAAATTATAGTACATCAGACGTAACGGTGGTAAAGTTGGAAGGTGGGGATATGCAGCCAGTCTTCGTCATTTCAGCCTACATGGCTCATGACAGGCCGGCCCCACTTACCGAACTCAAACACTTCCTGGATCACAACAAAAACCAAAACGTCGTTATCGGCAGCGACGCAAATGCAAGACACTCTATGTGGGGCAGTACTTCAATCAAAGATAGAGGTGAGTCCCTTTTACACTATATTCTTAACTCGAACCTGGGCATCTGCAATAGGGGTTCTAAGCCAACTTTCTTTTTCCCGAGTTCGGATAGATTCCAGGGCTGGGAGGAGGTCCTCGATCTTACCCTGTCTACGGATAATGGTTCAGCGCTGGTAAGTAACTGGGAGGTTTCAGACAAAGCCTCCCTATCTGACGATCGCTTGATCTTCTTCGACATAGGGTATGGTCCGGGTCGGCCTCTTCGGTACCGGAACCCACGAAGAACTAGATGGGACAAATTCGTCAAACTCTCCGAGAAATCCTTAACGCTAAGAGAGCCCTACCCTGACATCAGCAGCCCGCAAGAGCTGGATGATGCAGTGGACAAACTGGAGCACACTCTAGCAATATCGTATAACAAATCTACCCCTGTCAGCATTCTTAAGAAGAAATCTCCTCCGTGGTGGAACGGTGAGCTTAGGAATCTGAGAACAGCAGTAAGAAAAACATTCAACGTATGTTACAATACCAAAGATTGGCGGCGATATAGGGAAACGCTCAAAACCTAAAGCAGTAAGGAAGGTGAAGGCTCAATCCTGGCAAACCTTCTGCTCTACAATAGAAAACACCCGGGAAGCCTCCAGACTGAGCAAGATCCTGTCCAAAGAGCATGTAAATAATCTTTTCGTGAGAAAGGAAGATGGTTGGGCAGACTCAGTGGAGAGATCCCTAGTAACCCTAATGAATAAACACTTCCCTGCCAGCGACCACACGCCAGTACACGAACCCCAGGGTGGGGTCTCCGAGCCCCCCGAGGAATTACTGGCAACGTTCTTGGACAGGGAAAAGATAAGACACGCAATTAACAGCTTCTCCCCCATACAAATCTCCTGAACCCGACGGCGTCACTCCAGTGATGCTTCAGAAGCTAGGAGATAAAATGGCCCGCTGGTTGGCCAGGGTATTCAGGGCGATTATCACTCTGACCTACATCCCGCGGAGCTGCAGGAGAGTTCACGTCATATTCCTCCCCAAAACGGGTAGGCGTTCGCATGAAAATACCAACGACTACAGACCCATAAGCCTCACATCCTTCATGTTGAAGACTCTGGAACGACTTCTGGATCTCCACATAAGATCAGTAATAACTGGGCCTATCCTTTCCGTTGCGAAGCATGCGTACATGAAAGGCAAGTCAGCGGAGACTGCGCTTCACGAAATAATAGGCACAGTTGAAAGATCGCTTCACTACAAACAAAACACTTTGGCAGCCTTCTTAGATATAGAAGGGGCGTTCAACAACATAGAAACAGGCGCAATTGCAAATCCCTCCAAAAGGCTGGAATAGACAGCAATATTTGTGGATGGACGCAATCGATGCTAGAAAACAGACAGATAGAAGCGAACATGGGATCCGTCTTAGAAACATTGAAATTGCAATCTCAAATAATTTCAACCAAAGTGCATCAATTGAAAGTCATTTTTTATACCTTTCATGAACATGAAATGGTATTATAAATTGGGTCCGATGTTTGCAAGTATGAGAAGAAGAAGAGATAGACCCACTAATAAGTATACCGTTATGATCAGGACGATGAGTTGATTCGATTTAGCCATGTCCGTCTGTCCGTCCGTCCGTCTGTCCGTCTGTGTGTACGCAAACTAGTCTCTCAATTTTAGAGATATCTCGATGAAATTTGGTATGGAGGCGTTATTTTATATGAGAATAATCATTCGTCGGAACCAGCAAGATCGGACCAAAACTACTCATAGCTCCCATACAATGGATTGTTCCGATAAACGGATTTCGGGCTATAACTTCTGTAATCAAAGAGCTAGTAACGTGAAACTTTGTAGGTATTGATGTTTTTATATGTGAAATATCGATGTTGAAAATCATTGAGATGGGATAAATATTTCATATAGCTCCCATACAATCGATTGTTCCGATAAACGGATTTCGGGCTATAACTCCTGTAATTATAAAGCTAGGAACGTGAAATTTTGTAAGTATTGCTATTTTTATATGTGAAAGAGCGATGTTGAAAATCATTGATATGAGATAAATATTTCACATAGCCCCCATACAATCGATTGTTCCGATAAACGGATTTTGGGCTATAACTCCTATAATTATATACATAGGTAGGGTCGTGAAATTTCGTAACTATTGCTCTGTTAGAAAGTGGAATGTCGATGTTAAAAATCAATGAGATTGGACCAATATAACACATCGTCCCCATATAATCGATAGCTCCGATAATTAGGGTATGAGCTAAAGTTAAATTCACACAGGCCGTACTGGGGATCGAACAGTGAAAATCGTGACGCTTATTCATGAAATGTATATAGCCTTCGGCACAGCCGAAGACAGCTTTCCTTACTTGTTTAAAGTATATTTTTTCCTTTTTGTGAATAGTATTTCTTGATGGTCAGAGACATTTCCTTGTTAATTTAAAACCTACCATAACCACGGTTGCCGTTTTGGCCGAAATGTACCATTTTTGGTACGAATTTTTTTCCGGGTACGGAACTTCCAAATTTGGTACGTTTTTGCATTTTAACGTACTCAATTTTTGATTTCGCTGAAGCACTTGACCGCCTTAAACATAAACTAAATTATTTTTTAAATATTTTGAAAGATTTTAAATTTTTCATAAAGTTTTGAAATTATTGAGCAAACTAACTTTACACTCTACATTTGTTAAAAAACAAAAAAGCAGAACAAAAACAGAACATTTGCTTAAAAACGGAACATTTCTGTTATTTTCCTTAGAAAAAAAAAATACGCAGAACAAGCACCTTAAAAACAGAACTGTTCTGCCAAAAACAGAACGGATGGTCACCGTAGTGATAAGTCAACTGAGCCCAGTGATGAAACTATTCGTCTACCACTTAGTAGTTGATCAATAAGTCCAATAAGAGACCTGCTTATGCCCAGACTTGTTAAAGCGGTGTTTATAGCATCAGGGCTTATGTTGTTGAAGGCTCCTTCAATATCTAAAAATGTAACGAGACAGTACTCCTTTTCATACAGCGATTTTTCAATAACAGAAACTAGGCTGTGAAGCGCAGTTTCTGTAGATTTCCCTTTGGTGTATGCATGCTGATAGCTAGAGATAAGGTTGCTATCAATAGTAGTGGAGAGGTAGTCATTTATTATCCTCTCGAAGGTTTTGAGTACAAAGGACGAGAGACTGATCGCCCTGTAGTCCTTGGGCTCGTAATGAGACGCCTTCCCCGCCTTAGGAATAAACACTACCAGGGCACTTCTCCAGGAGCACGGAATGTAGCTAAGAGCCAGAATAGTATAGAGAAATACCAGACATTTGGCTGATGTATCCAGCGTGTTTATGAGTTGTGCCGGAATAATCCCGTCTGGCCCGGCAGCCTTGAACGGATCGAAGCTTTTAACCGCCCACCTAACCTTTTCCTCCATGATGGGTATGTATACAGCCAGGTATGTGCTAAGGGTTCCTCATGCAAGTTCCCTGGGAAGTGCGTATTCAAGAGCAGCTCTAGGGTTTCTCCCTCCGTGCTGGTCCAGTTTGAGTTTTTGGGAGCACTCGTCTAAGTCTCGCTGTATCATCGACATTTTCGACCCCAGTGCAGAAATTTCTCCACGATACTCTCTTCGCCTGCCTCAGAGCTTTTTTGTAGGCCCCAAGTTTAACTTTATATTCTATCCATTGAGTCTCCGTGCCAAGGCTCTTGGCCTTATTTAATTGTGTCCTACATGATTTTCGGAGCGAGTCCAGGTCGTAGGACCACCAATGCGGCCTATGTTTACCGCGTGGTACTGGGCAAGCCTACTCTAGGGCACACGAGAGCGTCGTTGTAAAGGTCTTTACCAGATACTCCAACTCCCCTACTGATGAGGGGACTTGTGGGAGAAGTGCTGGTAGGTCCCTAGATAATATTTCATTGTGTAGCTGCCAGTTAGTGCTACGTGGGTTTCGTTTCATAACCGGCTGCTCAACAGAAAAGTCTAGAACTAGTTCCATGTACCGGTGGTCGGAGAATGAATTTTCATCGAGAACACGCCAAATAGTGAGATCTATGACCTCCCTGCGGGTTCAACAATAAAAGTTCGGAGGCTATTAACACCGCTCTTACTAATCTGGGCATAAGCAGATCCCTAACTGGACTAATCGATCAACTACTACGGGGGAGGAAAATATCTTCATCACTTGGTACGGTTGATTCATCACGCTATGTCACAAGAGGAACGCCTCAGGATGGTGTTCTCTCCCCGCTTCTATCGAACCTCACTGTCAACTCGTTGCTACGTGACACATGCTGGGGCGGGAAGATAGTGGCATATGCAGACGATTTAGGCATTGCATACAGGTGCAAATTCCCACAAACTCTGTGTGACTTGATGCAAGTAGTACTGTGTGAAGTTTCGTCATGGTCCTCTCGTTGCGGACTTAGTATCAACCCGAGAATATTCGAACTCGTTCTCTACACTAACCGGTACAAAATACCACCGCTGGACCTACTAGAACCTAAAGGCGCGAGCCTGAACTTGGCTGATAAAGCCAAATTCTGGGGCACAGTTCTGGACAGGTAGTTAAACCGGAAGGAGAAGGCGTGTACCAGAGGAAGGCGTGTGTTGCACTTTACACATGCAAAAGAGCCATTGGCAAAAAGTGGGGTCTCAGCCTCAAAATATGCAGATGGATCTACACTGCAATTATCCGACCTATCATGCTATATGGAGTCGTGGTGTGGTGGCCTGCGCTGAGCAAGGCCACAAACCTGAATCTGTTAGATAAAGTCCATAGCTCTGGCATGATCTGTATTAGCGGCGCGCTAAGAACAACGCCCAACGAAGCTCTCCAGGCCATTCTAGGCATTTTGCCACTAGATCTGGAAGCGTACCGGGCAGCAGCGGCAGCGACTCTGTGCCTAAGGGAAACGTTTGGCTGGGGCGCAAGAACAACTGGACACTCCAGTATTCTAGGATCTCACAGTTTTCTCCCTCTGAGCACAGATTGATGTGCGTCCACAACAGTCGGAGACAGCTGCTTCAAAACGGGCATTCCCAGCAGGAAGGAATGGGAGAGGATGGATCGCTGCCCCGCTACTAATGGCGGCATTTCTGTTTACACTGACGGCTCGAAGTTGGACGTCAGAGTTGGAGGAGGGATTTATTCAAGGGATCTGGAACTTGAGCTCTCCTTCAGACTACCTGATCACTGCAGCGTCTTCCAGGATGAAGTCTCAGCAATCTTGGATGCCGCGATTTGGTTAAGTAAAAGCGCTATCGGCGAGGCCATCGTTATTTTCAGCGACAGCCAGGCGGCCTTCAAAACTCTTGGCTCTTATTCATTCAACTCTGCACTGACGCTCAGCTGTCGTCGATCTCTTCAAGAGATGTCCCAAAAGAGCGCTTAGGTATGCCGCGCGAGAACGCGCTTTTTTGGAGTTCCCTTCCTGGATAGCCTAAGCCAGATCGCGGAACTGGTCATAAAGGACTTGATGGCCTTCATAAAGTCATCTTAGTGGTTCGAGGAGGAGTAACGGTGTCGGTTTAGGAGTGTCAGTCCCAGGATTCTGCTATGTGGAATATCGCAACAACTCAGGGATTTTCCATATGGCCGGGTCTCGGGACAGCCTTTCCTAGTGTTGGTGGTATCACAGCGGGCCTTTCAAAACTGGATTAAGTGTGCCTCTGTGGCAGCCACTTGAACCTAACCTAACCTACCACACATGTTATTAATGGGGACTTTTGAAGTTTTCCTTCTGACGGCGAACCTAAGCTCTCTTCAAAAATTTGGCTCTTTCTCAATTTTTGTTATTTCAAATGTCTAATTTGACCGGAAATTAAAAAATATTATCCCATCAGTTTGGGATTCATATTCCATATTTTCTTTTTTACAGTCACAGGCAAAAAATTGCACTAACATGCACATTTCGGGGGTGTCCGGACCCCTCCCCTGAATACGCGCCTGCTTCAACCTGATGCTGGAGAAGATAGTTCGAGCAGCAGAACTAACCCGCAATGGTACAATCTATTGCAAGAGCGTGCAATTGCTGGCGTATGCTGATGATATTGGACTGGATAAGGAAGGGAAAAAGAAGGACTTGCGGTCAACGAGTGCAAGACGAAGTATTAGCTTCATCAAAGAAAGAATTGGCGCTCCTGCGCCTTGGCAGCCACGTCACTGTTGATAGTTAAAAATTTGAAACTGTGAGGGACTTCCTCTATTTGGGAACCAGCATTAACACCGAAAATAATGCCAGCCTAGAAATCCAGCGCAGAATCACTCTTGCCAACAAGTGTTATTTTGGACTAAGGAGGGAATTGAGAAGTAAAGTCCTATCTCGATAAACAAAGATCTCGCTCTATAAGTCACTCATCACACCAGTCCTAATGTACGACTCGGAATCATGGACAGTGTCAAGAAAGGATAAGATGGCCCTTGGAGTATTTGAGAGAAAAGTTCTTCGGAAGATTTATGGTCCTTCCCGTGATGCCAACGGGGGTATCCGAGGAGAGTTATCGATGAGCTTTACGCAGATCTGACCATAGTCCAGCGAATTAAAGCTCAAAGGCTTCGCTGGCTGGGTAATGTCGTGCGAATGGACAAAGAAGCTCCAGCTAAGAAGGTTTTCCTATCGTCACCCCAAATCGACTGAGATGGAAACAACAGGTGGAGAATGACTTGAACTCCCATGGGTTTTCCATTTGGCGTCAGTTATCGCTAAAAAGGAATTACTGGCGTGCTTTGATAGGCAACGGCCAAAATCGCTTAGGCGGTTAAGCGCCAATAAATGATGATGAATGAGGTAAAATCATGCAAGTTGCAACTGAATTTTTATTTCTTTTTTTAAATGATGATATTTACCTGAATAACCTAGAATTGAACTAAAGTTTAAAGTACACAGAGCCAAAAAATCCTCATAAAAATAAGAAGATTGTCTCTTTGAACAGCTTCGAGGCACAAAAAGAGGACAGAAGTCAGAGACGAAGATATTTCCATAGAGATTTCTTCTTATTTTTGGGAGGTAAATCTTTTTAATTTTATTAAAAAGTAAACCTTCTAACAATAAGCAGAAAACTTCATACTCAATTTTTAGAAGACATTTTCATAGAGATTTCTTCTTATTTTTATTAAAAAGTATACCTTCTTACAATATATAGAAAACTTCTTAGTCTCTTTTTAGAAGACGTTTTCATAGAGGTTTCTTCTAATTTTTGGTAAGTCAATCTTTTTAATTTTATTTAAAAGTACTAGCTGACCCGACAGACGTTGTCCTGCCACAAATTTATTTCCCTGCATGTTTCTCTAACCCGATCCCTATGTCTATTTTAATCCCTATCCCTATCTCCTTCTTATAGGAGGAACCACGCCCCCGTATGTGGTGGTAGGGATTGATCTTATATAACTCCTCACAAAATTTAAGTGGTCTAACCTTAATACCTCCAGAGATATGGACTCTGAAGTATTTCATTCGTATGGGAGGTGCCACGCCCCTTTTTCGTTATCCCCAGTTTTTTTTTTGGAGGTGGTAGGGATCGATCTCGTACAACCCCTCACCAAATTTCAGTGGTCTAACCCGAATACTTCCAGAGATACGGAAAAATTCCATTTGTATGGGAGGTGCTACGCCCCGTATATATATCAAAAAATTTTTAGCCTGTGACCATCCCTTGAAGATATCCAGGGCGTGTGTAAAATTTGGTTACGATCGGCTTATTCGTTTATGAGCCAAGTGTGTCCATACATACATAGGTACATAATTTGAATTTTATTTTTAGAAGACGTTTCCATAGAGATTTCTTCTTATTTTTGGGAGGTAAATCTTTTTAATTTTATTTAAAGGTATTATTCTTCAAATGTGTAATTCGACACTACCAAGTCCAAGTACACGATAGCATCATGGTAGAGATCTCCGTTCAGCAGTTGATAAGTCTTGTGTTCTGATTTTATAAAACGAAACGCGACGCGAAGAGTCACGTTCACCCCAGGGAAACCCAATTCGTAGTTTATAAATCACTTCGTGACTCTCAGTGACTGTGGGTGAATATGAGTACGTTTCTTACGTTTTTTGGTAGGTAACATATAAGAACGCGAACTGACGGGAACAGTCATTTTAGCTGTCAAACTAAAGACTTGCTTTGTTAATTGCTAAAAAAATATTAGAAATAAATAAAGTGAATCCAGCAAACGCGGCGCAAAAGCGTTTGCTGGATTCACTTTATTTATTTCTAATATTTTTTTGGCAATTAACAAAAAAAAAAAGAAAACAATTTGAGGCATGGATCAGTGGCGTGCCTTCCATATAAGCCGAAAAGCCCGGCTTGCCTAGCTAATCCTCTATGAGCTACAATATGTTTCAAAAATGTATCGTAACAATTTCTTTAACGTTTACATTTGGTTTCACTAACTGCCAATAGCATAAACATATAAATAAAGCTCTTCCTGCCATCTGTCGGCTGATAGCAAAACAATTAACATAACATTTTTTCAGCGCATATGATGGCATCTCTTACTTGCTTACTTAAAATAGCCTTTAACCGCCTAGGCGGTGATTGCCATCTCGCTTTTACTTATTGGCTTTTACCTGGCTTTCAAATCCCTTACTAAAATGTCTTTTTGAAGCTACAGTTTTTTTGAATTTAGAAGAAATTTTGTATGCAACTACGAAGCCAGCTTCGTGCTGTTGTTACTATAAGCTTTAAAGCCAAACTGGATATGTATTTGATATGTATATACATACATATCTACAATGTTAATGTGCAAAGAGCTCTACTCAAAAATTATTGGCGCATATTTTAAAGTAGAAAAAAAGAATTCAATAGTGGTGATTGCTGTAATATTTTTTTTTTTGCTAGGCATTATAAAATATAAAAAATATTTTTTAGGTTTCTTAGGTCCACTTGCACGACGCCGAGTTATCTTTTTAGCTCAGAGTTAATTTGACATTAACTCTGAGTTAAAAATATAAATTTTCGTTGTGCAAGTGAGCCTTGGCTTCTGCGATGTATGTAAATGGGAAATAGTGCAAGTAAACCTTTTCCCTTGGATTGGAAAAGCTTTAAAAATCTGCAAAACAATAACTTGCCTATTGAAGAAACCTAAATGTTTAAGTTTTTCCCCGTGTGCAAAAGTCGATAAATATCTATCCTGAACTCTTCTTCTTCGTCTGAAATGTTCTTTGGCAGCACTATGTGCTTTTGTTGGGGTTATAAGGACTGGGGCTTGCCTTGATTGAAACACGTAGGCACGCCACTGGCATGGATAATTTGATGATAATAAAGCGTATATTTGTGAAAAACACCAAAATTACGACAGAGCTGAATTTTTGTAGAGAGCTTAGCTTCTCCTTGTTTCGAAAAATGTCCTGAGACAAAGTTGTAGATCTGAAAACATAGTGTACTGATACACTATGTCCGAAAATTCTCTACAAAAATTATCGTTTTAACAAACTCTAGGTGTTCGGGGAAAATCCTGAAAAGTCTATACATGACATATATGGTATGCGCATATGTAGAGTTAATTTCACAATCGCGTTATTTCATTACTGGAGACTCATAGGGAAATTCAAGGTCTACAACTTTGGCTTAGGTTTTTTTAGAAAACACTTACCGTTTTCGAGAAAAATCCAAAAAACTTAAAATTTGGACTTTTGACCCCGAACAACATATGGGATCGATTGGGACTTTTTAAATAATTTTTCGGTATTTGTTTCCTTAAGGGGTCAACTTCTATTAAATTAGTTAAAATTGTGGGAGATAGCTCAAAAGACGGGGTTTGGCTTCAGGATCACGAATCCGGAAGCGCTTTTTTAATATTTTGCTTCTATGAAGAGATATTTGCAATCAAAGTTGCAAGTTTTTATGTGGTTGTTGTAATTTTATTAGGTTGTACCTAAAAACGTGCAAAAAATGTATACCGTGGCGCCAGCCACGTTTCAGGCAACCACCCGGACTTGGGATGGCGTAGCCCAGGGTGAGAAAGGTATTTCGCACAAATACCGAAAAATTAAAGGAAACAAATTTTTCTGACGGGAACCTAAGCTCTCTACAAAAGTTTCATCTATCACATAACACCCTTATATTACATACAACAATTTACAAAACTTGTTTGGAAATATAAACATACATATGTATTTCACATAAAAATAATGTCTTCTGACATGTTTCAATGCGGTTTGGCACTCGGTAGCTGCTGAGATGCTGAAGTTTTCCGTCTTCAACGAAAACGAAGCGAATAAACAGTCACAAATGCAAAAAAAAAAACACTCAAACACAAACAAACCCTCACTACTCTCACACTCTTCACAAAATTTTATAATTTCTTGCTTTTTATCATAATTCAACAATAAAAATAAGGCAAGAGCACTAAAACATTTTATTTTATTTTGTGTATTGTTTACATTTTTGCTTGTGTTCGCATGCGGAATTGCCAACTACCGCGAACGCAGAACTTACGTGCTTATAAATTACGAACTTGAGGGTGATGGTGAACGTAAGTGACCGCGTCGCGTCTAGTCACCGTGATTTAGAAAATCAGGACATTAGTTCGATTCGCGGTGAAGGCAATATGGCAAGTGCACATGTGGTGAGGCAAAAAAAACAAAGGTGTAATTAGACGTTGGCAAATTAATAGTACATTTATACTGCACCAAATTTGGCGAATTTGAATGAGTCATTTCGAACCTGTTTAAACTGGCAAATTAGCATTTGGCTTCACCTTCCCTACAAGAATCTTCTACCAGAACACAAAGCCACCGAAAGAAAATGCAAAGAAGGCTTCTGTCTTTCCTTGGTAGAATTGGTCCATTTTCTTAAAAAAAACTAGTTGAAATTGTTATTTACAGGTGTTCCTAATGCAAAAATTATCACACGTCATTTACCCATTAAGGTTCTTGCTGGGTATTTCTAAATGTGGAACACAGGCAGGGTTGCTATTTTGAGGAACTGTGGATTGTATTGTTCGGCGAATGAGGTCAAATGTAATGGAATTCCATATTTGGAAAATGAGATTTGTATGGAAAAAAGCGCCAAATTTCCAATTTTTCGCCAAATTTGCCAATATAAACATACATATGTGTAAATATACTATAAGTATACGATGGCATGTTCGTGTAAATTATACTAGACATCTGGATTGAGCGTTCATTTTTATACCCAGCGTACTAGTACTAGTACAAGGGTATTATAATTTTGTTCACATAACGGTACTATGTAACGGCACAAAATAATCGAGATAGATATAGAGTTCCATATGAGTCGTTTCAAGCACAAGTGGTATAAGTCCAGTTTTCGGTTTTTTTAGTTAGGCATGACGCTATGTAGGGAAAAATGTGTTCTATATAACACGCTAACGGGGTAACTCCTCGCTCCCAGAGAAACCGAATAAATAGCAGAACTAAATATTGTGGTGATCGGACGTGTTCTTGTTCGCTCTCTAAATAATGATTATTTATCTAATAATTTTTACGACTTGCTGACTCAAGTGTAATTAAATAAATTCTACTACCTGCATTGCTACATTTTCATATCGTAAATTTCGATTTTAATGTGAGATAGTGACTCTATAAAAAATATTACAACAGCTAATTTATTGAATTTATAATTAGCTATTTTGCTCAAATTATGCATAAGTGAGACAGTGACTCTTTTTTGCCCTACTCACTATTGTTTGTTTTTGCCTGCTCTCTACAATGCCGTGTTTCTGTGCAAATAAGATCGTGAGATCGCATAAAACAGTGCAATGTGCAAAGTGCAATGATCTTTTTAATTTGGAATGTGTTAATATTCTTCCGGCTGATCTTGAGTGCCTAAGAGAAACAGGCAAGCAGTTCGTATGTGACAGGTGTGTTGCTGTTCGGCGAAGCTCTCTTCGCACGCCACCCCCTACAATTGATCTTAATGTTACAGACGGCCTTACTCAAACTTATACTCCTACATCGTCATCACATGACTCTTCAAAGCAAATGCGTGCTTTAGACTTAGCTCTAAAAGAAATCGGCGCTCTTAAAATTGAAAATTCACGCTTGGTTGATATCGTCAACTCTTTGCGAGATGAGTGCAAATCACTGGTTGTGCAATCTGACCTCTTAAAAGCCATGGTTTGCTCATTAGAAAAGAAGCTTTGTTTTGATGAGTTGCTTTCTGCTGTTGCTTCTCTTGCTACTGAAGTGAAGGAAATGCAAAACAAAAACAATTGCGTGGACAACATTCATACTGTAACTGAAGTGAAGGAAATGCAAAACAAAAACATTTGCGTGGACAACAATCATACTGTAATGGGGTCTGGAGACTATACAACTAATTTGACTGATTGTTCTCTAATTGTATCGCGAGACTATCTACTTCTACTTTCTTATCCAACGGCTCTCTGCCTTCCGCCGCAGCCTGCGTCGCCTATAATGCTGTAGCTCCACCTGCTGACTCAGCTGTTGTGACTTCTAATAATGGTGTTTCATCGCCTTTGACAAAACAAACCTCAACATTATCAGATGGTTCGCTTTCATATGCTACTGCAGGCGCTTCACAAAAGAAGTCTGACATCTCCTCTGTTTCTGTCTCATCTGCTGCTGTTTCCAATACTCAGCTTCTGCCAGGCGTTCCTAGTAACAACGAGATGCCGTCTTCTGCTGTGATGCCAATATCGTTGCCGTCCTGTGCCAATAAAAACTCGCCTTCTTCTGCACAATGGACCAAAGTTCAGCATAAAAAACCGAAAAATAAGAAACAAGGGAATAAAAAACATTTGAACAATGGAGCTACCACTGTTAACCCTCAATTTACAAAACGATCTTCTAATTTAATAATCGGAGTTAGTGATAACAAGGAACTTGATGTTGTTAGCTCTAGGAAATGGTTTCATCTATCTTCCTTTAAACCTAGTGTCACTGTAGATAGTCTTGTTTCCTTTGTTTCCAAAAACGCATGCATTAGTGATCAACATCTAATATGTTTCCCTCTGGTAAAAAAGGATGCGGACATTAAGGACATGACTCGAATTAATTTCAAGCTTGGTGTTTCGCCTGCACTAATAGAAAAAGTCTTGGATCCTAAGCTCTGGCCGGCTGACGTGAAAATCAAGCCTTTCAAAAACCGTCGTAAAGGTGGTCAACGTGGCGATGATACTTAGCAATTAGCAGTCCCAGAAAAAAATATATCTTGTAATCTGAGTATCTACTATCAAAATGTCTCTGGCCTCAGGACTAAGTCCAGTCTTCTTTTTGATATGAGCTCGCATTTAGAATATGATATCTTCGTTATTTTTGAATCATGGCTCAAGGCCAATTTTTCGGATGGCGAATTCTTTGACCTAAATTTATACAATGTTTATCGCAAAGATCGAGACTATTGCAAAACTGGTCTTTCCAGAGGTGGTGGAGTTTTAATTGCTGGGCGCCGCCATTTTCGGTCATCGCTCGTGGAACTGTCTGATATGGATTCGTTGCTCGTTGCGTCTCTGTTCAAGGCAGCTCCAAGTTGTTTGTGTATGCTTCGTATATTCCTCCGACTAGTACGGATTCCATATATAAATCGCATGTCGACAATATTGTTAATCTATTACATACTCAGGATGGTAGTAACATTTGTATATTGGGTGACTTCAACTTACCAAATATCGAATGGTCGTATGTCGACAACAACTTTTCTCTTCTTCCTATAAATGTAAATAGTTCCTCTGAAATTTATCTTACAGATAATCTCTTAAGTGTTAACCTCTGTCAGATTAATAGCTTCACAAATCAGTTATCAAGAACACTTGATCTTATATTTATTAATGATAATATTAATTATTCCCTAACTGAGTGTCTTGGTCCACTGTCGTGTTCCGGTATTCACCATATCCCGCTAGTTTTGAAAGTTGAATTTTATAATTTTGAAAGCATAGTTGTCGGAGATGCTCCTTATAGTTTTTTATTTAAACGTGCAAATTTTGATATAATTTCTCGAAAAGTATCTTTGATTGATTGGGAAGCTATTTTTTCTGGTAAAGATTTGGCAGACTGTTTTAATTCCTTCAAAGGCCTTATCAATGAGATTTGCATCAAAAATTAATTGTTACAAAATCCCATGGTATACTGCTGGGCTCAAGAGGCTGAAGAACTTGAGGAATAAATTTTTTAAAAAATTCAAGACTACAAAGTCTTTGGTGTTCAAAAGGATACATCCATTTCAACAAAAAAATTAAAGCTTTGAGTAAGAGACTGCATAGTAATTTTACTCGAAACTTTGAATCTTGCATTAAAGATAATCCCAAGGCTTTTTGGAATTATGTAAAATCCAAAAAAGCTACCTCGAGTATTCCATCGTCCGTATTTTACAACGGGACTCGTACCTCTTCACCTATGGAGTCGGCTAATATTTTTGCAGATTTTTTTGCTCCAATTTTGATACTCGTCCGGTTAGTGTTCGTGAGTCCTCCTCAATGGTAGACTCGCCCATTAACTTCGGAGCTCTTACTCTTTCTCTGGACGATATTGTTGATGGGATTCGGAATCTCAAATCGTCTTCCCAGACAGATATAGACGGTTTATCGTCTTATCTCTTCAAAAATTGCAAAGATATAGCCACCCCGCTTCTATTTATCTTCAACAAATCTCTCGATTGTGGTGAGTTCATTGATGCTTGGAAGCTAACTTTCATATCACCCATTTTTAAAAGTGGTAATAAAAATAATGTTGCCAACTATAGACCAATTTCCAAATTGTCTACTGTTTCTAAACTTTTTGAGTACGTCGTAAAACAAAAAATCAGTTTTGCGGTCAAGCTATTAATCAGCGATAATCAGCATGGTTTCATGCCTGGTAGATCCACGGTTTCCAACCTAGCAATTTTTTCTGAGTACTGCCTTGCAGCCTTCAACAACCGCTTTCAAGTCGATGCGGTTTATACGGACTTCTCCAAAGCATTTGACAGAGTTAGTCATCCAATCTTGATTTCTAAATTAGCCAGACTTGGCTTTCATTCAATATTTTTGTCTTGGATTAAATCATACCTTCACTCACGCAAATGTGTTGTTGTTGTGGACAATACTCATTCCGAGCCTTTTATTGCCTCCTGTGGAGTACCGCAAGGAAGTATTTTGGGGCCTTTGCTCTTTGTGATTTTTATTAATGACATTTCAGCCTGCTTTCAACATTCTAATTTTTTGCTTTACGCTGATGATTTGAAAGTGTTCACAGCTCTTTCTACTCCTTCTGATGCGGATAACATTCAGTCTGATCTGAATAATGTTGCTGATTGGTGTCGTGATAATAATCTGCCTTTAAATATTGGCAAATGCTTTCATGTAACCTATTCTAAGTCTCGTTGCACAATACCCACTGCGTATTATATTGGCGGATACCGCCTGGCCACTCGTTCAGAGATATCTGACTTAGGCGTAGTTTTCGACTCGCAATTTTCATTTACTACTCATATAACTTCTACTATCGCTAGGTCCTACTCGGTTTTGGCCTTTATTCGTCGATTTAGTTCTGACTTTACTGATCCTTACACTCTTAAGTTGCTATTCACGTCTCTTGTACGCTCTAAGCTGGAATATGCTTGTTTTATTTGGAGGCCTTATCATGATTGCCATATTAAAAGACTTGAGCGAGTCCAAAAAATCTTTTTAAGGTACGGGTTGAGGTCCTTGAACTTTTCTGAGCCGATTCCTTCTTACAATTCTAGATGTTCACTCATTTGCCTCCAATCACTTCAATGTAGAAGAGCAATTCTTTCTCTTACTTTTGTCTATGATATTATAGATGGTGTGATTGACTCACCACGTCTACTTGAGAATATTTGTTTCCACATACCCCCTAGGTTACTTCGTAACTGGGATATGTTTTATGTTGACCGTGCCCGAACTATCTATGCCTCTAATGCTCCTATCTTAAGAGCATTGAAAGAGATTTCATGTAAAAAAGATAGTTCGCGAGCTAGTACTGGTTCGGAACGCACTAGAAGCGAACTAGCTCTGAACTAGAGATTTTCCCTACAGGGAATTAAGTACAAAAACTTAAATTCAAATACGAATCCAAATGCCTTTTAATGACTCCTCAAACGCTGGTTTCGAACTAGTGAAAATGTAATCACTAACGTACTAGTTCTTATTGGCCACTTTATATCTAGTTCTGAACCAGAAATTTGTGTCACTAGTGCCTGAGTTCCCTGCAGGGTTAGGTCTGAACTGAAGTAATCGAAAGTGATGACACTTTAAAGCAATTGATCGACATACTTGCATATTAAAAAATTAGTATAAATTATCGTTCGGAATATTAGAGCTGTTCAATAACAAAAAAATATTACTGGAAGTTACGATTTTCTGTCACTTCACTTATAAAAAATCGTAAATTCAAATCATTGGCGCCCACAGGGGGGCAACACACCATAAAAAAATAGTTTTATAAAAGTTAGGTCAAAAAGTTATTAGCACAATCGAATTCCCCGTATTAAGATCTATAATCAAACAAATTTTCATGGCTTTTGCTCAAAAATTGTGGATTTTATAGCCAAAAAACCATTTAGAATATCCATACATTTACACTACAAATTTGAATTTCGAAACGCTCTACTGAAAAACTTAAAAAAAAGTTTGGTCGTTTTGCCTTATTGCCACAGAAATATTTGTGTAAATACATGATGTAACATCTATGAATACTCGTGGATGGACATTGCCAATGTTTGTCAACATCTACTGATTATGTTTATAAACAAGCAATGTGGAGACACTTCCCTAAAAGTATGCTGTGGATATTAGCTGAGGTTTGTTTTAATTTAATATAATTCACCAACAATCTGCACTTAACGAATATTTAATTCACCATAATCCAATTCGTTCACCAAAGCTACAATATAGCTGCTACATGACGAAAAATATGAATTCAGTTGCAATTCAAAATATGTGAAAAAGAAAAATACTGCAGTAGTGGATAATTGAAAGTCTCTAGAAAAACAGTTCTTGCCGTCGCTGCTGGTGGTCAAATTTTTGGTGCAATTGAATTTAAAAAAAATGTCGAAGCGTCAGTTAGATTTGACTAAATTTTTTGTTAAAAAACCCAAAGCAAATGAAGCGCAACCATCGTGTTCCAGGAAAATAGTTGGTAATAATAAAAATTATAAGATGCATTGTCAAAAATAATTTTAGAAGAGTTGGAGAGAATAGGACTAGACCTGAATAAAATCCGCGGCCAAGGGTACTGCATCAATGAGTGGCCAATTTAAGGGTGTACAATCTCACATTTCTAGGAAGTACCCTAAAGCTCTATATGTACATTGTGCAGCGCATTCCTTAAACTTGGCCGTCTCAATTTCGTGTGGGAATGTGTATATAAGAAATTGTTTTGGTGTTGTAGGTAAATTGTATGATTTTTTCAATACACCTAAAAGGCAGAGTGTTTTACAGGAGTGTCTGGAAAAATTAAAGATTTTTGACCACAAAAAATTTAAAAAAATGTGTCCTACTAGGTGGATTGAAATATATAATTCAGTATTTGTTTTTACAGAATTTTTTGATGGGATATTGTTGGCCTTGCATCAAATATCCTGTTGGGATAACAAAAATGTTGCTGAAGATGCTAAGCTACTTGAAAAAAAGTGAGTTTGTAATTGCTCTACAATGCGTTAATCAAGTGTTTAGCAAAGCCAATATCTTATGTAAATTTCTACAAACTCGAAGTATTGACTTAAAACAAGCAGTTAACTTAGCCGATATAACTTTGAAAGATTTATGCTTGATAAGAGAAAATTCCGAACAAGAGTTTAGAACTTTGTTTAATATTGCTCAGAAGCAAGCGGAAACGAATGGCTTCACTTTGAAAAAACCAAGGGTTTCTAATACGGAGACATTAGGCGTCGAAACTTTTTACCGTATTTATCTCTACATCCCATTTTTAGAGGCATTTATTTCTAGTCTCAAAGATAGGTTTCTGAAGCATAGAGACTTACTCATTGGATTCAAAGTTCTTTTTCCAGAAAAGGTGTTTACACTTGACGATGATGCTTTAGTTACTTTAATGAAGTTGTATAATTTTTATTCCGATGACTTGGGGGGAGATTTCGAAGATGTTAAAGCAGAAATATACGTTTGGTATAAAACTATTTCAAGCTCGAAGATAGGCCAAATACAGTTTTACAAGCTATTGAGAAAGGAAATTTTACCAAATGTATATAATTTACTGAATATTTTGGTAACTCTTCCTATTACAACATGTGAAAATGAAAGATCATTTTCATCACTTCGAAGACTGAAAACTTATTTAAGAAGTACAATTTCCCAAGAGCGATTAAACAGGCTAGCACTTCTCTATATGTATAGAGAACTTACTCCTTCAGTGGAAAGAGTTAATGACAAACGTGCAGAGAACTCAAGAAAAATGAACATACAACTGTAATAACTTCTATAATTATATTAATTTACGTATATTTTTGTGTATGTTATGTTCATGAGCATTAGTTGCATTTTTAACGTTTAATATGTTCATAAAATTCTTTTATTAAAATGTTTGAATTACTTTTTAGTTTTACTTTAAATACAGAGAAAATGCAATAAATTGAGCTTTAAAATGTGCCGTTGTTTAATGTGTGATTACGTAGGTCCACTCCCCAAACATAAATTTAAGTAAGTAAAAATTGCCCAGACGAGTTTTGAGTATTTTTTTTTTTTTAATTTTCCGTTGGATATTGAAGTTGAGAATTTTGTGATCGACTTTTGACCAACTTCCAGGTAACCTAGGAACTTGAAACTTGGCATTAAATTGAGGCAATAGTGACAATACAAATAGTAAAAATCAAAATTCCGATAGATGGCACGCTGGTCTATATAATTGCAAATCTTTAAAAAAAAATTAAAACACTCCTGGAATTTTGCGATCGACTTTTAGTAACTTCCAGATCAGTTAGAGACTTGAAACTCTACACATTTGTCACAACCCGATGACAATGCAATCCCTCATCAACAATTCCGGTAGGTGGCGCACGGATCAAGATATTCCGAAAACTAATTTGAAGTTGAGAATTTTGAGATCGACTTTTGACCAACTTCCAGGTAACCTAGGAACTTGAAACTTGCCATTAAATTGAGGCAACAGTGACACTACAAATAGTAAAAATCAAAATTCCGATAGACGGCACGCTGGTCTATATAATTGCAAATCTTAAAAAAAAAAATAGTATACTCCTGGATTTTTGCGATCGATTTTTATTAACTTCAGGATTAGTTAGAGACTTGAAACTTGCCACATTTGTCACAACCCGATGACAATGCAATCCCTCATCAAAACAATTCCGGTAGGTGGCGCACGGATCGAGATATTTCGAAAACTAATTTGAAGTTGAGAATTTTGTGATCGACTTTTGACCAACTTCCAGGTAACCTAGGAACTTGAAACTTGGCATTAAATTTAGGCAATAGTGACAATACAAATAGTAAAAATCAAAATTCCGATAGATGGCACGCTGGTCTATATAATTGCAAATCTTAAAAAAAAAAATTAAAACACTCCTGGAATTTTGCGATCGATTTTTAGTAACTTCCAGATTAGTTAGAGACTTGAAACTCTACACATTTGTCACAACCCGATGACAATGCAATCCCTCATCAAAACAATTCCGGTAGGTGGCGCACGGATCGAGATATTTCGAAAACTAATTTGATGTTGGCAATTTTGCGATCGATTTTGACCAACTTCCAGGTAACCTAGGAACTTGAAACTTAGTATTTAGTTAAAGGAACCGTGACAGTACCATATCTAAAAATCAAATTTCCGATAGGAATCACCGAAACTAAAAATAAATTTTAAAAGACAACCTTTATATAAATGCTGTCAAAAAGCCTCAGCAAATTTGTCGTTAAACAAAGACATGGTTTCGGTATTTTTGGTTTTGAAATTTTAGTCATACCAATTGTAATCAATTTTGAGATTTAAAAATATATTTCTAAGGAAAATAACAGAAATGATCTGTTTTTAAGCAAATGTTCTGTTTTTTTCTGCTTTTTTGTACCGGCAACCCTTTTAACAAATGTAATGAGTAAGTAACTCTGTAAAGTTAGTCGACAGGAAAAGGCGAAATTCCAAATTTGGAAAACGAGATTTGTATGGAAAAAAGCGCCAAATTTACCAAATTTGGTGCGGTGTAAATGTACTATAAGTAAGAAGGATTACACATATCTTGATTACCCCGTTTGTTCAAAATAGGAACAATGAGGTAAAATCAAATGCAAATAGGAAGTTCCCCTTTGAAATTTCTTTGCCTACGTTTTTTCTCTGTATGTAAGAAGAATTACACTGCTTATGTTTTTAAGCTGTCATAGGTGTTATTTGCATTGATGAACCACTTTCATAAGTTGCCAGGGAAGTGTTGTCTCTTTTTTTTTCTGAACGGGGTCGCCCCTCGGCAGTAGTTTGGCAAAATCTGTGGGTGTATTTCTGACATGAAAAGTTTCTCAGCAAAAAGTCATTTGCTTTGCAAGTGCCGTTCGGAGTCGGCAAAAAACTGTAGGTAGGTCCCGCCAACTTGTAGGAAAAACTCAAAAGCAACACACCACAAGTTGAAAGAGAAGCTTGGCTAAAATCTTCTTAGAGATAACGATAACCTGTTGGTATCTATATCGCCACCGTTCGTTCTTTTTTGTGTTAAATGAACTAACTCATTCAAAATGCGCGAATATTGGGCTATAACACAACATACATACCATATATATTTCATGGGTAGTTTCCATTTACAAAAATAACAAAACCGGTAAAACAAAAATTTTCTCAGTTTGGTTACTTTTAGCTTATTTTGGTTACTCTTCTTTTCTAAATTGGTAGATTTAGAGTTAGTGGGTTAGTGGCAATCCGGCATTACATACTATTGTAACTCGCAGATAGTTTATGGAATATTCAGAATACATAGTTCATAGTTGCTTATACAAGCGGAGGTTTTTTACAATGACAGTAATTTCGTAACAGCAGAAGTTAGTTGTTTCAACTCAAAATGTAGTTTAACTACAAAAATTCTATCAGTTTTACCAAATTTTGTTAATTAAAAATTGACAGATCTATGACTATGAACCAACAGTTACTTAAAAAAAAAATTTGGTAAATTCAACATAGACCTCACTATCTGTAGTGAACGCGCTTATGAGTGGGTCAGAAAATGGCGGGTTCTTGAAGAACATTCATTCTCCGACCACCGTTACATAGAAATGGTTTTAGACTTTATTGTAGAACAACCAATTATGAACCGCAATCCACGTAACACTAATTGGCAGTTACACAATGAAATATTAGACAGAGACCTACCAGTACTGCCCTCACAAACCCCCTCATCAGTAGAGGAGCTGGAGGATCTTGTTACTACATTTACATCGGCGCTCTCAAATGCTCTATGACAGGCTTGTCCAGTGCCAAGTAGTGGCATACGCAGACGATTTAGCTATTGCATTCAGAGGCAAGTTCCCACAAACTCTGTGTGACCTGATGCAAGTAGCACTGCGAGAAGTTTCGACGTGGTATCAACCCGGGGAAAGTGGAACATGTCCTCTTCACCAACCGGTACAAAATACCGTCACTAAGCCTACCAGAACTAGATGGCACGCGCCTGGGCTTGTCGGAAACTTGGCCTTAGTTTCTAGGCATAGTTCTGGACAGGAAATTGAATTGGAAGGAGAATGTTCTTCAGCGCCAGAAGAACGCTTACATCGCTCTTTACACATGCAAACGAACCATTGGCAAAAAATGGGGGCTCAGCCCTAGAGTATGCAGTTGGATCTACACGGCCATCATTCGCCCAATCATGCTATATGAAGTCGTCGTATGGTGGCCTGCGCTGAGCAAGGCAACATACCTGAATCTGTTGCGGAAAGTCCATAGATCCAATATGATCTGTATAAGCGGTGCGGTGATCTGTATAAGCCCTCCAGCTCATTCTGGGCATTTTGCCACTTGATCTGGAAGGGTTTCGGTCAGTGGCGGCATCAGCTCTGCGCCTAAGGGAAATCTCCAGTTGGGATGCGGGTACTATTGGATACTCCCGTATTCTGGAATCTTACAGCTTTCTCCCTCTAAGCACAGATCGTTGTGCGACCGCTACAGTCGGGGATAGCTGTTTCAAAATAAACATTCCCAGCAGAGAAGATTGGGAGAGGACGGATTGGTGTCCCGAAACAAAGGGTGGCACTTCCATATACACCGACGGCTCGAAGTTGGACGGCAGAGTTGGAGGAGGGGTTTATTCAAGGGATTTGGACCTTGAGCTGTCCTTCAGACTACCTGATCATTGTAGCGTCTTCCAGCGATAGCCAAGCGGCCATCAAATCCCTTGGCTTATACACGTTCAACTCTGAACTGGCGCTCAGCTGTCGTCGATCTCTTCAGGAGATGGCCCAGCAGAACCGCGTAAACCTCATATGGGTCCCGGGACATAGGGACATTGAGGGAAACTGTAAGGCAGACGAGCTTGCCAGGCAGGACACGACGAAGCAGGTTCTTCAGGATAAAGAGTGCTTAGGTATGCCGTTTGCCACATGCAAACTAAGCACACACTCCGTCAAGCCAACGAAAAATGGCTGCAATCCCCAGGGTGCCGGATATCGAAACAAACCTGGCCAAAATGGGATCTTAAACGGTCTAGACGCATTTATGCCCTAACTAGGAGGGAAAACTCCATATTGATAGGGGGATTAACCGGTCACTGCCTCATTGGTAGGCATGCAGAAAGGCTAGGTGTGCCCTACCGACGATGCTGCAGGAGTTGCAAAGATGATGAGGAGGAGGAAACAGTGGAGCACCTCATCTGCAACTGTCCGGCTTAAAGCGGCGCGAGAACGCGCTTTTTGGGAGTTTCCTTCCTGGATAACCTAAGCCAGATCGCGGAACTGGACATAAGGGACGTGATGGCCTTCATAAAGTCATCTAAGTGGTTCGAGAAGGAGTAACGGTGTCGGTTTAGGAGTGTCAGTCCCGGGATTCTGCTATGTGGAAAATCCCAACAACTCAGGGATTTTCCATATGGCTGCGGTGGTGGTATCACAACGGGCCTTTCAAAACTGGCCTAAGTGTGCCTCTGCGGCAGCCACTTGAATCTAACCTAACCTAAACAGAATTTGGTCAACTTCAGGATAACAGTACGAGATTTTTGATTTTACCAGTGCCATTTTTTTCTGTGTATGCCTAACTAGCTTCACGGGAAGCTGGATTTAAATTACACATTTATATAACGAGCCACTTGATCCAAGACATACTAGAGCGAGATCCCAGAGCCTAAAACCGTCACTTATTTTATAATGGATGAAACCAATACCGATCGATAGTCCTCCCCGAATCTAGAAAGAATGTGAAAATTTTAAAGCTGTACCTATGACAAGGGCCTAGGAATCGGGGGTCAAAGTCGCCAAAAAATTACCCTAACTTCACTTATTTTATAATGGATGATTTTCACATATTTGACGTAGATTATCACCCCGCGTCAGTATCAAGTGTTGTTAGACCCATACAAGTGACAAGGCTCCAGCCAGACACCCCCAGTTCGCGGATTTTCCTATAGAAATTTTTTCTGTTTTACCAATTTCACGCATTTGGGCCACTTTGGCTGCTTTTAACTACCCAATATTTTCCCATTTTTTGTAAAACACTACCCTCAAGTAGTATCAGGAATTTTTAGACTTCGTCCCATGGCAAAAACTTCAGCCAGACACCTCAAAACTCGGGAGATTTCACTAATTTTTACTGCGCTTTCACATGTTTAGGCGGATTTGACCAACTTTGGCCTCTTTTAAATAAGAGATCTTTACACATATGTCGTAAAATGCTACCCTTAAGTAGAATGAAGCATTTCCAGACATCATCCCATGGAAAAAACTTCAGCCAGACACCTGAAAGTTCGAGAACTTTTATTTTCCTATTAATTTGCTTTCTCTTGTTTGTCCCACTTTTACTAATTTTAAATGATAGATCTTTTCACATGTGTCGTAGGACACTACCCTTAAGTAGTTTCAGTAATTTTTAGACCTCGTCCCATGGCAAAAACTTCAGCCAGACACTTCAAAACTCGGGAAATTTCACTAATTTTTACTGCGCTTTCACATGTTTAAGTGGATTTGACAAATTATTAATTAATTTGCTTTCTCTTGTTTGTCCCACTTTTACAACTTCTAAACGACGGATCTTTTCAGATGTTTCGTAGGACACTAACCTTAAGTAGTTTCAGTCATTTCTAGACTTCGCCCCATGGCAAAAACTTCAGCCAGACACCTCAAAGCTCGGGATTTTCACTAATTTTTACAGAGATTTCACTTGTTTCAGCAGGTTTCTCCAACTTTGTCCACGTTTAAACGGCGGATCTTTACACATGTGTCGTATAACACTACCCTTAAACAGTATCAGGCATTTCCGGACTTCATTCCATGAAAAAAACTTAAGCCAAACAATCCAAAGCACGGGAACTTTTCATCATTTTTACTGTGCTTTCACATGGTCAAATGGGTTTACCCAACTTTGGCTGCTTTTAAATGGCGGATCGCTACAAATGTATCGTATAATACTACTATTAACTAATATTAGGCATTTTTATACTTCGCCCATGTCAAAAACTACAGTCAGACACCACAAAACTGAGGAATTTTTATAATTCTTATTGCGATTTCACAGGTTTAAGCGAGTTGGTCCAACTTTTGCTGTTCGTAAAGGGCATATCTTCACACATGTGTCATAGAAGACCACCTTAAAGAAGTATCGGGTATTTTTATACTTCGCCCATGTCAAAAACTACAGCCAGACACCTCAAAACTGAGAAATTTTTATAATTCTTACTGCGTTTTCACATGTTTGAGATGGTTCGTCTACCTCTGGCTGCTTTTAAAGGGCAGATATTTTCAATGTGTCATAGAGGACCACCCTTACGTGGTACCAGGTACTTTTAGACTTCGCCTTATGACAAATACTTTAACCAGACACCTTAAATCTGGGTAGTTTTCATAATTCTTACTGTGCTTTCGATTGTTTAAGCAGGTTTGTCCAACTTTGACTATTTTTAAAAGGCGAATATTTACACATGTATCGTAGAACGCAACTCTTAAGTGGTATCAGGCATTTTTGGAGATCTTCCCATGACAAAAACTACATCCAAACACCTCAAAGCTCGAGTTTTTTTTCGCAAACAGTTCAGCCCATACAAAGTGTTCAGATGTGGAATTTGTTGCATTTCAGACAATGTCACTCTTATGTCGCTACCCTGCGGCGAAAGCAACTAGTTGAAAACTACTTTACTTGGTGCACCGGGCTTATATGGAACAAAGACAGAACACTGACTAGTTGGGCCCGGTGTTCTGTCTTTTTTCCATATAAGCAACTGGTATTTTTTACGTGTTGATGTCCTACATGATGTCAATTGTCAGATTTCGACCAGAATATACCAGTTATTTACTAGTCAGGAAATACCAGTTTCATGCTAGTTGTAAGATACCAGTTCCATACTAGTTCATCCTGGACTAGTATAATTTCCAAAAAGTGAACTAGGCCAAAAAGGACCAGTATGGAATATACTAGTCAAAAAGGCTTTTAACATGGACTAGTATGATTTCAACCAGAATTTTCCTGGCTTACCCTTTATTTTATCATTTGACTTTATTTTCTTGTTTATTCTTAAGAAAGCAGCGGCTATTTGTATTTACCCTATCACGAAAAAGCATCTATGAATTATAAGAGAAAACGAAACGAATGAATTTTGTCTGGTATAATTTCATCCAGAAAAATCTAGTTGTATACTAGTATGGAATGGATATTTCCTGACTAGTATGGGTTCAGCCGGAAAATTCTAGTTGTATACTGGTATGAAATGGATATTTCCTGACTAGTATGAGTTCTGCCAGAAAATTATAGTTGTATGCTAGTCTTTTTCTGATTAGTTTGAGGTTTCGCTGCAGGGAACTCGCTTAAACCTGTGAAATCGCAGTAAGAATTATGAAAATTCCTCAGTTTTGAGGTGTCTGGCTGTAGTTTTTGACATGGGGCGAAGTATAAAAATACCCGATGCTTCTTTAAGGTGGTCTTCTATGACACATGTGTGTAGATATGCCCTTTACGAACAGCAAAAGTTGGACCAACTCGCTTAAACCTGTGAAATCGCAGTAAGAATTATGAAAATTCCTCAGTTTTGAGGTGTCTGACTGTAGTTTTGGACATGGGGCGAAGTATAAAAATACCCGATACTTCTTTAAGGGGGTCTTCTATGACACATGTGAAAAGATCTGCTCTTTAAAAGCAGCCGAAGTTGGACCAACCCGATTAAACATGTGAACAAGCAGTAATAACTATGAAAATTCCTCAGCCTTGAGGTGTCTGGCTGCAGTTTTTTCCATGGGATGAAGTCTAAAAATACCTGATACCATGGTATAAATACTACAGGTAAAACCGTTAATGACACTAATAACATTTTTAAGCAATTATCATACTCATTTATTTTTTGCCACGACGTGTCTGTTTGGTTTTTTTCAATCAAATAAATTACAAATCAAAATAATTTCTTTTAATTTTTCTTCTATTTGCGATTAGAACTATTGCTAGAATTGTTAAAAATAAGGACTGTAAAAGCGGTACACATGTGTCCCTCTAGCAGGATAATCTACCATCTCATTTCCTGCCATTTTATAGTGTCCAAGCGTCCACCTAAACGTGCAGTGTAAATTGGAAAATATTTTTTCATTTTTTTCAAATTTTTCTTATTTTAAATTTTTTGAATATTTTTTTTTTCTATTTGACTTACATACTGACACATTTTATATTGCTTAAAACCGTCAAAACAAAATCAAAAGAGAGAACGGTTTTACCTATAGTACTTATACCATGCCTGATACTACTTGGAGATAGTGTTCCACGACACATGTGTAAAGATCTGCCTTTCAAAAATAGCAAAAGTTGGACAAACTCGGTTAAACATGTGAAAGTGCAGTAAGAATTATAAAAATTCCTCAGTTTTGAGGTGTCTGGCTGAAGTGTTTGACATGAGGCGAAATCTAAAAGTAACTGATACCACTTAAGGGTGGTCTTCTATGACACATGTGAAAAGATCCGCTCTCTAAGAGCAGCCGAAGTTGGACCAACCCGATTAAACATGTGAAAAAGCAGTAAGAACTATGAAAATTCCTCAGGCTTGAGGTGTCTGGCTGAAGTTTTTTCCATGTGATGAAGTATAAAAATGCCTGATACTACTTGGAGATAGTGTTCCACGACACATGTGCAAATATCTGCCTTTCAAAAACAGCCAAAGTTGGACAAACTCGCTTAAACATGTGAAAGTGCAGTAAGAATTATAAAAATTCCTCAGTTTTGAGGTGTCTGGCTGAAGTTTTTGACATGGGGCGAAGTCAAAAAGTACGTGATACCACTTAAGGTTGGTCTTCTATGACACATGTGAAATTATCTGCCCTTTAAAAGCAGCCAAAGTTGGAGCAACGCAGTTAAACATGTGAATTCGCAGCAAGAATTATGAAATTTCCTCAGCTTTGAGGTGTCTGGCTGAAGTTTTTGTCATGGGGCGAAGTCTAAAAATGCCTAATATTAGTTAATAGTAGTGTTATACGATACATTTGTAACGATCCGCCATTTAAAAGCAGCCAAAGTTGGGTAAACCCATTTGACCATGTGAAAGCACATTAAAAATGATGAAAAGTCCCCGTGCTTTGGGTTGTTTGGCTTAAGTTTTTTTCATGGAATGAAGTCCGGAAATGCCTGATACTGTTTAATGGTAGTGTTATACGACACATGTGTAAAGATCCGCCGTTTAAACGTGGACAAAGTTGGAGAAACCTGCTGAAACAAGTGAAATCTCTGTAAAAATTTGTGAAAATCCCGAGCTTTGAGGTGTCTGGCTGAAGTTTTTGCCATGGGGCGAAGTATAGAAATGACTGAAACTACTTAAGGGTAGTGTCCTACGAAACATCTGAAAAGATCCGTTGTTTAGAAGTTGTAAAAGTGGGACAAACAACAGAAAGCAAATTAATAGGAAAATAAAAGTTCCCGAACTTTTAGGTGTCTGGCTGAAGTTTTTGCCATGGGATGATGTCTGGAAATGCTCGATTCTACTTAAGGATAGCATTTTACGATACATGTGAAAAGATCTGCTATTTAAAAGTAGTGAAAGTTTGTCAAATCCACTTAAACATGTGAAAGCGCAGTAAAAATTAGTGAAATTTCCCGAGTTTTGAGGTGTCTGGCTGAAGTTTTTGCCATGGGACGAGGTCTAAAAATTACTGAAACTACTTAAGGGTAGTGTCCTACGACACATGTGAAAAGATCTATCATTTAAAATTAGTAAAAGTGGGACAAACAAGAGAAAGCAAATTAATAGGAAAATAAAAGTTCTCGAACTTTCAGGTGTCTGGCTGACGTTTTTTCCATGGGATGATGTCTAGAAATGCTTGATTCTACTTAAGGGTAGCATTTTACACCACATGTGTAAAGATCTGTTATTTAAAAGAGGCCAAAGTTGGTCAAATCCGCTTAAACATGTGAAAGCGCAGTAAAAATTAGTGAAATTTCCCGAGTTTTGAGGTGTCTGGCTGAAGTTTTTTCCATGGGACGAAGTCTAAAAATTCCTGATACTACTTGAGGGTAGTGTTCTACAAAAAATGGGAAAATATTGGGTAGCTAAAAGCAGCCAAAGTGGCCCAAATGCGTGAAATTAGTAAAACAGAATAAATTTCCATAGGAAAATCCGCGAACTGGGGGTGTCTGGCTGGAGCCTTGTCACTGGTACGGGTCTAACAACACTTGATACTGACGCGGGGTGGTAATCTACGTCAAATATGTGAAAATCATCCATTATAAAATAAGTGAAGTTAGGGTCATTTTTTGGCGACTTTGACCCCCGATTCCTAGGCCCTTGTCATAGGTACAGCTTTAAAATGTTCACATTCTTTCTAGATTCGGGGAGGACTATCGATCGGTATTGGTTTCATCCATTATAAAATAAGTGACGCTTTTAGGCTCTGGGATCTTGGTCTATACGCCCGCTTGCAGCCTCACCTAATAATGACAGAAGCCACTGATGGAATACCCTGACGAGCCCTTAAACCGATTATGTCGGAGTGGCCTTGCCAAGCTGTCGCCTTCTCACCTTATATATCGCTACCTTAATTCACAAGGCCCTAACTGACATAAAAAAAAATTTTACAGGAGAAGCAAAAAACAAAACTTTGTTTATATTGAACGCATGCAAATATAGCTTTGTAAATTTGGAATATCTCCGTTAATGAGTGTGTATGTAATGAGTGTGTATTTTACTATATCATGCTTAAATATGTGAAAAAGTCATTTTCGAATAATGTGTCAATTAGGGCCTTTGTGAATTAAGGTAACGATATGTAGTTCAGTGACTATCCAGATGATACGTGCGTTTTCCCGGACGTAGTGAGCTGATTGCACCGCACATAGAAGAATCGCTCTGGCCATTCCCAGTAGAATGGGGATCAGAAACTTTCCCCCACTTGCGTGAACTTCTACATAAAGCGCCACAATCCAAATGTGGGTGGAGTCGCATGGGTTTTATTCATTGCGGCTGTTGCATACGTACAAACCAAGTAAAACTGTGTCACCATCTGAGGTACATATTTCTTACAAAAATATTTTTTCAAACTCCCTTTATATAACTCAACTTTTTTAGTTTGGTCCAGCTCCAGTAAACCTCAATATTTTTTAGAAATCCTGGTGGAAAAACTTCAACTTTTTTTGTGAGGCACCTTAATGTATGTATGTACATTAGGGTGATTCAAATAAAAAAAAGTTGGTTCTTTTTTCGGTCTTACCCCCTGAAACTATAGGTATTGATGAGAAAATAAGCCTTGCAAAAAATTAGCGCTCTAACTTAACCCTTAGGGGTGGCTATTTTTTTTCGCCCTTTCCCATACATTTTGTATGGGGAAAATGGCATTTTTTTCAAAGTGAATTTTCTTTAAATTTAAAATTTACTAGATTTTATACGTGTTACTGTGTATGTGTGTGCAATAGTACAAAACTCTTTTCAAATGGCTGTAATTATCTTAATAGTTAAGATAATCGCACATGGCTTACCATTTTTGAAGCATCAACTTTAAGAATATGTAAAAATATTTTGAAAAAAGTTTCAAAAATTTAAAGAAAATTCACTTTGAAAAAAATGCCATTTTCCCCATACAAAATGTATGGGAAAGGGCGAAAAAAATGAGGTGGCTAAGGGTTAAGTTAAAGCGCTAATCTTTGCAAGGCTTATTTTCTCATCAATACCTATAGTTTCAGGGGGTAAGACCAAGTCGACATTTTTTTTGAATCACCCTAATGTACATATTATGTGCATTTTATGTTCAATTTTGCTCGGGACGGTGAAGTAGCAGTTTAAAAATTGTGTCTCAGATGATTTGTTCATTGTCGGTATGGTAGCACTGAAACTCTGCTAACTTGCACCAAAGAACATTAAAAGGGTAGAAACCAAAAATCTTGGATTATTGTAGATAATCCAATGTTGTTTACGCAGGTATGTAGGTAGTCCGTCGACCTTTATGTGAATATTTTCCCATGCCAGCAGCTAATGCGCCTGTATACAAACATATGTGTGTATTTTATATTAGGAGGGGTCGAAAGTGAAAACGCGTACTTAGGACCATACAAAGCTCCCCGCTTCTTCCCAAAATGTAAAGTGAGAGACTTAAAATAATTTAAATAAAGAAACTTTGATCTCCTATAAAAGCTTTTAGCCAAACAAAAAATATCTTCAGGTAAAAAAAGTAAGGTTAAGCTGCATTCGACAATGTTTAAAGTGGTTTACCTTTCATAATCTCTGGAAGGGTACATAAAGGTAAAGGCTTTTGTCGAAAAAATCAGTAGAATGTGACATTATTCAGGAGCACAGAACCAAAACCGTTCTTTTGATCTGAAAAAGAAGGAACCCGAAACCGTTTCAAAGTCCGAAACCGGCTCTAAATGGGTTTGAATTTTTTTAATCGGGCCAATTCTAAATAATTTTCAACTACGAACCGTTTCACTTCTCATATATTTTTGATCACAAATTATATGAGAGTGAGAAAACCCGCAAAGTGAAAAATTATTTATAATCGACCTGAATGGCTTAGGTACTTCTTTTAGTGGACACATAGGTATTTTCTTTTACAAAAAGGCACCCTGAAAAATTTCCATGGAAGATTGTCGAGCAAGGTTACAAAATATGTACACGTTTTGACATCAGTATAAAAAATCTGAAAGAGAAAATTTGGCAATAGTTGAAGGAAGCCATCGAAAAAATATACGAGATCCCAAAAAAGGTTATGAGAATTCAGACCTATTTTGGAGCTTAATACTTTACTTTTGTAGCAAAGTTTTTTGTGCTTGTCTTTTGTTTTTTGGAAGCCGAAACCGGAACGAAACCGTAACCGAAACCGAAATAAATGTTGAAGAAGAAAACCGGAACACGGTACAAACCGAAACCGGAACGTTATTTTAATCGGTTTAAGGAAACAGCATGCAGGTATCCTTCGTTTGGAGGCAACTGTGTCCTAAAATCATATCTACATATATGTGCAGAGCAGATCCCTGAACTTATACAATTTTTTCTTATTTAAAAAAAAAAATGTTTTTATATTTTTTGAATTTTATGATATGAAAAATGTGGTTATATTACGGAAAATAAAATTTGTACAGCAAAGTAAAAATTTAAAAGGTGGAAAATTGATTTTAAGTCACCAAAAAATAATCAAAATTCGCAATGGTGACTGAAAAATGATAATAAACTGTTGTTCATTAAATCGCATCATTTTTGATTATTCCTCCTGTTAATTTTGATGATAACTCAGTATTTCGTCACTGAAAGTTATCAAAATGTATTCAACTTAAGGTATGTATTTTCAAAATTAATTCATTCAAATGCTGTGTGGGATTTCTTTGTGAAATCTAGATATTTTTCAAATCAAATAGTTGAAAGCAAGGTATGTAACCGCCTAAAATGACATTCCGGTTTCGGTTTTGTAACGTGTTTCGGGTTCGGTTACGGTTTCGTTCTTCAATATTTATTTCGGTTTCGGTTACGGTTTCGTTCCGGTTTCGGTTTCCAAATAAAAACACGAACACAATAAATTTTACTACTAAAAAACTCAAGTACCCTGCCAACCAGACCTGGCCATGGTGAAAATAAAATCAAAAATTAGAGCTGCGGTACTTGTTTGTGAGACACTAAAAAAATTCAAAGCCGTTTGGAACCGGTTCCGACTTTTGAAACGGTTTCGGTTTCGTTCTTTTTCAGATCAAAAAAAACGATTACGGTTTCGGTTTTGATTTTGAAAAATTAATCGGTTTTAATCGGTTACGGTTTCGGTTCAGTCCTTGGTTGAGAGTGTGTAAAATGGCACCTGCAGAGTAATAATAATAGAAGAGTCAAGAAGGCTTCTGTCTTTTTCTCGTAGAATTGGCCCATTTTCTTAAAAAAAAACTAGTTGAAATTGTTATTTACAGCTGCGCATAGTGCATAGTGCGGCCGCCGTGGTGTAGCGGTTACGTGTTCGGCCTTCTACACCAAGTCGTGTCGGTTCGATGCCCGGCAAAAGTAACATCAAAAATTATTTAGAAAAAGAATTTTTCTAAACGGGGTCGCCCCTCGGCAGTAGTTTGGCAAACTCTCCGGGTGTATTTCTGCCATGAGAAGCTTCTCAGCAAAAAATTCATTTGCTTTGCAAGTGCCGTTCGGAGTCGGCAAAAAACTGTAGGTCCCGCCAACTTGTAGGAAAAACTCAAAAGCAACACACCACAAGTTGGAAAGAGAAGCTCGGCTAAAAAAAATCTCGTTAGAGGTTATGATGACCTGTTGGTATATCGCCGCCATTATTATTATTATAGTGCATAAAGCAGCCATTAGCGATACGTAGCGTAGACTTGACTTGACTTGGGAACTGCCACTTAGCAATCTGTTAAATGAAGTTAGCATGTAATCGATTACTCTGCTTGACTTGACTTAGAAGGCTGTTGCTTTTTGATTTTCTACGTAAATTCTAAGTTCAGTGAGCGCCGTAAGAGAACTGCGTGATGCCATACCTTTTTCTTACACATTTTGAATTGAATCCTCCAACTGTTCCATATTGATAAGAATTTTTGTATGTATATTATTCATATGGCAGCCGCAAAACCAACTGTCAAATAAATTTAATTCAAATTGGCCCAACAAAAAAAAAATATTTTTCCTCCCAACATGCCTTTTAGTTTTGTTTCGGCATTGAGTATATACTGATTATAGATAAGCTCAGAACATCAAAACCTAACGCCACCCACCCGACCAAGAATCCTGTTTAAACGAACATCGGAGATTTATGATAGTTTATCTTAGCTTCAAAGTTAGTTAGGTACAAGAGTCTCATTTTTAAAACGGATGTTAGGAATTTCATTAGAATAAGAGTCTCGGGTTTAAAACGAATGTAATGCTATGGATACACACAAGGAGATTATCTTCAATAAATCTTCAGTAATCAGATCCAAATTTTACCGACATACACAAAATTGAAGATTAACAATTAATTAATCTAGTGCTTTGGTTGTATTACTTACGGTTTAAAACTAGATATCACTGAGGATCGTTTATTTTTTGGTGACTTTAGTGTCCAGTCCGGCAAAATCGTAATTTTGATAGTTGTCCTTGCTATTTTTGTTTATTTATCGATGACAGTAGCGGTCAAATCGTTATTTCGTTTCCTGATATCTGCTCAAATCTTCTTCATTTTTGGGAGTTTATAATGAAGATTATGCTCAAGTTAACTCCCAAAAGCGGAGTTAATTCGGAATTAGCGCTAATATATCAGCCCTATTATAGAGCTTAAGAAAATGGCGATAGTTTCTCGTAACTTGAAGGCTCGCTGGATATAAGAGTCTCGTGCTTAAAACGGATGTTTATTTTTTTTTTGTATTGACTGAATGTTTTGTGCGAAATAATTAAAAAAAAAATTCTGAATTGTATGTATGGACTCGCTTTTGTCCCATGAATCCTATTACATCTTGGAAAAAGCCCACAAGGGAGTGTAAAAGAAACACCATTTTGAAACTCAGCAAAGTAAGTTTTCCACAAACTTTAAATATTCATCCCTTCTTTAATTAAAATCTTTACTTTTTTCCTAACCATGCATATAAGTTGAATATAGAAATTTAAATAGCACATAAAATTAACTAAACGAATTTCTAATTTTAAATATGAAACGAATTGGATCCTATCGAAAAAGTATACATTTTCAACCCGTTTTCAATACTATTGAAGTTCGTAAGGCGAGTAAGCAAAGAATAACCATGTCTGTGCTGTGCGTTTGGGTTATGTGTGACGCAAACGTGTGTTAGCTGTAATAGTTATGAATAACGCAAATATAAGGCAGACCTAATGTTTATGAATACTGCAAAACCACGTTAGGTGTAATGGTTATGAATTACGCAAGCTTCAGATATCGCTTACTAAAACAAGACGATGGCTTAAGATTTGGTTTTTATTGTAGAATATAGTTAAAAATTACATAATTTTTCACATTTATAATAGTGGTATTCATGTAATCGTAGAAGTTTACGAAATGTGTATTTTGAAACGTTTACGCAACCTGTTATATGAACGCACCTGTAAATAGCCTCGTAAACTTGTTAGTCAGCAGTGTTTAGTTGCGTTCACTTAACGCAAAATTAGTAATAAGTTTGGCTGTGAAGCAAGCGTTCGTTGATTCATATCACCATACACTTAAGACCCTCATACAGTTCCGTGTGAACGTGAGCGTGAATGAGTGGAGACTTTCTATTGCGTACGCAAAGGAAAAGAATTCCAAATCAATTCTTTTGTGCGTTCACGCACATCTGTCAAATGACTTCAACTCTCCAAAAATGGTAAAAAAAAATCACAGTTTGGCGTGGTAATTGCCAAATTTCAACACTCACTTGCGAAGGGTTTGTGTCACTTTGCGTTCGCACACAATTCACTGTGAGATAGTAAAATAAGCATTTCAAAACATATTTAACACTTTGTTTAAATGCAGTAATATGTATTAAAGATATTTTAGTTGTTTATCCACTTACGGATGATTTTTTTGGAAAAGTGGAGTGATATCAACATATTACACAAAAGAAAATTGTTCACGTTCACGCTCAAAAATAAGTGTATATAGGGCTTTCAGAACAGTTGTCGGCCAAAACTGTTTGCTTACTTCTTTTTCAACGAACAGTTCTGAGCTGTTGTGTTTGCAAGGTTGAATTTTTTTACAGCATTGAGTGTACGCATCAGATAAATTTACGAAGTTTGTGTAAACTTCGCTCCATACAAATTTTGACAGTTCATTTACGCATCTCGTAAACTTATACCTTTACGATCTTTACGTGCTGTATACAAGATTACATGAGCACCCTTAATAATAAATAAATGCTTACTTCTTTTTCAACGAACAGTTCTGAGCTGTTGTGTTTGCAAGGTTGCATTTTTTTACAGCATTGAGTTTACGCATCAGATAAATTTACGAAGTTGGTGTAAACTTCGCTCCATACAAATTTTGACAGTTCATTTACGCATCTCGTAAACTTATACCTTTACGATCTTTACGCGCTGTATACAAGATTACATGAGTACCCTTAATCTTAAAAAACTAATTTAATTCCATTTTTAACCGGTTGAAAGCCAATTTCCTCGTCCATCTGAAAGTATGTAATTTTGGGCATATGAACGAATAAAGAAAGACTGGTCATGTTAAATAACAATTTTTAGCACTATGTATATATTTGCCTTATCTGTGCGGTTTAGCTGTAATTTCAAACTCCTTGTAAAGTATTTTATAAAATTATTAGCTGCGCACTTGCAATTTTCATCAGAAGAAGAAGGAAAAGAAAAAGCAACCGTTGACAGATGGCTTTGAGTGTGGGTAAAAACACAATTTTTGCTTGTATGTATTAGTGAGTATTTATAACCATTGTGTATCAATACCAAGTGTAAACTCTTCTGCATAGACGTCAAAATTCCAAAATGAGTTTAACACCTGTTTGAGATTGTGGTTAATAACAAGTGTGATATCATAGACATAGTCGAGAAAACTTCAAAGTGAGTTTAGTCACCTGTTTTTAATTTCCTTTTTTGTCTCACTTCTTTCCATTTTCCCATCTCTTTCTACCATTAGGTAAAAGATAGGAGACCGCCATGTTGATGTGTGCAGGATGTTAAACAACGCCATTGCTTTTCTGTTATTCGGTGCTGGCGACATTTTAATATGTGCAGGATGTAAACAAACCGACATTTTAATAGCTTTGTTTCTTTCCTGCTAATTATGAATAATTATGAATAATTATTCCTAAAAAAGTGTTCTTTGAAAAAATTAGCAGCGAATTCAGCAGCTTTTTGACATTTAATTGAGAGAGAGAGCGCCAATTCGCTGCAAGTTATTGCTAAAGATTTTTCGTCCAGCAGAAACCAGCAAGCAGGAACAGCTGATCGGTGACATAGCAAAACAACAACAAAAAATGTAAATTCAAATTGTTAGCCAATCAGAAACGTAACAGCTGTTTTGTCTGCAAGTTTCTGCTGAACCCTGTTCGACGAAAAATTAGCAGAAATGAGATTTTGACAGCCTTTTACAAGACTCTCTTCTGCTGACAGTTCTTTGCTGGAGATTTCAAGAAACAAAGCTAATGTGTGTTTTCAAAAGAAGAGTTCACACTTGTTATATGTTAAAAATTACGCAATTACTTTTAAAAAGCAATTCGAGAGGTGTAGATTTTACCCTTATTTGAAACTGGCTAGTGTGGTCTCTTGGTATTTTTCTAAGTGCTAAGTGACAGTTTTCAAGTCAAGTCAAGTCTATGCTAAGTATCTATAATGTCAGCTTAAGTTATCATACGTCATTAAACCATTAAGCCCTATATACACATCTTTTTGAGCGCGAACGGGGGTGAGCGTGAACAATTTTCTTTTGCGTAATATGTTTTCCAAAAAAATCATGCGTAAGTGGATAAACAACTAAAATATCTTTGATATTAGTGCAGTTCAAATTAAGTGAAAGTGTTAAATAAGCTTTGAAATGCTTATTTTACTATATCACAGTGAATTGTGTGCGAACGCAAAGTGACACAAGTGAGTGTTGAAATTTGGAAATTACCACGCCAAACTTTGATTTTTTTCAAGGAATCAAACCGATTAAAATAACGTTCCGGTTTCGGTTTCGGTTTTGTAACACGATTCGGTTACGGTTTCGGTTTCGTTCTTCAAAATTTATTTCGGTTGCGGTTTCGTTCCGGTTTCGGCTTCCAAATAAAAACACGAACGCAAACAAATTTTACTACTGCAAAACTTATGTATGTAGCTGCAAAATAGCTCTGCATTTTTATAACATTTTTCCTATATAATAACACTATACGACAAAATCCTTCGAAAAACGGGGAACACCATTTTTTTACTTATGTCTTAATCTCTTTAAAAAAGTTGAATTGGTCCAATACCCGGCCGGCTGCTGTATATTCCCTGCAGCGAAAGCAACTAGTTGAAAACTACTTTACAACTAGTTGGTGCACCGGGCCCAACTAGTCAGTCTTCTGTCTTTTTTCCATATAAGCAACTGGTATTTTTTACGTGTTGATGTCCTACGAGATGTCAATTGTCAGATTTCGACCAGAATATACCAGTTGTCTACTAGTCAGGAAATACCAGTCTCATACCAGTTGTAAAATACCAGTCCCATACTAGTTCAACCTGGACTAGTATAATTTCGATAAAATGAACTAGTTCACATACTAGCCCAAAAAGGACTGGAATGAAATATACTATTCTCATACTAGTCCAAAAAGCATCGAACCTAGAGTAGTATGATTTCAACCAGAATTTATTTGGCTTACCCTTTATGTTATCATTTGACTTTATTTTCATGTTTATTCTTAAGAAAGCAGCGACTATTTGAATTTAGCCTATCACGAAAAAGCATCTATGAATTATAAAAGAAAACGAAACGAATGAATTTTATATTTTTTTACTGGTATAATTTCATCCAGAAAAATCTAGTTGTATACTAGTATGTAATGGATATTTCCTGACTAGTATGAATTCAGCCAGAAAATTCTAGTTGTATTCTAGTATGAAATTGATATTTCCTGACTAGTATGAGTTCATCCAGAAAAATGTAGTCGTAAACTAGTATGAAATAAATATTTCCTGACTAGTATGAATTCAGCCAGAAAATTCTAGTTGCATACTAGTATGAAATGGATATTTCCTGACTAGTATGAGTTCTGCCAGAAAGTTATAGTTGTATACTAGTATGAAATGGATATTTCCTGACTAGTATGAATTCAGCCAGAAAATTCTAGTTGTATACTAGAATGAAATGGATATTTCCTGACTAGTATGAGTTCTGTCAGAAAATTATAGTTGTATACTAGTATTTTTCTCACTAGTTTGTTATTTCGCTGCAGGGTTGTAATAAATATTAAATATAAATATTTTAAAAAAATGTACTACTTTTTCTAATAGAAAAATATTAGAATGGAAACTAAATGAAATAGTCAAAATATCTGATACGGGCCGCATTTTTTTCTCGGATCTCGTAAATTTTTTTCGATGCCATCATTCAACTATAGCTAAAATTCCTCTTTCGGAATTTGATACTGAGGTCAAAACGTGTATTTTGTAACATTGCTCGACAATATTCCATGAAAGCTATTCATTGCACGCTTAACCGCCTAGGCGATTTTGGCCGTTTCGTATCAAAGCACGCCAGTCATTCCTTTTTAGCGATAACTGAGGCCAATTGGAAACCCCAAGGGAGTTCAAGTCATCCTCCACCTGTTGTTTCCATCTCAGTCGAGGTCTCCCCCTTCCTCTGCTGCCGAATTCGGGTGTCGATAGGAAAACTTTCTCTGCTGGTGCTTCTTTGTCCATTCGCATAACGTGACCCAGCCAGCGGAGCCTTTGGGCTTTAATCCGCTGAACTATGGTCAGGTCTGCGTAAAGCTCGTACAGCTCATCGTTAAATTTCCTTCGATACTCGCCGTTGGCATCACGGGAAGGACCATAAATCTCCGTAGAACTTTTCTCTCAAATACTCCAAGGGCCATGTCATCTTCTCTTGACACTGTCCATGGTTCCGAGCCGTACATCAGGACTGGTATTATGAGAGACTTATAGAGCGTGATCTTTGTTTGTCGAGAGAGGACTTTACTTCTCAATTGCCTACTTAGTCCAAAGTAACACTTGTTGGCAAGGGTGATTCTCCGTTGGATTTCTAGACTGAAATTATTTTCGGTGTTAATGCTGGTTCCCAAATAGACGAAGTCTCTCACCGTTTCAAACTTGTAGCTATAAACGGTGACCCGGCTGCCAAGGCGCAGGTGCGCCGATTCTTTCTTTGATGACAGCAGATATTTCGTCTTGTCCTCGTTCACCGCAAGACCCACTTGTTTCGCTTCCTTATCCAACCCAGAGAAAGCAGCGCTTACGGCGCGGTTGTTAAGACCAATGATATCAATATCATCGGCATACGCCAGCAATTGCACGCTCTTGTAAAAGATTGTGCCATTGCGGTTTAGCTCTGCTGCTCGAATTATCTTCTCCTGCATCAGGTTAAAGAAATCGCACGAAAGGGAGTCGCCCTGTCTGAAGCCTCGTTTGGTTTCAAATGGCTCAGAGAGGTCCTTCCCGATTCTGACGGAGCTGTTGGTTTTGCTCAACGTCATTTGGCAAAGCCGTATAAGCTTTGCAGGGAAGTTAAATTCAGACATGGAGGCATACAGGCAACTCCTTTATGCGCTGTCAAAAGCGGATTTGGCGTATCGTGAAAATCGGGTCGATGGTAGACTTACCATAAGAGCTGATGCATGCTTTTTACCAGCTCTTCGCCTCCGTGTTTGAACAGCTCGGCGGGTAGTCCGTCTTTCCCAGGCGATTTGTTGTTTTTGAGCCGGGATATAGCTATCCTCACTTCATCATAGTCAGGTGGTGGGACGACTTTTCCATCGTCAGGGATTGGGGTATCGGGTTCAACGTCTCCATCGCAATTTAGCAGTGAGGAGAATTGCTCCCTCCATAATTTAAGTACATTCTGTACGTCGGTTACCAGGTCGCCGTTATTGTCCTTACAGGAACTTGCCCCGGTCTTTAAACCTTCCGTCATCCGCTGGATCTTTTCATAGAATTTTCGGGCATCATTCCTGTCAGCCAGCATCTCAAGCTCCTCACACTCACGCCTTTCGGCTTCACGTTTCTTTTTTCTAAAAAGGCGTCTCTCTTCCTTCCTCGCCTCACTATAGCGTTGCCATACACTGCGGGTTGCGCCCGTTCGCAACGTTTCCCTGTATGCAGCGTCCTTTTTGTCCGAGGCAGTGCTACATTCCCCATCGTACCAGTTGTTCTTGCGGGCTCGCTGAAACCCAATAGTGGCCTCAGCGGCGGTACGCAATGAGCGAGAGATATGCTTCCATTGCTCGGTTACATTGTTAGGTCGAGGATTGCCCTCTGATAGCAGGTGGAGAAATTATCAGCTGTCTGTGTCATGCGCAGCTTCTCGACGTCAAACTTTCCTTCCGTTACTGGGCGCAGTTTCTTCGCTGCACAGAGGCGGTTGCGTATCGTGGCTGCAACAAGATAATGGTCCGAGTCGATATTGGGACCACTTAGGGTACGCACGTCTAGAACGGTGGAGCTGTGTCTGCCGTCGATCATGACATGATCAATCTGGTTTCTTGTTCTTTGATCAGGGGACGGCCAGGTTGCTTGGTGTATTCGCTTGTGCCGGAACCTGGTACTACTGATGACCATATTGCGAGCAGCGGCGAAGTCAATCAACCTGTGCCGTTGGGGGATGTTATATCGTGGAGACTGAATTTTCCAACTGTAGGACCAAAGACTCCTTCCTTGCCCACATTGGCATCAAAGTCGCCGAGCGCGATTTTGATATCATGCTGGGGGCAGCGATCAAAAGTCTGTTCAAGTTTATCGTAGAAGGAGTCCTTCTCTGCGTCGTCCGTCTCCTCAGTCCGCGCATAGGCGCAGATAAATGTTATGTTGAAAAACCTCGCCTTGATGCGGATCGCAGCGAGACGCTCGTCCACAGCAGTGAACGCTAATACTTGGCGGCGAAGTCTCTTCCCCACCACGAATCCTACACCACGCGCTTTGCCGCGTGCCTGGCCACTATAGTATACGTCACAAGGACCGATGGTCGTCTTTTCTTGCCCCGTCCATCGCATTTCCTGCAGGGCGGTGATGTTGGCCTTTGCGCCTACGAGGACATCAACCAGTCGGGCAGCGGTACCGTCCCTTGAAAGGATCCGGACATTCCCGGTAATGCCCTAATATCCAAATCATTATTCCTTATTCGTTTTGCCGGGTCGTCAACATTAAAGGGGGTTCTCATCCGAGGCTTTGGTACATTATTTTTCTTTGGAATTAAGTTTTTTACGTGGCGGGTCCCAAGCCTAGCGCACAACCCGTTTTGGGGTTTTTGGAAAATATTTACACATTTATATAGCGAGCCGCTTGCTTCAAGATAGACGCCCGCTTGCAGCTGCACCTCATGGTGAACAGACGCTGCGCAAAAGACCTCGGTGAGCCCTTAAACCAAGTATATCAGAGTGGCCCCACCGGGGCTCCCTCTAGTTCTGCCGCGAGCCTAGATAGCTCACGTTGCCCAGAGTGTACGAACGAGGACGCAAGAGTCGGGATTGGGCAAGGTCGCACAGCAGCCACACCCCATTACACTCCCCTGCACCTTTGGTAAAAGAAAATATGTTCCCACAAAAAAAAGGCATACACAAATTCAAAACCGTTTGGAACCGGTTCCGGCTTTTGAAACGGTTTCGTTTTCGTTCTTTACGGTTACGGTTTCGGTTTCGGTTATGAAAAATAAATCGGTTTTAATCGGTTACGGTTACAGTTTCGGTTTTGGTTTCGGTTTCAGTCCTTGTTTTTTTTGAGAATCCCTGCTAGTATTTTAAAGAGCGTTATCTCTTCCATATCGCATAAGTAACGCCTGCGTCACTTCGAGAATGTGTTTTACATTGCACAACAACAAGAAACATAAAAATCGCGTATCTAACTTCTTGGCGTCACTTGGGAGTTACTCCGTTACTTAGTTACTCAGTGCCGCATAAGTGCCGGTAGCTTGTGTTTTGAATACATATTGTTGAATTTCTATGTAAATATCAGACAATGCCTTGGCCTAGAGCTCGTGTGATCGCCTGGCATGCTTAGGGTTCAAGGTTCGAGTTCCGGTAAAATGCAAGGAATATTTAATAATTTTTTAAATTATTTTCATCATTTTTTCTATCCCCCCGGCGACACTTATAAGTCACTTTCTGAAGTGTCGCCTAAGGACCGTATGGACGTCACGTATACGGGGAACAGTTTTTCCAGAAGGAAGATGAGAAAAAGATGAAACAGCGATAACTTTCGCGATAAAATTCAACTTCTTGAAGGAACTTCAAGGGCACATCCGCGATAGAAAATGTTGGCTGGGATTGATCTCATTTGACAGATGTGCGTGAACGCACAAAAGAATTGATTTGGAATTATTTTCCTTTGCGTACGAATAGAAAGTCTCCACCCATTCACGCTCACGTTCACATGCAACTGTATGAGGGTCTTTAAGGTTCTTGCTGGGCAATTCTAAATGTGAAACACGTTGCTATTTGGATGAACTGTGGATTGTGTTGTTCGGCAAATTTGGTCAAATGTGATCAAATTCCAAATTTGGAAAATGAGATTTGTATGAAAAAAAAGAGAGAAATTTGCAATTTTTTTAAAAATTTGGTGAAGTGGTAAATGTACTATAACCCGCACTAATGTTTTTGTACATAAATACCTACATATATATGTACATAAAAAATATTACGTGCGGACCTTATTAAGTATCTGCTGGTTCAGTGCACAAAAATTGCCAGTTCGAAAGCCTATAAATAACTGTAAATAAATCAAATCCCTCAATGCCAAAAATTCGATATGTTACAATTGACTTCACCTATCAACCTATACATTTCGCCTCATCTCCTTTTATCCCCTTTATGTGAAGTGCGAAATGGTGCCGGGCAAAGGTATCCTTTTGTGTAAATATTATTAGCGAAGAAAGGGTAGCATACCCTTTTTCATTGTGTGAATTTTACAATAATTTTAAAAATTGTTTCACTTTAATCAAGGATCGAAAAAGTTTATTTATGCATGTACATATGTATGTACATCTGTACATATACCTATAAAGATTTGGATGTCAAATGCATATATGGTTATGTAGGTAGCAAGGAGTGAAACCGTTACGGTAACCGATGAAAAACGATTCATTTTTCAAAACCGACACCGTATTTTGATCTGAAAAAGAACGAAACCGAAACCGTTTCAAACGCCGGAACCGGTTCCAAACGGTTTTGAATTTTTTTCTTTTAGTGGGCACATAGATATACTCTTTTACAAACAGGCACTCTGAACAATTTTAATGGAAGTTTGTCGCGCATGGTTACAAAAGGCACGTTTTGACCTTAGTATCAAAATTCTGAAAGAGGAAGTTTGAAGCCATCGAAAAAAATTTACGAGATCCGGAAAAGAAATGTTCAAGCTTGTCTCAAAAAGCACCACTCATATTAATGTTTTTGGCGATTTACATGCATAACTCATTCCATTCTAATATTTTTTTAATAAAAAGTTAATTTTAAGAATTTGTTTTGCAGAAATTTCATCCATACATAGGGTCAATAATATTTATTATTATATCCATCATGGCCGCAGGAAAAAAGTTATGAAAGTTTAGACTTCTTTTGAAGCTAAATACTTTAGTTTTTAGTAGTAAAATTTATTTTGTTCGTGTTTTTATTTGGAAACCGAAACCAGAACGAAGCCGTAACCGAAGTCGAAATAAATGTTGAAGAACGAAACCGGAACCGAAACACGTTGCAAAACCGAAACCGGAACGTTATTTTAATCGGTTTCACACCTTGATAGGTAGGTAAGTATGTTTTGTGTACGTGTTTGTTCGACGCTCTCGTTTTTCTTTGGCCGTTATGATCTAAATGAATGTGTTGCGCTGTCTTTATAATTTTATTTATGAGTTGCCTGTACGTACTAATGTTCAAACCATGGGAGTCTATTGCCCATATTTCTTTGGTTTTCTATGACATGTTTGTGGGTTGATCTACCACTGTCAATAAATGAATTCAAAATTATTACTAATATCTATACTATAATAAAACTTGAGAAAAGTCGTGTCTGTACATTGAACATTTCTTTCAGGAATATTATAGAGTCCATCTGAACCAGGCCAGTGCGCAGGAATTTGCTATAGGGGGGGGATGCTCCGAAAGGTTGTGACTTTTGACAGTTCCAACGGATTTTGGTAAGACTTTTTCTGATGGAAAGCTTGAAGCTTAGAAGGAGCCCTAAACTTTGTTTTATAAATCGCATGATAAACAAAAAAGATATAGTAATTTTAAGTGAGGTACCTATGAAATTTTTTTTTGTAAATAGATTTATATGAAGAAAAATTCATTTTGCTTGTCATAAAAAATAACAAAGCGTGCCTCTCACAAATTCTTGTTTAGTATTTTTTTTTCAATTTCAGCTAAATCAAAAATCAATTGCGTATCAAGCAAAATTTGAGAGTTTGCCATATTTTAACCTTGCCTCAACTTTGAGGTTTTCTATTTGCCATGTTTTGTTGAAACACGTATATTGAACTTATCTGTCAAAGTCAAAGTCCGGGTTAAAGTTGAAATAAAGTTTTATGTAATTGAGCCTTAATAGCGTCAACAGTACAACGGTTTCAAAAAATTTGATAAACCTTAACCGGGCTTTAACTTACATACGTATTTTGTAAGGTTGGCTGTCAAAATCAAATCAATACAAGTAAGGAAGTCCAAGTTAGGGTGAACCGAACATTTAATACCCAGCGGTAATTTTTAGAACGGAATAACAATCATTAGGCCCTAGGAGGATTTACTTAAGTTCCGTTACCGAATTATTTCAATTTATGTGATTTTCGATATCGAAAGTGGGCGATACTAGTATGCTTTGTGCCGAATTCCATTGTTCTATCGTAATCAGTTTAAAAGTTACGACCATTTAAATTTTCAAAAATGTCTCCCTTAAAATTGGGCGGTGCCACGCTCACTATAAAAATTTATGATAAAATCATAAGAGAGTGACCAGGGGGATTCACCTATAAAACTATATCATTTTAGCCATTTCAGCTGCCGAGATATGACAATTTGTGTGATTTTCGAAATTTTCGATATCGAAAGTGGGCGTGGTTTAAGGGCGATTTTATCCAGTTTCATCAGGTATACTCCCAACGATACTAGTATGCTTTGTGCCGAATTCCATTGTTCTATCGTAATCAGTTTAAAAGTTACGACCAGTCAAATTTTCAAAAACGCCTCCCTTAAAAGTGGGCGGTGCCACGCCCACTATAAAAATTTATGAAAAAATCATAAGAGAATGACCAGGGGGATTCACCTATAAAACTATATCATTTTAGCCATTTCAGCTGCCGAGATATGTCAATTTATGTGATTTTCGAAATTTTCGATATCGAAAGTGGGCGTGGTTGAAGGGCGATTTTATCCAGTTTCATCAGGCATACTCCCAACGATACTAGTATGCTTTGTGCCGAATTCCATCATTCTATCGTAATCAGTTTAAGAGTTACGACCAGTCAAATCTCCAAAAATGCCTCCCTTAAAAGTGGGCGGTGCCACGCCCACTATAAAAAATTTATGGAAAAATCATAAGAGAATGACCAGGGGGATTCACCTATAAAATTATATCATTTTAGCAATTTCAGCTGCCGAGATAAGTCAAGTTGTGTGATTTTCGAAGTTTTCGATATCGAAAAAGGGGGCGTGGTCATCATCCGATTTCGCCCATTTTCAATAGCAACCTACCTTGGCCAGAAAGTAACCTGTGTACAAAATTTCATGCAAATATCTAAATTTTTACTCAAGTTATCGTGTACACGGACGGACAGACGGACGGACATGCCTTAATCAACTCCTCTTTTAATCCTAAGAACTTTCATATATGGAACTCTATACCTATCTCGATTATTTTGTGCCGTTACATACAACCGTTATGTGAACAAAATTAATATACCCTTGTACTAGTACTAGTACGCTGGGTATAAAAATCAATCGGCGATTAGAGCTAACAAGCTTTTATGAAAGAGGTTATTAGTGGCAGGATTTCATAATCTGTAACACCTCTAACAGTGGCGTACCAAAAAATTAGGGAAAAATTTTTTTTAATCTATTCATCCATTCACTTATCTATCTATATTATAATAAAACTCTAGAAAAGTCATGTCTGTAAATTGAAGATTTCTTAGAAAAAATGACTGCGGATGACTTGGGGGCCAACCTATAATTCTGCCCGGGCATATTCAGCAGAAATATAGGTTCGCCGAATGTGCCTCAATATAAAACGCTGAACCTACCTCGAACACTCACTTTTTTTCTATTTTTTTTTTATCCCTAAATGACACTTTTTCATAAAACTAACATTTTTACCTTTCAATTGTAGTTACAGATAGTAAAAACATCATCAGCACTTGCTGAAACACACAACAGTTATAACTTTTTTTAACGGTGAAATAGAGATGCGAAACTTAACAACGATATTTCTTATTAGTGATGGGTAATTTTTCACTACTTTATGTTTTTGTCAGATTGTTCCTTCATATCGAAAAGCGATTACCGAATCCGCAGGATCCACAGGCTCCCCCACCACACTGTCGCAAGTTCTTAAGAAGTGTGATTAGGGTTGCCAGATACTTGGGATCAAAAGTTAATACATACATACATGGTAAAAATCAGCACAAACCAGTACAGCACCAGCCTAATCAGTAGTTGCCCGATGAAATCGGTACAAATGAAGAAATATTCCATGCAAACAGTTTATTTTGATTCAACACCAAAAGAGTGAATACATACGAGTGCATGCTGGTAAGACCTGGCGCCCTCCACCGAGGTTAAGGAGGTATTGTAGAACAGAACTGTAAAACTTTTTTTTCTCCGATGTGCAGAACGGAAAAAAATTCTATTTGTTTATAACAGAGACATATATCGTTACCTTAATTCACAAAGGCTCTAATTGACACATTTTTCGAAAATAAGTTTTTCACAAATTTAAGTATGATATATTAAAATACACCCTCACAATTTTCAAGGAGTTACTAGCAGTAATAACGGAGATATTCCAAATTTACAAAGCTATATTTGCATGCGTTCAATGTAAAAAAATTTTGTTTTTTTGCTTCTCGTATAAAATTATTTTTATGTCAGTTAGGGCCTTTGTGAATTAGATAACGATATGTATAACATATGAAATTTTTTATCGTCTTACTTTCATACCCCTTTTCCATTAGCTATAGTCGGTTTTTGGATTACTTATGTGTGGGATCAGATACTTCGGAGTAAGCGGTACGTTCGTGCGGCGATCTTTTTAGATCCCACATTCATGATATAATATTCTTTATTTTCAGGTGATAATAAAAAATGAAAATTCGGAATAAAAAATCGCGCGGTAATGATATCGCACACTAAATCAAAAAGAGTCACAACTCATAATGATAGCTTCAAACCAAAACGCAATAAATTACAACCTAATTTTTTTGGAGATATTGATGGAAATCGACTTCCCCTTCTGAAATCTATGGGCCGGTTTCACCAACCGGTCTCAACTTAGTTAATTCAATTTTTTTACTTTTTCAGTTTCACCATGCAACTTAGCCAATTCGCAAATTAGCAAAACTCGCAGCTGACTAATTCTCAACCAGACCTGTTAATAATTGATTACTAATCGGTAATGATTAGCAGTTTCATTGATTATTTTTTGAGAAGCCACCTAATGATTGATTACCAATTACTTTCACTTTTTAATGATTATTTTTCAATTGATTAAAAATAAATAAAATTAAAAAAATTAAAAAAAAAAAACAAAAAAAAAATCAAAAAGTAATCATTACACTTTTGATTATTTTTGATTTTTTATTTTTTTTATTTTATTTTATTTTATTTTTTTTGCCAGTATTGTTGTAGAAAAATATGTACATACATAACTATTCACTTGCACAAATATACAAATGTATAGGTGAAACAAGAATTCTTTTATATAAATGCATGTACATATTCATGCACATAAATATCCCTGGAGGCAAAATCTCGAGATCTTTCGTATTAGCTCGTCATCAAGTGGTCGAACTACAATCTAAACAGAAGACTGGCGCTTTTCCACATTCAGTCTATTATTTTTAAAAAGGTATATGTAATATGGAATGATAATGATGATAAATATGATAAATATGGAATGTAACGGTGTAATTTACAACTTGTTAATAGTCTACTGTACGATAGTAAATCAAATGCCAAATGCCCATAAATGACTACGTCGTCCATTGTGGACGAAATTAATTAATCCCGGACATCTCTCTATGGATAATAACCGCTTAATTTTTGATCAAGTGATCATTACAAGTCTCTTTTGGACATAGCTGGTATGCCAATATTTTAATTTGTGTAGCATACTTAGGCTACGCTCACACTGCAACCGACGTTTTCATCCGGCCTCATCTTAGAAATTCGAACGCGTTCTATTTTATCGGGCGGCCAAAGTTTGTTTACATTCGGGTAAAATCGCCAAGCTCATTTAAAACACATGTGTGTGGATGTGTGATTGCTGCCGGACGGCCAAAGTCGGTTGCAGTGTGAGCCTAACCTTATAAGTGTTCAAATAGAACTATCCGACCGTACCCGTAGGGTATCACACGAGAAATGTCCGACACTAGCCGTTTAGATATAAAAGGACAAATTATCATCACTCCAACCAATATAACCATCAAACCTGAAATTTTTTCTCATATGTACATATACTCGTACTTAGTGATCAAGGTTCATTCTAGAAATCCATGAGCCCCAAAGTGTAAGTAGGTATATATATTTGCATACAAAGATATGCAGATGTTTATACTTTTAACAACAAAACTTTAAAATAATCAAAAAAAAATCAAAAAAATTAAAAAAATAAATAAAAAAAAATAAAAAAAAAATCAAGAAAAAATCAAATTTTTTTTAATTTAAAAGATTTTTTTAATCGTAATCAATTAGTAATTGCTTTTTCTTGAAAGCAATTAAAATAACACAGTACAACAAAATTTGAATTTTTGTTTGCAACAGAGTCACCATGGTACTTTTCTGAAAGGGGGCATCACATAGATCATTTTTGCCGAACAAACTTATAGTCCAGCTCGTCTGAGTTTTTTTTAATTTGCACTTAAAGGTTAAGGGGGTCATATTGGGTATTTGTACCATAACCACATAAACTTGTAGAGCTAAAGCTTCGGTGTCTTCAGGAAGTTTGTCCAAATAACGAAATTTCCGTCGAGGGCTCCTTTAACCATAAACTAGCAAAAACTAGAGTTCATCCAAGAAACAACTAAAATACATGAGACATTTCATATGAAAATGTGTAATTCAAAAAGCTGGCTAGTCTCGGATTTCGCTCAAACTTTGAGGGACACTTCTTTAGGGTCCTAACGGTTCAAATTTACACACATTTAATTTTTATAACCACTGGTTTCGGACTGGTCGAATTTCAAAGTTTGAAAAACGTCGTTTTTACGCTTACCCTATTATAGCTGTACACTTGTTTCTATCAGAGATATCCTTGCATTCGAGACGGCGTTTTAAAGGTAAACGAGTTTGGTAAAGGTTGCTTGACAAAGCAGAGACCCTTAACCATTTCGAAACTTCTTTTTTGTCTTTGGCCTTAAAAATCTGTTTTTGGGTTTTTCCTACTATTTAAGCCATCGTTATGAACAATTAAAAATTTTTTTTCTAAAATGGTTTTTTAGCACCATGCCATATGGCATGGAATTTACTTAACGGAAAGAAATTTTACATACGTGCGTAAGTAGTTTCAGTGGTTTTATGGATAAAATATATACAAATCATGCCACATTTACATAAAATGTGATTAAAAAAAAATTGGCAATACTCCCCAAAACTTATGGGAGGGTTTCGATCGTTCCAGCGACAACAACAACAGATGAAGTCCAAGTCTTCCAAATTAACTAAGATATTCTTCTTATCTTTGTTTAGCTTCTAAGCCATGGCAATTACAAACCAAGGCATCGAATCCCAAAGCTTTTTGACAATCCCGGGATTTCGAGATTTTAGAAAGGCAATCCCAGGGTCCTGGAATTTTCCTGGATTATCTCAGATGCCGCCAAAAAGGTCGGGAGAGGTATCCAAAGACGCGTTTTGACCTATAATGCATAATTCGAAAGCGAAACCCGATATTTTCTGTCAAGAGATATTTCACCCCAGAAATGTGATCTGCACATAAATACAATGGATCACGCTCCAATTTTGGAATCGGACCTGGTAAAACTATTGGATTTTTGCCATTAACTTTCCTCCGAAACAAAAACCTTTATTTTCGATTTCTGATTAATGAAGCCAATTCAAGAAGAAGTTGATACCTCTTCCGTCCTTTTTAGACGTTTTCTAGCAGTTTAGGGATGCCGAAGCCCGTGGATTTGAACCAATATGGTACGGGAGGCGTGGAATTCGAGATCGGGATTCCCCTAAATCAAGTCAAAAGCTACGTAAGAAACGTCTGCCGACTTCAGCGTTTATCAAACGAATGCGATATTGGGCTCTATCAGCTATTACTGTGGAGCTACCGACGGAGGAAAAGATACCACTGCGAGTAAGGGGTTTAGAATATGCCCGAGGTAGGTAAGCCGGTGGTAAGAGGCGCCTATTCTCCACTTGAACCACGGCTACGTGGTCAATGAAATCGTTCCACTACAGTCGGGCTAGTACCACAAGGTGTTTTTCACCGGAACGTATAGGATCCATATCCGGCAAAGCACTGTCAACATTAGTATAACCCTGTCTGGGCTGTCAAGTAACTTTTATAAGTTGATCTTCCTACTAGGCAGGGCGAAGTACTGCCACAAAAACAACGACGGAGGAAAAGATAATAGATTCATCAGAATTTGGGGGTGGATTTCGATGAAGTCGATGCAACCCCTATCGACTATCCCGATTTTTTTCTGACTGGAGCTCCGCCGGAATAGCTGATAGACCTTATTGTTAGAGAAATTATAAAAAATTAATGCAGACTTTATTTCATCAAATAAAATTGTTTACTTCCGTTGGGTAAAATCTATGCCGTATGGCATGGTATGAAATGAAAAAAATCGTAGAGCCTTACTCAACGGTCCTATGGTCTTAATTTTTTTTAATCCCATTTAGGGCATTCATTTTCTAATAAACTGAATTCAAAAGGTTAAAAAACGAAACTATTTTTATTGTTAAATTATTAAAATTATGAAGTAACTTTTTCTTGCAAAAAAACGAACTCGATAGAGACACTTGAGTTTTTAATTATAGCAATCTACTGGGTTCAGCTCTCAAAATTTTTATGACTTATTTTAAGAGATAAAGCCTCAAAGAAAAATACATAATTAAAAAAAACAGTTAATTCTTAATTTATTGTCAAAAAAAAGCCATTGAAATGAGACTATGCCATATGGCATAGAATATCCGAAAGGGTTAAGCGAGCTACTCACCTGCCAAGAACTCCATATAAAAAACGTCCAAGAAATGGTCAAGAACTGTTTTCACACGTCGAATTTTCTTGAGCCAATATTCAACTCATAAGAAAAATACTACAATTTTCGATGGTTGGCAACGCCGGTTTACCTTAAGAAATAAATATGCTCGTATATATTTCTTGAGGTAAGTAAACGTGCATATTCACGGCAAAGATGAGTATATACTTCGCTGCACATGTTTTGTACGTTTTTGTAATAGTAATCTGCAATAAAATGGAAAATACGGTAAACGTCAAAATTTCCTGACCATGCATAAGAAATATATGCTCGTTTTTTTTCTTGAGGCATTTCTTGGCAGGTGGGTAGCCCGCTTTAGTGTGAATATAACAAAACAAAATGTTGAGGTATTAGAAGCTAAAGGTCAGGACTGGAGTCCATAACACATTCGTGTTTTTATCTCTTGAGAAACATGTTCGTTTTAGAGCCTGAAAACACGATTTTTGAAAACTTACAAATTCCGAGATAATAATTTACCTATAAGGAGTGAGTTTTTTGAATGGGTTAGTTTCTTCTAGGATAATTTCTGAACAAAATTGAATGGCTACTTAAAACAGTGAAGACGCCAGAGCCAGCTAAATTTGACAAAAAAGGATAAAAATGATGAATTTTAACTTCCAGGTTTATAATAGCAGGAACTCGCTATATGATTTATTATTTACTTTTGAACAAACTACTCTCTTTTTGCATTAAACGCCGTATCAAATGAAAGGATATCTGTAAGCCAAAAAACGACGTTTTTCAAACTTTGAAATTCGACCAGTCCGAAACCAGTGGTTATAAAAATTAAATGTGTGTAAATTTGATCCGTTAGGACCCTAAAGAAGGGTCCCTCAAAGTTTGAGCGAAATCCGAGCCTAGCCAGCTTTTTGAATTAGACGTTTTCATATGGAATGTCTCATGTATTTTAGTTGTTTCTTGGATGAACTCTAGTTTTTGCTATTTTATGGTTAAAGGAGTCCTCGACGGAAATTTCGTTATTTGGACACCCCCCTATTTTTTTATGAGGAATATTTTTCCCGAAGGTGTCGTAAAGATATTGTTAACAGTAGACTCAGGGGAGAAATTTTTTCGAGAAATTTTACAAAGAGCCAAGAAAAAATGACATAACCATGAATCGTAGCGGAACAATGTCTAGGAGGAAAATATTAGTATTTTTAATGCCAACAACCTTCCCGAAGACACCGAAGCTGTAGCTCTACAAGTTTATGTGGTTATGGTACAAATACCCAATATGACCCCCTTAACCTTTAAGTGCAAATTAAAAAAAACTCAGACGAGCTGGACTATAAGTTTGTTCGGCAAAAATGATCTATGCGATGCCGCCTTTCAAAAAAGTACCATGGTGACTCTGTTGCAAAATGGCTGTTGTACAGTGTAATTATTATTAATTAAAAAAAATCTTCTAATTTGTACTATAACATTGAGAGGTAATGCTATCCAACTGAGATTTATTAGAAAGGAGCGAGATCGAACGGCCTTGAAATCTAAACTAATGGTTGTTTCAAGCAGAAATTCTGCGACTTCATTCTCCCATTAACTAAAATCCATTAACTAAAATACCACTATCCTTCTTTTGGAAAACATATATATTGCATAGTAGACTAGGATTGAACTTTTTTTTATGACTTTGACTGGACAAAATAAGAAACAGAATGAAAATCGATTGACGCAGTTACATCCTTGTATATTAGTGAAACGTAATAAAATTACAATAATAATTTCTAAAAAGCGCTCGCTTAATAAAAATTGGACAATGCCTAAAACATCAGAGAGGAGAGGCGATAGATGCTTCAATCCACATAAGCTGAATCGGCATCCAAAAACAAAGATTCAGTCGTATTTTTATTTTATTTTTTTAACAAAACAATTAGAAAACCAAATTTTCAAGGGGTCCAACTTCGAACTTCGAAATCCCGTAACTTTGTTTCAGAGACTTAAAATTGTTTCTTGTATTCAATGTTGGTTGTACTTTTTATACCTTTCACCTTTCATGAACAAGTATGATAAGAAGAAGAGATAGAGCCACTAATAAGTATACTGTTATGATCAGGACTATGAGCTGATTCCATGTCCGTCTGTTTGTACGCAAACTAGTCCCTCAATTTTAGAGATATCTCGATGAAATTTGGTATGGAGGCGTTATTTTATATGAGAATGGCCATTTGTCGGAACCAGCAAGATCGGACCAAAACTACTCATAGTTCCCATACAATCGATTGTTCCGATAAACGGATTTCGGGCTATAACTTCTGTAATTAATGAGCTAGTAACGTGAAATTTTGTAACTTCTGTATTGAAAATCAGTAAGATCGGACCAATAGTACTCATAGCTCCCATACAATCGATAGTTCCAATAAACGGATTTTGGGCTATAACTCCTGTTATTAAAAAGGTAGAAACGTAACTATTGCCCTTTTTGCGTGTGCAATGTCTACAGTAGGGTTGACCTAATTTGCCACATAACCCCTATACAATTGATTTCATACTTTATATATCAGCGTAAGAGCGTCACTCCTTTATAGTATGTTCATGCTTCAAATAACGTGATTCATACTCATGAAAGGTATAAAGCCTTCGGCACAGCCGAAGACAGCCTTTTTCTTACTTGTTCCTTCTTAAAATTGTACAAGCAAGCCATTAAGCATATGAAAGGGAATGAAATTGCATGGTTTGCACAGAATTTAGAATTAGAAATGCTTAATTATATCTATCCAATTTATAGTATTAGCTCTCAATGTTATAATACAAAAAAAGCTTGTTACAAAATTTGTGTTACATTTTTCTTTTTTTTCATACAAAAATATGGAGTTAGTCTTGTAAATATGTATTTTAGTAAAAGTCCGTATGTAGACCCCATTTTTGAAATATATTGATTATGTAGAGAATTTAATAAGCAATCGAATGCTGTTATTTAGAACTAAAAATGTTGTGGGTAACACTGTGCAGTTGCAATGTTAAAAATGCAATTAGTATAATAAAATTAAAAACTAGCCAGATGCAAAAAAATTACTAAGAAACACAAATCCTGATTCATTCGCTTTCAAATGAGCTCTTGTTGAAGTTTGTAGCATTAGTACAAGCCGAGATATGATAGATTGAGTAGGTACATGTTTTCATTAGTGTAAGAAAAATTCCAAACTTTGACAGATCATATCTCCGAAGAATATCGAAAAAATGGCAAACAAAAAATACGTGTCAAATCAATTTATAGTCCCTACGTATAAGCCGAATTTGAACAAAATCCGTACCATGGCGGTTGAAATTTGGATCCCTTGAAAAAGAAACGCTCATTTGGTAAACTGAATTAGACAATTGTAGCATCTTGTTTGTTGTCTTGTTTACTTACAATAACTTTATTTTGCGGTCTTTTCCTAACCCAATGGCTATTGATAAAAAAGATGATAAATTGTTTTAAAACTGGTATTTTGCTCTGGAACTAATCACAAATTGATATATCGTTATCAAAATGGCTCCACAGGCCCCATTCTCTGATTATCCAAAAACGTTCAAACCAAAACGCAATAACTTCAGTAGCATTCAAACCAAAACGCAATAAATATAAATTTTCACACCAAAACGAAATAAATCCAAACAACTTTCTGCTTTAACCTTAAATCTAGTTATCCGATAAATGCAATTTTTGGGCATATGTTTGTTACTATATAACTGGTATAATGTTATAAATGTTTTTTGAAAATATCTATCCATTTCCCGGTAATCATATTTTCCATTTGTCTGCGAACTTTTTATGTGTAACTTATTGCGTTTTGGTTTGAAGCTCCTCAAATTATTATTATTATTATTATTTATTTATTACAACTCTTAGAGCCTAGTTCAACACTTATAAATATATATAATAGTTTAAATACACATTTTCAAAAAAAAAAATATCAATTTACATATGAACATGTTTTAAATTATTTTAAATAATGTTTCAAAACAAAATAAGGTCAAACATGTACCATAATCAACACAAATAATAACACCTATCTTATATTCATCGATTTCGTGTAATCACACAATCTTTTTTTGAATAAATTATTATCAAATTTTTTTATACTTTCTGGGAGTTCATTGAAGCATTTTAGCCCTTTATAAAAAATACTACTTTTTTCAGATTCCGTTTTATAATTAGGTAGCTTAAAATGATTTCTCTGTCTTGTATTCCCATTATGGACCTCGTAGTTAAATTTAATATTTGTTCTCAGATAATCAGGCAGATTTCCGTTTTTTATGTTGAAATTGAATTTCATAGCGTGAAAAAATATGAGTTGCTTAACACTCATCCAATTCAAGCTAAGTATCATAACGTTTACACAATATGAAGCGCATGGCTTTATTCTGAATTTTTTGAAGTTTTGCAATTTGCGAATCTTTCATTATAAAGAAAATTGTAGAACAATAAATGAAATAAGGCTCGACTATAGATCTGTATACTTTTATCTTATAATACTTGCTAAGATTTTTACAAGTTCGTTGAATTAACCATAACTTTGTCGCTATTTTACTTATTGCGTAATCGATATGAACGTCAAACTTTAATTTGCAATCTATTTGGATACCCAGGTACTTGATTGTCTTTACGTTTTCAATTTCCACATTATTTATTTTAACGGGTTCAAGACAAGATATGTTTTTCCTTGTTATTACCATATATTTGGTTTTTTCGATGTTAATTTTCAGTTTGTTTGAACACAGCCAAATATAGAGAGAATTAAGATCACGTTGTAATTTTTCTCTTATATCATTTTCGTTTTAACCATTTATGGATATAAGCGCATCGTCAGCAAATAGCTTTATGGAACTAAATTTTAATACAGAATTGATATCATTAATGTATATATTGAATAAGATTGGAGCCAAGACGGAGCCTTGCGGTAAGCCAATCTTAACGTCTATTTCCTCTGATAAGGTCGAACCAATTATGGTTCGTTGCTTACGATTTGTCAAAAAATTTCTAAACCATTCTAACTCCACATCTTTACTACCAATACCCTATAATTTTTCAAGTACCTGATCGATTGTTTCAAATGCTCTTTTAAGAACAATGAAAACTGCTATTATCGACTTTTTGTTATTAAGTTCTTCTTTCCATTCAGCTATCACCATGTTTAATGCTGTTTCACAAGAGTGTTTTTGCCTAAATCCTGACTGTTGCGGTATAAGTATATTATTACTTTCTAAATATGGTACTAATTGATTTTTCACTACAATTTCTAAAATTTTTTCATCGCTTGCCAAAGTGTTTATAGATCGTAGCTCTTCTGATATGACCGTGTTTTTGACTTTTTCTATAGGGACAATGGTCGAAGTTTTCCATATAGAAGGAAATATGCCACTACTCATACTTTCATTTATTATTTTAGCATAGAAAAATCCTAAATAAGATACCACATCTTTAACCACACCATCTGATAATAATTTTTTTCCACCTCTCTTTGCCGGAAACTTATTCACAATTTCTTCAATATCAACCGTACTAACTAGGGCAAATTTAAAAACATAGTTTGGCTGATTAAATATATTGACGTCTCTATAAACTACTTCAATTTTACTGCAAATATCTGTAACACTGTCAACAAAATTCGTATTCAGTTGGTTTGCGATATCAGATTGATCATAATAAATGTTACCATTTATTATTATTTTCTTAATTACGGAACTTTCTTTCCCCATACTAATTGCCTGTGTCAGTTAATTGCTTCTGGATCGCAAAAAATTCATTTGATTTTTAAAAACTTGGCATCACTGTGCTCTTTAAAGAGTAGCGATTATAGTCAAATAGAAAAAAATGAAGCCTGGCCGATGATCTTTGCGATGGTTCTATAAAGATTTTGGCCTGCCTCTGTCCTAGGCTGCTAAGCCAATGCTGCCTAAACTGTTTGTCTTCCCAGTTGCTTATGGTCTCCTTTACGTGGGCCTTGGTTAGCCCACAGAAGCGTTCCGGACCATAAAATGCTGTTAGAGCACCTTGTTTTGCAAGCTGGTCCGCTTTTTCGTTGCCGTCATGTCCTTCATGCCCTGGGACCCAACCTAACAACACTTTGTTTTTGGCCCCCAGATCATTAAGGACTGTGACGCACTCATAAACAAGCTTCGAAGTTATTGTGTACGACTGCAAGAAACGTAGGGCGGCCTGACTGTCCGACATAATGTAAATTCGCTTAGAGGATAGTCCTCTTCGGAGGCATTCTCTGCCACAGATTTCTATTGCATGGATTTCCGCTTGGAAAATAGTGGGGTAGCTACCCATTGGTATCGATTTTTTGTAGGTTGGTCCATAGATACCAGCTCCCGTTTTACCATCTTTCAGCTTCGATCCATCCGAATCAGATTCAGCATATGGATTCCCTGTTTCCCAGAGCACTCGATCAACGATTGAAACCCCAAATTTTCGCGTGATCCTGAGCGTAGGAGTTGTTGCATCATTTACTTGCAATATAGGATCGTTTATGAAGCTCTTGACTATCTTCATATGTCCTGTCATATTTCCGATTTTTAGATCAGAAACATTTTGAAGTCTCAATGCAGCGAATGTGGCTTCCTTCTCTATCAGAATAGGGAAGGGAGGTATTCCTACGCCATCAGCAGGGCATGTTCTCATTGCACCTGTTATGCCGACACAGACCAGCCGATGCAGCTTACTTAATTTAGTTGCTGCTGTTCTCTGAGCAGTCTTAGGCCACCAGACCAGGGAAGCGTAGGTGACTATTGGCTTCACAACTGTATTAAATGACCAATACGTCATTTTGGGAGACAGCCCCCATGTTTTGCCATAAAGTCTAGTGCACGCGAAAAAGGCCCTTTATTTATCGTAGCTTCCAGATGAGCATTCCATGTGAGCGTCTTGTCCAATGTTACTCCTAGGTATTTTGCCTCCGTTGAAAAACTTATGCGGCTGCCTCCAAGGGACGGCTCTCACAAGGACAGCTTTTTTCGCCGCGTGAAAGGCACCAAGATTGTTTTGTTTGGGTTAATAGATAGTCCTTTGCTAGCACACCATCTTTCAATGATGCGAAGAGCTTGTTGCATGCGATCGGATATTGTTTCGTCATGCATTCCTGTTACGCTAACGACCAAGTCATCTGCATAGCCCTGAACCAAAACCATTGCCCTTCAAAAGGTAAAGAAGTTTGTCTATGACAAGGGTCCAAAGTAGAGGAGAAACTACACCTCCTTGAGGGCATCCTCTTGTGGCCACGATTGAGCCAGCACTCCCTCCTATCTCAAAGCTGATTTTTCTTTGCTTTAGCATGGCCAGCACCTAGCGCGTAATCATTGGGCTTACGTCCTTGCTAATCAACGGTTCCTCAATGGCCTGATACGTCGTATTATCGAAAGCGCCTGATATATCGATAAAAGCACACAGGGCTATGTTTTTGGACTCTATGGCCTTTTAAATTTTTCCGTAAGGCAATGGACAGCAGTCTCTGTAGATTTTCCGGGTTGGTACGCGAATTGGGTTTTACACAGAGGAAGTTTCCGTAAGTTCTCTTTTCTAATGTGCTGATCCAAAATTTTCTCCATTCCTTTTAGGAGAAAGGAACTGAGACTTATTGGTCGATATGTCGATGGCAGATTTTCCGGTTTCCCTGGTTTCGGTATAAGAACAATCTTAACCAATGTCCACCTGTTAGGAATATATCCTAGCAGCAGGGATGCTCTATATAAATTTGATAGGACTGGAGCTGTATAGTTAATTCCTTGCTGTAACAGACAAGGATAGACCGAATCCGGTCTTGGGGATTTGAAAGGACTGAAAGTCGATAAAGCCCATTGGACATTTTTGACATTGGTTAGCTTTGCTTCCAGGCTCTTTTCTCTTCCACTAATAGTTGGAGAATCGTCTACTATAGGATGTGAGAGTTGATAGCCTGGTGTACAGTCCGGAAAGTGAGTAGCAAGCAAGAGTTTGCATGTGATTTCCGGCTGCTTGGTGTAGCTCCCATCTGAATTATTCAGAGTACCAATGACGTTCCTATGGCCTCTCACAAGGGCCTTTGGAGCCGCACTGCAGTAGGAATATCTTCAATGTTTTCGCAGTGTTCTCTCCAAGTCGCGGTCTTAGACTTCCTAAGTTCTTTATTGTAGGAGGTTAGGGCATTTTTATAGGATACCCAGTCTCCCGTGTCTTTAGCTGTATTGAAAAACCTTCTTGCTTGACATCTTAATTGTGCAAGCTTTTTGTGCCAGCAAGGCACATCCCGTTGTACACGTTTTTTTAGCCTGTGGACAACTCTCATTAAAAGCCGTTATAATATCTGACTGAAATTGTTCAGCTTCTGCCTCAATCTCACGCACCGTAGTTATCGGTTTTTGTAAGCAATTGCCACTTTCTTCCATGGTGAAGCGAAATAGTTCCCATTTGGTCTTCCTTGGATTTCTGAAAACGGACTCATGCTCAGAGAAGTGACCCATGTCGAACACAATATATTTGTGGTCCGACATTGAGTCCTCCCCCGAGACGTGCCAATTTATGACAGCGAAGGCCATGTTTTGGCTACATAGAGTAAGATCAAGAACCTCCCCTCTAATAGCATTAACAAAAGTCGGTTCATTACCACGATTTATGTCATTGATGTTATGACTACTAATAAATTCCAGGAGGTGCTCACCCCTGTTATTTATGTTCGTACTACCCCAAGCTATATGGTGGGAGTTTGCGTCACAGCAGAGGACCCATGGGATACCCGTCTGTTAACAATACTCAATGAGGGATTTGGATTCAGCAATGGGGGCTGTTTCCTTCCTCACCGGGAAAGTAAGCTGATGCCAAAATGGCCTCTTTTTCACCTCTTGGGGTTGGAATTTTTGCCAAACTGCAACCAAGTCAGCCGTCATACGCTGTAGGAGCGGGATAAACGACAGTTTCTTCTTTAGAAGCATCGCCGCGCTGGGACGGGAACCGGTGGCATATATTAATTTACAGTCAGTACTGCTTAAACCTTTTACAGAAGCATGTAAAATATATGGTTCTTGAATGGTCACTCCCAGACCTTCTCTGCTGAATCTTCTGCTAAGAACATCCGAAGCTGTCTTGGCATGGTGACGATTCACCTGGAGGCATTTTAGACGCCTTGAACAGCGAGAGTTTGCTGGGAGAGCTGACATTATAAAGATTTTTTGCGGTCCCTATCCGCCACCGATGACTTTAGGTTGCCGCTGAGCAAAGCATCCCCATTAGATGCCTGACTTTGGCCCGTTCTTTTGTCAACCCCGGGTCTAGGGTTCTCGCTACTTAATTGATTTATTTGCCGGCTTTGAGAGGGCGGTGGAGTCTCGATAATCGTAGCTTCTGCTGTGGACTCCAGCTGAATCTTAGTTTGTACATCCTCCAAGCCTCTGCTGATTTTGAGCTGCAGGCTGTTTGTTCTACAGCCTTCTCTTCTACCGCAACATTTTCATCATCTGGTGTCTAGGGCCGGGTTTTGAACAGAAATAACTCTGAGGATATGCTCGTTTGAGGGGCAATCGTCTTCTTTAAAATACCCGACAAAGATAATGCGACGGGCTACTTCCGCATCAGTTTCGCCCACTCCAAACGAACTAGTTTTGGGACGATGTCCTTTAACCACTCTGCAGTATTAGAATCATCGCAGACAATTGAAAGCCATCCTTGGCGAATCGCGCAGCCCGTGAAGCGGGGACTAATAGTGCCAACTTGAAGTTTAAACACTTCATTCAAAATGACCCTTTTCAGTATCATGGGGGGCCAATTCAGCCCCACCATGCCTGAAAGCAATTCAACTTTATCATGATCTAAAGTATGGTTTTTCTCATTTAATCGGTACATATAATTCCCACGAGTGTAGGGGAAAGAAGGTCAGCTGAGACATAGCCCCCGATATCCCAGTAAGACTAATTACAACCAGAGGGCACCAGGTATCTGGAGGCCACCGTTATAAGACACACTAACGTAGTGCCATTAATCCCATGGGCACGGTACGGATCACACTCGGGATTACGGGTTTTATTGAGTTGTCCTCTCTGTGGATTTTATTCGCCTTTTACGACAGGCATACCTACCGCGGGCATATTCTAGAACCGCAACCCGCAGGGTGTTTTGATTTTGTAACAAACCGGTTTCGGCGATCCGCCATCTTCAGTGTTCGATTTCGTTCTGATTTATGTCTATCTCTTGTCACGTATTTAAAGTCTGGGCGCTGTATCAGGTAATGTTAGTATGTGTGTATATGGTTCGTGTGTTACGAATGTTTCCGAAATCAAACACTGAAGATGGCGGATCGCCGAAACCGGTTTGTTACAAAACCAAAATTGACAAGGGATGACGAAAAATCGTTCCAATATACATCTAGTATCCACCCTGTCCGAAAAACACAAAACCAAATTAACTCAGTTAGCGCCTGTCAGGCTTTTAACATAAATCCAACACACACTACTAATAAGATACAAACGGCGTCTATCGAAAATACATACGATTAAGGCAAACATCTGGTTCAACAGGCAATGCTTATCATTAAACAACACACCCAAATACGCCCGGATCTACATCAAAGCGAACACACCAGCGAGCAGGAGAACGGCTGAGAGAGCAGAAAAGAACTTTTTACGGAACGAACTACACAGCCTACATACCAAGAAGGACAAGACAAATGCGGAGATATCGGCAATTAACTTACAACTAGCAGAACATATATGTACCTACAGCTATATTGATGAACTTCTTCGACAAGATGGAGGATGAAATCAAGAACGAGCACAAACAAAAATACTTACTTTGAACAGGAAATTGGACAAGCTATCGGGAGGACGCGAACACAATGGCCAACAAACACATAAATTTCACGATAGGTTCGTGAACCTGACCACGGTAGACATAAGCAACGAAGAAGCGCAACTCCTCGAGAAGGGACTAAAGCACAACATAGTAGACAGCAACAAGGCAAGAAAAACAGAGCAAGCAGTAGTAGATGCGGAGGTTGCAATATCGCTTCTCTCCTATGAGAAACAAGAACACGCCAGACATATGTGCAGGGAGATCATCAGCAAAGACATAGAAAGACAAGATCAACGGAACATGAATAAGGAGGAAATAATAATGAAGAGGCTTAAGCGAAAACTTGAAAGGAACAACGTCATAACAACAAAGGCCGACAAAGGAAACACGACAGTGCTCATGGGAAAGGATGAATCCATAGCATAGACCGAAAAACTAATCAAAGATATGAAATGTCGCGTAATTAGCGAGAATCCCACCGATAAATACCAGATCGAAATCAAAGAGGCTATAAAAAATGGCACAAAAATAATAGATGAGAAGACGGGAGGCACCTTGACACAAATGAACCCATCGGCCCCCCCACTAAAAGCGCTACAAAAAATACATAAGCACAATACGCCAATGCGGCCAATAATCAATTTCAAATCAGCACCGGGTTACAAACTGTCAAAACATCTGAAGACGATACTGAGCGACACACTTGAACTAAACCATAACATACAGTAAAGAACACACCCGAACTAATACAAAGACTTGAAACCGTCAAACTCACAGAGAACAGCACAATCGTATCGTTTGACATGGAAGACTTATACCCTTCTATACCGCTACCAGAGACATTGGACATAATAAAACAAAACAATACTTGACAAAACAAAAGATAAGGTCAGAACAGCACAAATTGCCAACATACTAAGAACAACCCTGCAACAAAATTACTTCAAATTCAACAATAAAATATATAGACAAACAAATGGACTAGGAATGGGTAACCCAACATCGTCCATTCTCATGGAGGCATTCATGCAGAACATCGAAACAAAGTACAAGCAAGAACTAAAACAAATCTAGGAGTAACTTTTTACGCAAGGTACGTCGACGACATCTTCGGCGTTTTCAATACTAACAATGAAGAACGAATACTAGAATTCCTAAACAAACAACACGAAAACATAAAGTTCACTATGGAAACGGAGAAAGATGGAGAACTGAACTACATGGACCTAACGGTAAGAATTGCGGAACTCATAAACACACAGAGCCAAAGGTACCTAATAAAATAGAACAAAAATTATAAGATATCTGTATAGTTTTTCTTCAAGAAGATGTGGTTCTTATTATTGTAGAGACAGTCTTTTTAATGTTATTAAGAAGATTTTCTTTTTAATATTTTAAATGAAAAATAAAATGATATTGCCCTCACCGAGAATCGAACTTACAATTTTCGGAATGATAAACCCAGATGTTAACCATCAGGCCATCGCTCACTTTTGATTGCTAGCATCTAATTACTGATATGTGTATAGTTGTTAATGTTTCAAAGGAAAATCACATAAGTATAATTGAGAAGATTTCTTTTTAACATTTCTAATTAGGAAAAAAAGAGAGAGAATCGAACTTACAATTTTTCGAATGCTAAACCCAGCTGCTAACCATCCGGCCATGGTATACTAATAACTGTCAACGTCTAACTACACCTTTGTACTAAAGGTATAGTTTTTTTAATAAGAATTTCTTCTTAAAACCAAAGAGATTTCCTTATAGTTTTTTCTTCGTTTCCACCGTTGCGACTACCCCTTTGCCCAAAAACTGATCATGAAGACAATCTTATTAGGCATTTTTGGCTCTGTGCAAGTTTAACTACGACATTTACAGAAAACCAACAACTACGGACACCATAATTCATGCTACAAACCATACTCAGCAGCACAAGGCACTTACTTCAAAGAACACTCCTCACCCAGGAATCATACAGGAAGGAGCTTTCCATCATATACAATGTAGCAACGTCCAACGGATACAAAAAAACCCTAGTGGACAAACTCCGGAGGAAGCATAGATCGCAGGAAAGGAACAACGCAGATGAAAAATCCAAGATCAGGACCGCGTGCCATACCTGCAAACTTTTTCAAAAAACACAACATCAACACAGCGTTCAGATCATCGAACTACTTAGGACAAAAACTAAGAACCAACACTAACTCGGAGGAGCCGTTTACCGAAAATGGGATCTACAAGCTTACCTGCGAGTGCCAAGACGGCTATAAAGGGCAAACAGGACGAAAAATAAGTACACGATTCCGAGAGCACATCAGGGACTACAACAAGAAAGCACGGAAACCCACCATTACACCAGAATCGAACTATGCAAATCACATGTTCGAAAACAAATGCATCCCGGCCAACATCAAAAACACAGCCAGAACACTTCACATACAAAGAAAAGGTCGTCGCCTAAATGTGCTGGAAAACATGGAAATATACAAACTAAAGACATTTGACGGGAGAATAATAAACGAACAAACAAAAGCCGTTTCTGACACAATATTTGAACCGCTAAAATTAATTAAAAAAAAATCGAACAGTACCGCAGGTACAATAACCAAACAGGTAACAATAAACGAGCGAACATACAGAGCCAACCACATGACGAAAATCACCAACTTTTACCTGAATATCGAGCGTCGAAAACAACCTTTAAACACACCAATTAATTAACGTAAAAGCAAACCCTTTTTACAGGTACCGTTCGGAAACATTCGTAACACACGAACCATATACACACATACTAACATTACCTGATACAGCATCCAGACTGATACAGCATCCAAACTCACAGAGAACAGCACAATCGTATCGTTTGACATGGAAGACTTATACCCTTCTATACCGCTACCAGAGACATTGGACATAATAAAACAAAACAATACTTGACAAAACAAAAGATAAGGTCAGAACAGCACAAATTGCCAACATACTAAGAACAACCCTGCAACAAAATTACTTCAAATTCAACAATAAAATATATAGACAAACAAATGGACTAGGAATGGGTAACCCAACATCGTCCATTCTCATGGAGGCATTCATGCAGAACATCGAAACAAAGTACAAGCAAGAACTAAAACAAATCTAGGAGTAACTTTTTACGCAAGGTACGTCGACGACATCTTCGGCGTTTTCAATACTAACAATGAAGAACGAATACTAGAATTCCTAAACAAACAACACGAAAACATAAAGTTCACTATGGAAACGGAGAAAGATGGAGAACTGAACTACATGGACCTAACGGTAAGAATTGCGGAACTCATAAACACACAGAGCCAAAGGTACCTAATAAAATAGAACAAAAATGATAAGATATCTGTATAGTTTTTCTTCAAGAAGATGTGGTTCTTATTATTGTAGAGACAGTCTTTTTAATGTTATTAAGAAGATTTTCTTTTTAATATTTTAAATGAAAAATAAAATGATATTGCCCTCACCGAGAATCGAACTTACAATTTTCGGAATGATAAACCCAGATGTTAACCATCAGGCCATCGCTCACTTTTGATTGCTAGCATCTAATTACTGATATGTGTATAATTGTTAATGTTTCAAAGGAAAATCACATAAGTATAATTGAGAAGATTTCTTTTTAACATTTCTAATTAGGAAAAAAAGAGAGAGAATCGAACTTACAATTTTTCGAATGCTAAACCCAGCTGCTTACCATCCGGCCATGGTATACTAATAACTGTCAACGTCTAACTACACCTTTGTACTAAAGGTATAGTTTTTTTAATAAGAATTTCTTCTTAAAACCAAAGAGATTTCCTTATAGTTTTTTCTTCGTTTCCACCGTTGCGACTACCCCTTTGCCCAAAAACTGATCATGAAGACAATCTTATTAGGCATTTTTGGCTCTGTGCAAGTTTAACTACGACATTTACAGAAAACCAACAACTACGGACACCATAATTCATGCTACAAACCATACTCAGCAGCACAAGGCACTTACTTCAAAGAACACCCCTCACCCAGGAATCATACAGGAAGGAGCTTTCCATCATATACAATGTAGCAACGTCCAACGGATACAAAAAAACCCTAGTGGACAAACTCCGGAGGAAGCATAGATCGCAGGAAAGGAACAACGCAGATGAAAAATCCAAGATCAGGACCGCGTGACCTACCTGCAAACTTTTTCAAAAAACACAACATCAACACAGCGTTCAGATCATCGAACTACTTAGGACAAAAACTAAGAACCAACACTAACTCGGAGGATCCGTTTACCGAAAATGGGATCTACAAGCTTACCTGCGAGTGCCAAGACGGCTATAAAGGGCAAACAGGACGAAAAATAAGTACACGATTCCGAGAGCACATCAGGGACTACAACAAGAAAGCACGGAAACCCACCATTACACCAGAATCGAACTATGCAAATCACATGTTCGAAAACAAATGCATCCCGGCCAACATCAAAAACACAGCCAGAACACTTCACATACAAAGAAAAGGTCGTCGCCTAAATGTGCTGGAAAACATGGAAATATACAAACTAAAGACATTTGACGGGAGAATAATAAACGAACAAACAAAAACCGTTTCTGACACAATATTTGAACCGCTAAAATTAATTTACAAAAAATCGAACAGTACCGCAGGTACAATAACCAAACAGGTAACAATAAACGAGCGAACATACAGAGCCAACCACATGACGAAAATCACCAACTTTTACCTGAATATCGAGCGTCGAAAACAACCTTTAAACACACCAATTAACTAACGTAAAAGCAAACCCTTTTTACAGGTACCGTTCGGAAACATTCGTAACACACGAACCATATACACACATACTAACATTACCTGATACAGCATCCAGACTATAAATACGTGACAAGAGATAGACAATATTCAGAACGAAATCGAACACTGAAGATGGCGGATCGCCGAAACCGGTTTGTTACCAAACCAAAATTGACAAGGGATGACGAAAAATTGTTCCAATATATATCTACATATGAAATTCTTTTAACGTCTTACTTTCATACCCCTTTTCCATAAGCTATAGTCGGCTTTTGGATTACTTGTTTGTGGCATCAGATACTTCAGAATAAGAGGCACGTTCGTGCGGCGCCTTTTTTTAGATCCCACATTCATGATATAATATTCTTTATTTTCAGGTAATAATAAAAAATTTTAATATATGGTAACGCGATTTTGTATTCCAATTTTCGGCTGCTGTGCTTTTTTGAATTAATATTTTTGACTTATTATATATTTTGTTTTTCATATACTATAAAATTGGAATAATGGTGATAAGTGCATCTAGTATGATATTTAACATAACGTGTATTAAGGGAAGAATAGAAGAGAAAGAGAACTAATACACAGCTCTACAAAAAAAAACCGTGTGTAGCCAGTACAGTTCTTAAATTCAGAAATAACGGAATATGAATAAGGTGTATTCGAAAATGGTTCAGATTCACAATTTCTTACTTCCGGGAAGTTGACCAGGGAACCGATCAAATCGAAAATGTCTTATACATGGTGCGTTTTCCTTGAAATTCGCTACGTGGGTAGAATTATGTTTAAATTAACAGGGGCCAATACGAATGGGATATAGAGGAAGAGGGCCTGGTAGAAGGAAAGAGGGGAATTAAGAGAAAAAGGGAGGGAGATAGTGTGAAGGCCAAGATAGGAAGGAGAGTTGTAAAAGGGGGGACAGTGAGCTCATATTTAGACAGGACGTCTTTTATAATATATAAGATTGTAGTTGTGTATGTATGCACAACTTAAGTTGCGTTCTAAACGGATAGACCGATCATAACCAACTTTAGAACAGAAACTGAAAACCATTGATGAATTAACAGGGACAGGGTAAAAGGTGCGGGCACCTCACATGCAAACAGAAAGCTTTGGACGGATGCGTTCATCGCACCATGCTGCAACACGCTACGACGCCAGCCAACCCGGTCACACCAGGTCCACAGCTAACTAGGCCTTGGTCTTAGCCTACCAACACCTGGGCGAACACATCAGTCTCTCACGCCTATGGGTAACTCGACCCCACCGGCGCACTTCCGAATCTTACAGCACAACTGTAACGGATTAACTGGAAAGATCGCAGAGATAACTAATTTGATGACACAATATGACATAAAACTTGCCGCAGTCCAAGAAACCAAGCTCAGTCCTAGGTCGGACCTCATTACCTATGGCGGATATAACATCCATCGGAAATACCGCCACATAGTAACAGGAGGTCTAGGAGGTGGTCTAGCGTTCATAACACACAACTCTGTACAGTATGATCTATTTGATACCGACATCGAAGGAACGGATGATATCTTAGAAAGCCAAGGTATAACCATCCGTACAGGAGATGTCGACCTGCAAATCATTAACATCTACATACCCCCTGTCGCAAGTTGACCCACCGGTTATCACTCCGACATTAGTTTGCTACTACGAGGAGATAGCCGCGTGATCCTGGGTGACTTCAATGCGCACCACGACATGTGGCACTCAAACCTGCCAGCAGACAATAGGGAGCATGCACTTGCGGAACAGATAGATGATACGGCTTTCTGTACATTGACCGGAGACGCCCCAAGAAGAGTATCGGGTAATTGCTATAGTTCGCCAGATTATTCTATCGTAAGCGCAGGACTACTGAACAACACAAATTGGCGACCCATACTCACGTTGGCGTCTGACCATTTCCCAATAGTCATTACCATCGAACGACCGACGGACTTTATTACACGAATCCTTGCTGCTCTACCCATTCCTACGGACGTACGCAAAGGCGAACGAGACTTCCGCAAAGTCATTGACTCGGCCTCTAAACGCTTCATTCCTGCGGGTCGAATATCCCAAATTTCCTCGCGGAGGCAGCGGCCATGGCTAGAGAATGAGATGAAGTGCGAAGTCTCAATCCCGCAGACCCCCGCATAAGGGTTCTTAACGCGGAAATTCGTAGGTTGGTCGATAAACACAAACTGGCCAAATGGAAACAACACCTAGAGCAATGCAACCTCTCCGATGGTGTTGGCAAATTATGGACTACGGTCAAAGCTCTATCCAATCCAACGAAACACAAGGATAAAGTGGATATTACTTTCGGCGACAGGGTGAAGAAGGACCCTAGGGGGTATGCGAATTTCTTCTGTAGACAATTTGTACTACATTCCCCGCCCGATAGAGCTAAACTTAGGACCATGCTACAGGCGCATAAATACAAAAACCAAAATACGCCCATTGTCACCACTGCCTCGGAGGTCAAGGAAGCCATCAGGCAGGCCAAGCCCTCAACTTAGCGGCTCTATTCAGTCTTTCACTGAACACTTTCGTCATTCCTGCAATATGGAAAAAGGCGAGAGTAGTGGGCGATTCATATCGCCCTATATTATTTTTTTTGTCGCCGGTAGTGAAGACGCTAGAGTCTATTTTGCTCCCGTAGTATACTGCAAATCTGCACCTGGCTATTCATGAAAAGCTTTTGACACAGTCAATCATGCCACGCTCATACAAGATCTTCTTGAAACACAGCTCACTGATGGGTTAAAGAGATGGACCGCTAATTATCTGAATGGAGGGCAGGCGTGGGTCAACTTCAGAAACGCGACATCAAAACCTAGACGTATTAGACAGGGGGTGCAACAGGGTGTTGTCCTATCCCCGACACTGTTTAACTTCTATCTATCGAAGATTCCCCCACCACCAGAGGGCGTCACCGTCGTTTCATATGCCGACGACTGTACAGTAATGGCGACTGGGAAGGGCCCCTATACTGATGAAATCTGTGCGAAAATCAACAGTTACCTCTGCGACCTTTCCAGGTTTTTCACTGAGCGAGATCTGACGATATCTCCGACTAAATCCACGGCAAAACTTTTTACGACATGGACGCACCAGGTGAGAAATGAATTAGACATTTACGTTGATGGCACTAAGCTACCAACTGTCAGCCACCCAAAGTTATTGGGGGTGACACTGGATAATACTTTCTCATTTGCTGGTAATGTGTCTGCAATGGTCTCAAAGGTACGAGATCGCAACAAGATCCTCAAGTCACTTGCCGGCAGTACTTGGGGAAAAGACAAAGAAACGTTGCTGACTACATATAAGGCCATTGGCCGACCACTTTGACTTGGAAACATTTTTTGACATTATCTTGACAATTTCTTTGACATTTATCAAGATACGTCAACAGCTAGTATACGTAGTTAAAGCGGTGGAATCCCACCTTTCTAACGACACCAACATCAAGATAATAGCACAAGCAGATGATGCAATATATGGCCTAACCTATGGAAAAGGGGTTTTTGACTCCTATTTTGCAAACTAGAGAATTTCCAGGAATTTCTTGAATGCAGTCTTTATTTGGGTACTTGAAAACTTGCAAAGATATCCAGGGCAACAATTTTTATTTTATTTTTTGTACACTGAACCAAAAACGTACATGTTTTGTACGAACAAAGTTTCATAAAAGTTCACGCTGATTTTTTCTTAGAATCTAAGAAAAATTTCATATAATTTATGAAAAGTTTCTTATTATATTGGCGGCCGCCGTGTGTAGCGGTTAAGTGTTCGGCCTTCTACATCAAGTCGTGGCGGCTCGATGCCCGGCAAAAATAACATCAAAAATTATTTAGAAAAGAATTTTTCTAAACGGGGTCGCCCCTCGGCAGTAGTTTGGCAAACTCTCCGGGTGTATTTCTGCCATGAGAACCTTGTCAGCAAAAAATTCATTTGCTTTGCAAGTGCCGTTCGGAGTCGGCAAAAAACTGTATGTCCGGCCAACCTGTAGAATTTCCAGGAATTTGTTGAATGCAGTCTTTATTTGGGTACTTGAAAACTTGCAAAGATATCCAGGGCAACAATTTTTATTTAATTTTTTGTACACTGAACCAAAAACGTACATGTTTTGTACGAACAAAGTTTCATAAAAGTTCACGCTGATTTTTTCTTAGAATCTAAGAAAAATTTCATATAATTTATGAAAAGTTTCTTATTATATTGGCGGCCGCCGTGGTGTAGCGGTTCGGCCTTCTACACCAAGTCGTGGCGGCTCGATGCCCGGCAAAAATAACATCAAAAATTATTTAGAAAAATAATTTTTCTAAACGGGGTCGCCCCTCGGCAGTAGTTTGGCAAACTCTCCGGGTGTATTTCTGCCATGAGAACCTTGTCAGCAAAAAATTCATTTGCTTTGCAAGTGCCGTTCGGAGTCGGCAAAAAACTGTATGTCCCGCCAACTTGTAGGAAAACTCAAAAGCAACACACTACAAGTTGGAAAGAGAAGCTTGGCTAAAAATCTCGTTAGAGGTTATGATAACCTGTTGGTATATCGCCGCCATTAGTTTTTTTTTCTTTCTTATTATATATGAAAAAAAACGTTAAATTTTATTAACGTCAGAACTTCGTTCTTAAAATATAAGAACTAAAATTCATTAATTTTTTAGCTGAATTTGTTCTTAAATATTATGAATTTGTTCTTAAATTTTAAGATATTACGTACGTACAATTTTTTTACTATGATTATAAGAACTTTATTTATTATTTAGAACTTGTTTCGTAGATTTTAAGAACTATTTCTTATATTTTAGGAAAGCGTCATCGATTGAACCAACATATTCTTAACTAGAGCAGACAGCTGCCACTGTTTGAATTTTTTTTATTAATACAATTTATTGAAAAGATTTTTAACACAATTAAACATATAGTAATTATTTATATTAAAAAAAAAAGAAACAGTTCGCTATTATGAAGTTTAGTGTGTGATAAAGACTTGTTAAGTTCCGAGAAATTAACGTTTCATCTAAAAAGAACCCACATAAGAAGACATCTGGAAATAAACAAAAAGACTTCAACCTCAACTGAAGTAGCATCATTATAACCTGCAGCCGTACCAGAGCGACATTATGCAACAACACCAACTTTAGCTGAAGCAGAAACATTATATTATATTTTTAATTACATATGTACTACTTATTTCAGCCCTCCATTTATACATACAAACTACTTTTGCTAAGGAATGTCTAACTTTAATTATTTTTTTAATGAAAATACGTTACTACCTTTGTAAAAGAAATAAGTATATCAATTAAAATAAAACATTCCAACAGAATTTCATGATTTTTAAAATTCAAGAATGGATCCATACATTCTAAGAATGAGTTCGTAAAATTTAGAATGGATTCATACAATCTAGGAATCAGTTCGTAAAATTTAAGAATGGATTCATACATTCTAGGAACGAGTTCCTATAATTTATGAATGGATTCATACATTCTAAGAATGAGTTCGTAAAATTTAGAATGGATTCATACAATCTAGGAATGAGTTCGTAAAATTTAAGAATGGATTCATACATTCTAAGAATGAGTTCGTAAAATTTATGAATGGATTCATACAATCTAAGAACGAGTTCGTATAGTTTATGAATGGATGCATACATTCTACGAATGAGTCGTATAATTTATGGATGGACTGACATATTCCAAGTATGAGTTCGTACAATTTAAGAATCTTTTCATACATTCTATGGATAAGGTCGTACAATTAATAAATGGATTGTCATATTCTAAGAATGAGGTCGTAGTATGTATTGACATATTCTAAGAATGATTTCGTAGATTCTAAGAATGAGTTATTGGATTTTAAGTATTATTATTAAAATTTAGTTTGACATGAATATTTACGAATTTTTGTTCTTATATTCTACGAAAACGTTCTATGGACAGCTTTTAATGAAAAAAATTCGTAAAATATGTGTACTTTTTCGTAGAAAATGTGTACTTTTTTGGTTCAGTGTAGAGCTGTGATATCAATGAAGTTAGTTCTCTAAAAATTCTGACCTTAGTTCGTGTTCGGCATGCGTTTGGGGTTCGAATTAATGTCACTGACATTAGTTCCACTGACTTAAGATTGCGCCACCGTTCTTTGCATATACAAGTATGAAAAGAACAGGACCTATAAAAAGTGCACTATAACTGCAAAGTTTCAAGATGTGCTTAATTACACTGTACAACAGCCATTTTGCAACAGAGTCACCATGGTACTTTTCTGAAAGGCGGCATTGCATAGATCATTTTTGCCGAACAAACTTATAGTCCAGCTCTTCTGAGTTTTTTTTAATTTGCACTTAAAGGTTAAGGGGGTCATATTGGGTATTTGTACCATAACCACATAAACTTGTAGAGCTACAGCTTCGGTGTCTTCGGGAAGGTTGTTGGCAATAAAAAAAAAAAAAAAAAAAAAAAAAACTAATGGCGGCGATATACCAACAGGTTATCATAACCTTAACGAGATTTTTAGCCGAGCTTCTCTTTCCAACTTGTGGTGTGTTGCTTTTGAGTTTTTCCTACAAGTTGGCGGGACCTACAGTTTTTTTGCCGACTCCGAACGGCACTTGCAAAGCAAATGAATTTTTTGCTGAGAAGCTTCTCATGGCAGAAATACACCCGGAGAGTTTACTTTTGCCGGGCATCGAACCGCCGCGACTTGGTGTAGAAGGCCGAACACTTAACCGCTACACCACGGCGGCCGCCATGTTGGCAATAAAAAGACTAATATTTTCCTCCTAGACATTGTCCCGCTACGATTCATGGTTATGTCATTTTTTCTTGG